>CM044547.2:13887761-14332761 GCA_024416835.2 Perccottus glenii | reverse complement strand
GGGTCAGTTTTTCAAGCACCACATGTGTTTCCTCTGAGTTATAGAGGGGTTGAGAGGATGGGTAAGTAAAAGTAATAATAATCAAAGCCGCAAGCGGCGATAAAGGCCCTCGCCTCCCCTGAGACCGCGGGGACACATGCACTCGGAGGATTGCATTTTGTGCTTTAAAGCGTAAACTTCACGGTAATGTCAAATAGCCGGGCCTGTGCTACTGCTGGGGCCTGCTACACCACCTTGTAATTTAGAGTTAAAGGTCTCCACAATCCCTGGTTTTCCTGGGAGCTGTCTGAACCTTTGAAAATAATAGATTATGCTTGGGCTAAGCCGAGAAAAACAAAGTACTGGCTGGAGATTTGAGATGACTCAGGAATCGCTGCACCCCCCTGTTTAAAAAGGCAAAATAAAAATATAACCTGTCTAAAAGTACAAGGTTACAAGTTCCAAAGGATTCTGAGGAGTTTTCTAAGACTCTAGCCGTGGCTCTGGAGGGGCCTCCTCTAAAGGAAGGATCCTGGCAGGGATGATACTCACCAAATTTGGAGCTGTTTAGATGAAAAGCCTTTAGACACACAAGGGGTGCGATTTAGGTGGTCACGCATTCCACCCAACAAAGTAGATTTTCTGTTGAGTTTACGGTATAATAAACTTTTCTGTTTGCCCTGAGGTGTCCCATGGATGTACCAAGTTTTGTATTTCTACATTTGAAAAAATTTACTTTCACTTTCCATAGGCACAATGTATTTTCATTTTCCAGGGGTCGCCACCGAGTCATTTTTCATTCGTTTTCCTCGGGGACTTTCCTCGGGGACTTGACTTTTAGTTACACGTTTACTGGGTCAAATTGAGGATCCTTTTACAGAAAAATTATAGGCAAAATATTATGGCAACACATTTACAGATAGGGGGTGGTTGTCATTGGCTTTTATGCTCGTCATGACATAAGAGATGTGTGTACCAAATTTCATGTCTCTATGACAAACTAAATTCTTGGGTCCCATTATGTGTTTGTAGGGGGCGCTGGAGAACCATTTCTAAAGATAACCATTTTATTTACATATTTTTTTGTTCAGGTCATGAATGTGCACAAACGCCTTTTTGGGTCCAACTCGATCCGAGAAGGCGTTTGAGAGTTAAGAGACATTTTATTTTCACAAAAATGGCCACCTCGTTACAGGCTTGCCACACCCATACCCGATAAGATATCAACAACAAAGTTACAACTTTGGTTGGCACACGTGTCTAGATGATACTCACCAAATTTGGGGCCATTTAGATTAAAACACAATGATTTGCATCTTTTTGCGCAAGGTGTGCGATTTAGGTGGCCGCGCGTTTCACCCCACACGGCGGACTTCCTGTTGAGTTTAGGGTGTGACTGTCATTGACTTTTCTGTTTGTCCTGAGATGTCCTATGGATGTACCAAGTTTTATATTTCTACATTGGAAAAATTTACTTTCATTTATCATAGCCCAATGTATTTTGACTTTTCTAGGGGTTGCCATTTTTTTTTCGGGGACATAAATTTTTCGCCGGCCTTGAATTTTGGCCCCAATAAAAATGACTATTCGCGCATGTTTACTGGGTCAAATTGAGGGTCATTTTGCAGAAAAATAAATAAATAACTTGAGCAAAAACAATAGGCCCTTCCGGTCATCACCGGCTCGGGTCTAATAATCTAACATATAACCTACAATATCTTACTGCAGATACTTTATTTATTTATTTCCGCTGCTTATTAAGATGAACTGAACTGAAGCTGAACTTATTAAGCTTATAGTAATACAACAACAGCTCATATGGGTCATACAGCTGAATACCTTTGTTTAATCTGACTCGGCTCTGTGACACTGGTTTTGGTATCGGTGCATCCCTACGAAGAACTATCACAATGATTATGATAATATATATTTCTGGGCTAAAAGTTACGCGTTGCCCCTTTAAAGTTTAAAAAGCTGGGATTAAACTAGAAACCTAGAAATTAGGTGATCCTAAAAACAAAGCATAGCAACAAAACTAAGTGTCTTGGGAGAGCAACAAAAGATAAGCTCCAACATTCTGAATGCTGTGGACCACCACAATTGGCCAAGAGGGTGCAGAGCGAGACCATCCAATAGATTACAACCAGGCCCAGCACAGGAAATGATCTTACATGACATCGGTAAACCGTACACAAAGCAGCGTCGTCCAGGAGCAGTGTGAGCACCACTCTAGTGAGCATAGTGCATGTTCATGTCACATTACTATATCAATATAAAAACTTGAAAATGTTCAATGAAATGAAAGTGACGGTAAAAAAAGAAATGCCACAAATTAATGTCAGGTCATATTCATTCAATAGGCGGTGAATTTTATTGTAAAAGGTCATAAAAGAGAGAGACTGAACAGTGTGAGCAGAAGCAGATATTACAGATATTGGACAGGTTCACACAGAGGCACTACTCCAGCAGCAGGAGCACAACACATTCAGTCGAAGCTGCGTTTATTCGATCGAAGTTTGTGTAACATCTGGCAGTTGACTCAACACACACCGTTACCCGCGGCAACAGCAGTGATTGCATTTCCTCCTGTAAGAAGCGGTGTAATTGTGTCAGTCGAGCTCCACTGCCTCTGTCACTGAAACTGAGCGGGCAACAGTGTTAGCCAGAGTTTCTTCATCAAGAGCTTATCCAGGGGGGAATAGTCACACACAACAGGGCCCAGATGAAGAGAGACGAGAATAGGCCAAGGAGGGGACGGTGACACAATTAACACGGAGCCAGGGGTCGCTCTATCAGTGCATTCAGGTTAGGAAGACGTTCGCTGGGTCTCTCTAAAGTTATTTATTGTTTAAAGGCCAGGTGTTGCAACAAAAAAATAGGTGCGTTCCTATGAACAAGTGAGAATTTACTGAACTTTATGTTACACCAGAGACTCAAGGTTTTAAATGGTTTTTGCATGAAAGTCAGTTTGATCAATAGGTTATCTTTTTAATCATATGCCCTCTTTTTGTTTCTGGAGGCCGGGGTCACAGCACATCAGCAATATCCATACAGCTCTGTAAGAAATACTGGCATATTTCACAACTGTTTTTGTTCGTATGTATGTTTGTTTGTTTGTTTGTATGTATGCTGTTACTTAGTATTATTTATTGTGCAATTTTGACTGTGTGATAAAAGAGTACCAGCAAGAATGAGAGGAAAGATGTACAGGACAGAAGTGAGACCTGTTGTATGGTTTGGAGACAGTTGCGCTGAGGAACAGACAGGAGGAAGAGGTAGCAGAGATGAAGATGTTGAGGTTCTCTTTGGAAGTGACGAGGCTGGATAGAATCAGGAATGAGTCCATCAGAGGGACAGCTCATGTGAGATGTTTTGGAGACAAAGTTAGAGGCCAGGCTGAGATGGTCAGACGGGGAGAGTGAATATATCGATAAAATGATGATAACATTTTTTACATATAAATTCCACTTTATGTTATACTACAATTATTATTTTTCTTAATTAAAGGAAGGGTGATTTTCATACTTTACCTTGTGTCTGGTGTTAATTTAGTCCTAGTATACCGGTTGGGTAACCTCTCAGTGTTAAGCACTATCTTAAAGGTAATATGATTTGAACCAAATAATTTAGTACGAGTACACTGTAAAAGAACCCAGAGCCCACTAAAGTAAAGCATGAGTAAAAAAGAGCCACATCATAAAATAATATATGTATATATAGTAAAATTTAATATACAATAAAACTATAACATACTAATCATTTATAGTTTTATAGTAACCTACGTAATTACTTAAGATTAATGTAGTGATGAAGTCATGTTTTGCTCAAACATGACTTCTGAAATAGACTCCTGAAAATGCCACTTAATAAATTGCAGACTCCGATTGGTCAATACAGCTGTAAATCACTCACTCAAATAAAAAGCGTGCCTAAAACTGTCCCACTATATCAAAATAAACTTATTAAGAATTTCCCACTTCACAAACCCTCACATCGTCTGTCTGACAATGTCTGCAAACTTTTATTAAATAGCTTTTATTTGGTGATGTGTGACAAATTATTATTAGTAAAAAAGGACCAAATTGATATTTTATTTTGCTGGCTAAGGTTTGAAGTATTGCTGTATGATAATTGTGGAGGGGCTACAGAATCTTTCAACCTCAAGACCTGCCGTTACATTAAGGGGTTTGCCTAGGGCCCCAGATTTTCTTTTTACAAATAAAAAAAACATATTTTCAAATGCACAGCCTAAATTTTCTTTTGTACAAAATATTTACAAATCTAAGACCTGTTCACACTTGCACATTTTTAACAGTTACAATTCAAAATACAAGTCCATAGTCCTTGTCCTTCTCTAAGACAACCCTTTTCTTTTTTCTAGAAGAGAGTCTTGAAGATGCAGCTTACGTTTGCCTAAGAACATTACTATTACAGAGCACCTTTCATCTGCCCTTGACTATTGGGCAGTCTCAAAGTTATGGCCGACACTCTATTACAACAGGACGACGTGGGCTTGTGGCTGATCAATAATGAGCAGTTTAATCAGAGCAGAAGCCATCAGCCCCTGAACGCTCTCACACAACAGAGGCCCGATAATGACACAGCACACGGCCAAGGACGATTAGGCAGCGGCCGGCGCACGTCATCACAGCTGCACACATTACTCTGCTCTGAATACAGACACATCAGCCTGTTCTGCGTTATTGTCTCCATCAAAATGTCACTTACTGGAACAGACGCCAACACCCACAGAGGAGCTGACAGGAAGAGAATAGAGAGACAAAAGAGAAAAGAAAATGAGTCAAAATGGGATAAAACATGATGAAGAATTATGCAAGAGTTTGATGAGAGCAGAGAAAGGCAGTAGCCCCCTTTATGCTCACCTTTCATTTGCGGGAATATTTACGTCTTGCCTTATACGAAAACGTGCTTTGGTGATAAGAGTAGTATGAAGTTGTCCAGCCTTTATCACAGAAACATGAGGAAGTAACAGAGACGAGACGGTTCAAACATAAATGTGAAAGCTCAGCGTTTTGGGAAATCAATGATGTATTAAATGTGCATGAAGCAGTACAGTACAGTACAGCAGTTTTAGGTGGATTTGAAAAGATTTTAGGTAGGTCTGAACAGGTTTTAAGTGGATTTGGACAAGTTTTAGATGGATTTGGACAGGTTTTAGATCATTTTGAACAGGTTTTAGGTGGATTTGATATAACATCTGTTCATATCCACCTGAAACCTGTTCAAATCCAATTAAAAATAGAGGAAATGACAGTTACAGATAACTTTTGTAAGACTTAAATGAAGATGAAACAATTTCCAATCTTTGGCCCCTGAAAGGACTCTGATTTATTATCACGGCCCTCACCACCTTTGAGTTCAACAGCACTGTAATATTTGGAGATGGTCTTTTGGTTTTTGATCAATAACTCTAAAAAGAGACTTTCAGAAACTAGACAAAGCCAGTATTCCATGATGCATGCTTATTTTGTAAATTCACCAGATATACAACTTGTTTTTGGTGTCTGCTTCCTGTTTGTCTCATTGGCTCTGTGCTGCTTAACACAACGTTGCTAAAAAATAAATAATCCAGCCTCATTTTGTTATAAAGGCGCTGCTTGGAACATAATTACTTAATGACTTGAGTGGCCTTTTATTAACACTGACACATCCAGGGTAGTTAAAGATAATATTGTTCCTTTGTACAGTTGAACTAACTTGTCGATTTACAGCAGGCATCCTTTTTAGCTCATTAGCAAGTTGTGCAAAATTATAACATGTTTCATTTAAGGTCACTTTCTCCAACAGCCCACATACAATAAAAAAAATAATGTATATTTTAAAGAGGACGATGCCACCTGTCACATGACTTGTTAAGTAGGAGCCGGACACACCTCAATCTTTCCTGAAGCAGTACAAGACGAGGTGAAAGTGTGAAAGACACAGTGGGAAAACTCAATCTGCTGCTGCACGTATATCATGCACTGGGTTCATTTAGGCTTCAGCTGCAGCATCACACATCAGCAGGAGATCACAAACAAGAGCTACATAAACAAGTCCAATCCTGTTCTCTGAGGCTGAGCACGTCTTTTAGTTTCGTTGAAATAAAATATTGACTTGTGCTCAATGCTTGCTCAGGGAGGGATTTGTTTTCTTAAAAGGTGCAGGGTGTAGTATTTGGCAGCTTATAGTCATGGTCATATCCATTTCACCCCTCAGTTCTAGAGCCTGTGAGCATCTACGGCAGCCCTGCAGGGACATGTTGTTGTAAATTCAATGAAAATAAGTCTGATGATGAGTTCACTTTAAAAACATAGAAACAAAATAAATTTAGCATAAAGAAGAGTGTGCTTCTTCTCCAGCAGAACTTAGTTTGTCCTCTCTGGGCAGCTGTAGGAACGAGAAGTGAATACCAAACTGGCTTCTTTGCTTTACACAATGCGCCTTCCTCAAAAGTCTAGTATCGTCCCTCTACGTTTGTATTTTACAGGTCGAACTGGGATTAAATAAAAATAGCAGTAGTGACAATGACAGTGGTACTTTGAAAATACAATCTCTGACATACATATAAAACTGTAGCAGCAGTGTGAAAAACTGCAAATGAAGCTAGACAACAATCCTTAGTATAGTACAATAGTACATTGCATTACTACTTTTCATTCACATTCACTAACAGACCTCTCAGAGAGTAAAAGAAATGTATTCACACTGAAACCGAAGAACCGGTGGTGGTATTTGCAGAAGTGACGTTGTCATGGCAACGTCAACAGATATGTCACAGTTTTTGAATATTTAACACGTCTCGAAACCTGATTCAGTCTCATAAAGGTATAACGTACTGTATGTATGTGGTGTCAGTAGAAAAGTAGTTTTAGTCTAACACCTGGCAGCCTCACAGGTGCAACTGTTAATGTTTTTAGTTGAATAGTGTTAATTGATGAATCTGAAGTTGATCTTTTTTGTAGCAATTCTATATTAAGTATTTAGTGGCTTCACTGATCTGTTTTAACAATTAAAAGTTTTAAATAATGAGCGTTTAAAGGGGAACTGCAGCACTTTTAGCCGGTAGAGGGCGAAGATCCCACTGCAAAAGCAACAGCAGCACCATATTCAGGGACATCATGGTTTCAAGTTTAGAAAAAATAAATAAACATTTCTTTTGAAACAGTAGGGCCATTTTAGTGTATTTTGTACAAATAGGACTCTGTTAGGGCCCAGTGCATCGGAATCTTTTCTTTATTATGTGCATTGTGCAGAGGTGGAAAGTAACGAATTACATTTACTCGCGTTACTGTAATTGAGTAACTTTTTTGTGTACTTCTACTTTTTAAAGTAGTTTTTAAAATCTGTAATTTTACTTTTACTTAAGTATAATTTGTTTGAAGTATTGTACTTCGTTACATTTTAAATCATATCTGTTACTGAGTAAAAAAAAAAAAAAAAAAATCGCGCCCCGGAAACTACTCCACTGATTGATTGATGGGCGGGAGAACAAACGCGCTAAACTGACAGGAACGATGGAGACGTTGTAGAATAATGTTGTAGGTGTAGTAAAATTAATCTTTGCAGTTTCTGTATTAACAGAAATATCAAATATGCATTTTGAAATTCTGGTCTATGTAAGACAACACCTTGACCAGATGGCAGAGGCAGCGGTGGAGCAAGTTGAGTAACATTCATCAGATGAAGATTTCTTCTCCTCAATGAAGTCCAGAAGGTCACAAGGTACAGGGGATTTATATTATCTTGTCTTTTTTTGAACTACACTACCCCCACCCCAGCTGTTTAAAAAAAAGTAACGCAGTAACTTTTACTCTGAGTAAATTTTTAATGAGCTACTTTTTACTTTAACTTGAGTAGATATTTAGACTGGTAACTTTACTTTTACTTAAGTAAAATTTCAGTGAAGTAACAGTACTTTTACTTGAGTACAAAATTGTATTACTCTTTCCACCTCTGGCATTGTGTGGTAGAGCATCACTCATGTAATCTCTCGCAATAAGTCCTCGTCCTGGGACAGGAAAGTCCCATTTGTTTCTGTCCAGCTGAGTTTCTGTGTCAGTGAGGCATAATTCTACATGGTTTAGTGTCCATGGTTAGAACTGAGGCTAATAGTACGACAAATGTTGACTCAAGCCAGAATCAGACTTTGATCTCGCCAAAGCAGAGTTTGTTGTAGCATTCGGACCTGGAGGCTAAAACGGTAATGTAAATCACCATGGCAACAGCAAGTCAAACTGGTAGGGGTTTTGTCATTGAGAAATAAGTGCAGGTAAAGCATCAATCCGACAGAGCTTTGAGCAGCGCGTCACGTCCAGTAACGGTGAGTACGAGAACGTAGACCGTAAAAGTGGATCAAACTGCGCACCTCCTGTGACACATTTGTAAAAGGAAGAAGACACTGTGCACTATATCTCTTTGTCACAAGCCTAAATAGCACCGTTGCCACGGCAGCAATTAAGATCCAATTTTAGTGTGTATTCTCACTGTGTCTCCAACAGAGAAAGATAAAGATGAGCGAGAGACACTGAAAGGAAATGACTGTACTCTGTGCAATTAAGACAAAAGTCCACACGTCAGGACCATTCTGGTATAAAAAGGCTGTGACAAGGCTGTGCCATCCCACCCCTCCGCCACAAACAGTGTGAAGAATGGGCCGATTTCCACCAGTGATGGCACAACAGATGGAGCGAGCGTGCACAGCTCGGCAGGACTGAATTAAACATTAAGACAAACACATGAACCCACGCACGTAGGGCATGGTTTCTGCTGAAGCACAGTGTTAAACATACAATGCTCATGAATCAAGGAGGGCTAATGTGGGACTTTAACCCTGCACAGTCCACAGGATGTAATGGACCTAAGAGGATCCAACCAGAGTAGTAGTTTTGGAAAATGCACCAACATAAAGCAACTGGGTGAAATGGGTTTGTTTTTTGGGGTTTTTTTTCAAGAAAAAGAACAAACATTTTATGCAAATTAGCCTTGTGCTTCAATTTAACAGGACACTTTTTTATCTATTAACAAGACTGTGTGTAAATAATACTTGACCATTCATTGAGCACTTTTCTAACTTCATAGACACTAGAGGCAAGGTAGGGTTCAGTGTTTTCCCAAAGACACTCCAACAGGTCCAAAGGAGGAGTGGTAATCGAACCCCAAACCTTACAGATCACCTTCTCTACCTACTAAACTTCAAGAAAGACAAGAAAGAGTTAAAGCAAAGGCATCTAGACTAAATTTTCAAGATAAAGACATTTTGTCTCTTAATTCCAAGTTATTTTTTTAACTGGTAAGAGAGCTGAGCTTTTATCTCTAGAGGAAGGGGTTTGACCTGCAACTAACTCCAGCTGTTTTGGTCTCATACATCTAATATTAACTGCTTTATGGAAACTATGAGGGTAATGCACACAGTCAGCTGCTAAACCTCACAATAAAACCTTAAACACCACAGCTCTACAACTGAATGAGAAATACATCCTGTTCTCTGCTGTCCAATTGTTACATTTTTATTAGCTGTGAGACGGAACAGAACAAGTATTTGCTCAGCAGCAGTAACGGCTTCATTGTATCATCTATCGCTACATCCTCATCAGTTTATAGGGTTTGGGCTTTACAATGCCAGGGTGTCGACACAGATTTTTTAAAGCTGTCAGCACGTCTCATGTTAAAGCTCATTGTGTTTTGTAATGAAAAAAAAACATGCTTTGTTTTTTTTCCAATTCACAAAACAGCCTCTGTGTACATCTCCTGGCAAGTTTTTTTAAACATACAGCAAAAAGAGCTCATGAAGAGCGGTTTCTTTCAGCGAAGGCTAGTTTTTAAACATGAGATCTCTGCTGCTCTCTCAAATATTTCATGACTTTGGTGCCGAAATGAAACGTGGCATGAATCACAAAGAAACAGGAATAAATCAATGAGAAAAAAACAGAGGGGTCTTCCTGATTTCTCAGAAAGGCCTGAGGTATGGATTCGCCATGGCAACAAGCCTGACTGCGACTCCGATACGAGGAGACTTCCCCTCTGTTTACATTAATTACCATGGAAACAGCCAAGAGGATGAGTCCGAGAGTGGGTCATACTGTCTGAGAGTGAAGACAGTGTGGCTTTAAACGGCTGCCTGCAAATCAACATCCTTATTATCAAAACTCTTATTGTTTGAACTACTCTCTGCTCAGTGGTGTTATATGGGATACTTGTGGTGTCAAATCTGTTGTCAAATAAAAGAACTGTTACTTTAAAATAATATACAAGAAGAAGTAAAAGTCAACATTAAAAAATATGCAAGGGTATTTCAGTGGGTACACAGGATTATTTGATATTTTATTTACAAGATGATAAGATAATGTGTGCAATCATAAGAGAATTATTAAATGTGGTTATGTGGCCGCCAAGACTAGGAGCTAACTGAGCAGTGAAGCTGAACAAATGGCTCAAACGTCTTGTTACAGTCGCCACAGAACCCACAGAGTAACAAAAAAGGAGGCCAACAATATGGTTTTATTAATATTTATAAATGTATGATAAGCAGCTATCTCATTTATTTGCTGCTTAATGTGGGACTCCTGACCAATCAGACAGCCAGTGGGCAGAGCTCATTTCAGAGATTTTTTTTGCAGCGCCACACTTTCTGAGACACACTATGGCGGGTGAGGTGTTTTCTTACTCCACTCTTTGAATCCTCTTCCGTTTCGCTGATGAGTCATATTCAAAGCGGCTTTAATTGTCACGGTAAATGCAGCGCAGCCTTTTAGTCCCTGTCTCAGAGCGGAGGATGACTCGGCACTATGTTGTTTTTTTGACCTTGGTGTTTTCCCTTCACTACTCTCTCCCTCTCTCGCTCTGCAGTACTACCAGATATAAGTGCAGTAAGAACACACACATCGTCAGCACAGGGGACTCCCAGCTACAGGACCAAACAGAAACAGCACTGCACAGACCGCCAGGAAACAAACAGAGACTGATGAGTTCATGTCAGTGCAATTATTGAGCAAAACTGTGAGGATTTCCTGCACTGACTAGCAGTCGGCAACCTTTCTGGCCTCCTTTATGCCTGAACACAACTGTATGCATCTATTTTGTGTAAAAAGCCACTCTACACATTGAGCACAACATCAGAGTCACAAATCTGCCATGTGTAGCCGTTATTAAACATTCTGATCAATTATGCAAAGCAAATAAAATTCCTCCTCCTGGGTTGTTAGGACACAAACATTAAAAGAAACATGTTTTTTCCATGTTTCTTTAAATTTTTTATGGGATTTTTTATGGGATTCAACACCAGGAAATGAAAAAATAAATAAAACAGAAATTAATGGTAGTGTTTTGAAAAGATGTCATGGGCACTATTTAGTTTAAAATGATTAATATAAGAGTAAATAAAATAAATATACAGAACCTGGTCAAATTGTTACACAGACTGTCCTTCAGATAGATCACATTTCTTACTCCGTTTACTGTTTTCGCCGCGCTATTAAATTAGGTTACATAAAACACACCTAAAGCAAATATTTAAGTGGATTTGTCACTTTCCTTTTTGACACTTAAACATGCTCATGCATGTTTCTAAATCCGACAGTAATGCATTCAACCCCAACATGCTCACTCAGCTGAAAACAGGTGTTAACAGGACAGTATTACCGCAGACTGTTATTCATTAAGCTGCATCTCGGTAGTTTACACATTCATTTAATCATTGCTAACGTCACAGGAAGCATGAGCTAAGCACACAGACATAAATGAGAGTAAACAGCAGCAGAAGGCTGAGCAGCACACCTGTTTATTTATGTGCAGCATGAGTCCGCGCGCGTTTCAGACGGAAAAGTGAGGTCCCAACGTCACCCGCCACTGTCTCAGGGAAATACTCTAGAGACATTCTGTGCTTACATTGATAGAAAAGTGCTCATACTTGGCACTAACATGGGTCCTGAGTGATGGTTCCTCAAGATACAGCCTTAATGTGTAAACACTCCGTGAACACTTCAGACATGGAAATAAAATCTGGACAAATCTAATGTTAATTTTTTTAACACCTCTCTGGAGTCTTGCCAGGTCCCAGCATGCTTCAAGTCCTCCACCATCGTCCCTGTCCCCAAGAAGCCCCGGATCACAGGACTTAATGACTACAGGCCAGTGGCGCTGACATCTGTAGTCATGAAGTCATTTGAGCACTGGTTTTGTCCCACCTCAAGTCCATCACCTCCTCCCTCCTGGACCCCCTGCAGTTTGCCTACAGAGCCAACAGATCTGTAGACAACGCCATCAACCTGGCCCTCCACTTCATCCTGCAGCACCTGGACTCCCCGAGAACCTACACCAGGATCCTGTTTATGGACTTCAGCTCTGCAGTCAACACCATCCTCCCTGCTCTGCTCCAGGACAAGCTCTCCCAGCTCAACGTGCCTGACTCCACCTGCTGGTGGATCACTGACTTCCTGACGGACCAGAGGCAGTGCGTGCAGCTGGGGAAGAATGTCTAGGACACTCTCACCATCAGCACAGGAGCTCCACAGGGCTGTGTACTTTCTCCTCTTCTCTTCTCCCTCTACACCAACTGCTGCACCTCCAGCCACGATTCCGTCAAACTGATTAAGTTTGCGGATGACACCACCCTCATTGGGCTCATCTCGGACGAGATGAGTCTGCCTAGGAGGGAGGTGGACCTGGTGTCCTGGTGCAGTGGCAACAACCTGGAACTCAACGCCCAGAAGACAGTGGAGATGATCGTGGACTTCAGGAAAGTCACAGCCCCCTGCCCCTGCCCTCGCCTGACAGACCCCATCACCACCGTAGACTCCTTCCGCTTCCTTCGTACCACCCTCACTCAGGACCTCAAGTGGGAGCCCACCATCAGCTCCCTCATCAAGAAGGCCCAGCAGAGGATGTACTTCCTGCGGCAGCTGAGGAAAGCCAAGCTGCCAGTGCAGATAATGGTGCAGTTCTACACGGCCATCATTGAGTCCATCCTCACTTCCTCCATCAACGTGTGGTACCCTGGGGACAGACAAAGACTGCAGCGCATTGTGCGCTCTGCAGAGAAGGTGATTGGCTGCAGCCTTCCATCTCTCCAGGACCTGTACGTCTCAAGGACTCGGGGACGAGCAGGTCGGATCACAGCCGATCCTTCTCACCCTGGACAGAGACTATTTGAGTCACTCTCCTCGGGCAGAAGGCTACGGTCCATTCGGACCAGAACCTCCCGCCATAAGAACAGTTTCTTTCCCTCTGCCATTGGACTCTTTAACACTTCATAACACTTGTCACTTTAACACTTCATAACTCTTGTAACTTTATTAAGCACATAAATCAAGAACTATCCATTGCACCATATCCAACAAACTGTAAATTGTGTGTATATATTCAAGTCTGTATATTTTCATTTATCTTGTATTTTATTTTATATTTTATGCATGCCCTTCATGTTGCACCTTATCGCCGAAGCAAGTTCCTAGTTTGTGAATCTTGTTCACTGACAATGGCAATAAACATTTTTTCTGATTCTGATGTGGCCCGACTTAATGAAAACCATGAATGAGTTATATTGTCCTCTATTGCATGTGTCAGGGTGTATTGACACTTCTGTGAGGGTGCAAATGTATATCCAAAAAATATTGAAATTATTTTCCTAAATAATCCCCAGTGTTTTTAAGCCAAAGTAGCCAAGTATGTTAAAAGTTGGCTGGTGGCTTGGACAAAAACAAAAATGCACTAGAAGTGAATGGTTGGAAAGGGTAAACTTTTTCTTTTTTGTAGTTTTCCTCATGAAGCATAAGTTGAACTGGCCCAATAAAGATAGGACAGACTGAAATGGAAGGTCTGAAAGGTGGCCTAAATGTCCTAAAGGCAGTCTCAGATCAGATAAATAAGGGAGTACAAACATGACCATACTGTTTTCAGAAAATTTAACTTGTTTTTTTGGCGCCAAAACAGACAGCTTCTTTGTTTTTGTTTGGTCTTGGTCACTTTATCGGGATGTCTATGGAGCTGAGATTTGTCTAAACTTGCATCAATTCAATGAACCTCCCACGCCACTAACAATGTTTATCAAAGAAAGCGATTCTATTCTTTATAATACACCTGTTTATTATTTAATACAATGCACCACAGCTGCGTGGTAGTTTCAGTTCACAGTATCTGATTAAAGTATCTTACATGAGGGAGTCTGAAAATATGACTAAGGAGTAAAAAAAGTTGACCGGGTATGGTATGGTCAATGTATAAAGGTTACACATTTAACAGTGACAGTGTAGACTGAAAACAGAGACAGAGCAATCACATGGAGTTAATAGACCTGAGCCAGACTCAAACCATGGATTGCTTGTGTGGTACATCTCTACAAGGTGAACCTACAGTAGACCCAGTTCCAACCCAGACAGCAATTAGCAGTGTTTTGTGCTTCATAAACTCCTAAATGTTCTGATGATGTATTGTTAGTACACCTCCATAGCCAAGCTTTAGAGGTGATCAAAACTGTTCCAGAAAACACATTAGACAGACCTGTCTTTGTCTTTTGGTATCACATAAATGACCCCAAAGTCAACTGAGAACTTGAATACCAGAGTCACCAGCTTTTCCAAAATTAGAAGTGACACAGTGGCAAATAAAACACTTCATCTTTTCTCATACCTACCTGTTTGGGGTTAACAAAGACAAATACCACAAAATCTCAAACACAATACCAAGAAATAAATGTTTTTCTAAACATTTGACCAGCTCCAGCACGTCTGTGGTATGTGTTTAGCTCAGAGGAACAATGTGAAAATAGAATAACTGGGCCATGTCAGATAAACATCTACCACCTCCGCTGTCCACACAGAGCTAAGTACAGTGCAGAAGTGGGACTGAACTAAAGTAGGTCTGTAATAATATACAAAAGCCCCTGAGGTTCACTGCAGCGGTGAATGTCACTCTTTAAAGTCTAACGCTGAGCAGTCAGGTTTTACCGACAGAACTAGGAAGAAATACTGTACTCGAGTTTAAGTTTTCAACAAAATGAGTCAACATTAGTCGCAAAGAGTGAAAATACTGGTCAAGTGTGAGTTAATGCACTACTTCTACAACTAGTTTCCAGGAACTGATGAGAAGTATTAACTGTATGACATCAATATCAGTGGAATGTTCCTTTTCTTTCAAAATAATAATAAGAAAGACAACAGGACTTGAACAAAACCCACCAAACATTTTTCTCAATCCTTGAAGAGCGCCTGGCAAGAATTAATTTACTTTTATTGAAACCACTGATTAACTCCCACGTTTGATCTGTTATGCCATTTATTCAGACTCTTGGTTTTAGTTGAACTCTTTAGAAAGTGGAGGAAAAAGGCTTTTTGTCTTTTTAAAGGCCATCAAATCCAGCAAGGATACACTCTGACTTTAATACAGGCATTGAGGGATATACCACAAGCAGGACTCTTGCTTTATTACTTGCACGCACATGTGTGTGTGTGCATGTAAACACACAACCCTCTGTTTACTGTAAAGTGCAGTAAAGATTATGTAAAGATTTCAGGACTTATGCAGCTGTTTCTGGCCCCACATTTTCTGCCCTGCTACAGTATGTGGCTGTGTTTTTGCATCATTTCTTTGTGAGTGCATATACTTTATGTGGCCTCTCAGTCTGCCCTGAATTACCTGTCCAGAAGATCGAGTGTGTGTTTGCCTACAGTCGACTCACTGCTTCTATTAACGGCAGTGATCACTCACAGTCTGACGGGCAACAGCTCAGTGTTACCTCATCGATCTACTGCCGATCTGCTGCTGTGTCAATACACCATAATTTATCTTTAAAATCAGACAGAAAGCAAAACACGTTATTATCAAAGGCATCCACTTAAAGAAAATAAAAACTTAGAGGGAACTATGTAGATTCAGGGTCATTTCTTGACTAGTTTTGTGGCGAAGTGGCCTTGTAGTTTCAAGATCTTACCGACTGCGCCTGGGGATGACGCACTTGGGAAAACCAGGATAAATTTAATAACTGTGCTGCGACAAACGACTCCTAAATGTCACTGCTTCAAGTTTCCACTCAATTTACCAGGCTTTGAGTTATTAGGTCTGAATCAATTTGGAAAGAAAGATTAGTCACCAATTTGGCTTCTGACCAAAAAGGACCAGAGGACCTGAAAGAATATTATCTGCTTTATTATTGACATTCTTTTTGCCAATAATAAGTTGTCAATAACTAACATGGCGTCCCACTATACCATTTAATGCTGGGGATTTTCAGTCATTGATATCCTGTCTCACTCCATCTTGTGTCTGCAACACAGCAAAAAAGTGAGCCACTGTTCACTTTAATGCTTCTTCATGTAAACAACAAACTCTTTACATAAAAAACCTAACCTGGCCAGCCATCCTAATTCTTTTCTATTATGTACAAATAATTAGTGGATTTCAAGTTTGATTTCCAACAATAATCAGATGGCCCTACAACCAATCAGAATCCAGTACTAACATACACAGAATAGACTGCCTCTGGACCAACGTAATTTGAAAAACAACCATTCAGAGAAACAAAGCATCGCAAAAAAAAAAAAAAAAAAAAGAAATGCCTTACTTATGGTCAGGTAGGATTGAGCTCGGTGGAATCTATCTTTAATGGGAAGTGTTACAGAAAACAGCATTCTCACTCAAAACACAAACTTTTGGAGGTGTTTTCAATTCTTTTCTCGTGAAGTAGCAAAAAGAAAACCCCACCCCCTACTGGTCAGGCATATGTACTACATTGTTTTGGACAGCTCTGTGTGAACTTGAATTGTTGTCTTGTGAACGCAGCAGCATAACTGTTGCATTTACCTGACCAGCGTCCCTTTAATCTCTCCCTGCCCTCTTCCCTTTCTTTCATACCAGCACTGCACCTTTTAGGACAAGGCGAGACATAAGAAAGATGGCTATATCCCGGAACAAGTGAGAACAACATCTACTTCAGGTATTGGTCTTAACATTTAAATTAAAAGATTAATGTACAAAATTTTGTTTTTCTTTGGGAGATACAATGTCAACAGTAAAGAATAAGTTGCCTAGGACAAGTATCTCATAGACCCCCTTTTACAAAATATAGGACTATCCTTTAGTTTCTTTACCAAAATACAGAGATGTAACAAAACCACCAATTTCTGTGTAAAGTAATAAGAGAAAATGGTGAAAATGTTTCAAAGAACATTGACTCTAAATGAATTCTTTTTGTTTTTTCAGATCTTATCATCTACCTGTATTGTATCATCACAGCGCCTTGGTTTGTCTTCATTTCAATTCAAGGTCACACTTAGACTAAGTGCTCCACAAAACACTAACAGCCTGCCACATAGATGAAAACCTGATTGAACCGTCTCTTGTCACATATTTCTTTTCAGTCGACAGTCTATAGACCCTGAGGCTGTTTCCTCAGGCTTTATGTTCTTCTTCTACCCCTCCGTTCCGTGGCATTCATTATCATTTCCAATTCCCAATCCTGTTATCTGCCCACCTTCCTCCTCCTCCTCCTCCTCCTTTTCCAATATTTTGTTACAGTTTGCTGTGGCTCTGTTAGAAGCAGCCGAGCCTCAAGGGAAATATGCTAAGCTGCTTTGTGACTTTGCGTTTAGTTTTTTTTTCTTTCGGTTCGATGCTGCCTCTGTACACAATCTGTCAGCAGGTATTGCAGTCATCAGAGTTTTTTCTGCTTCTTCGAATAGAAATAAACTACTGACCTGGCACATCTTCTCACAAGTACATCCTCTTTCTTCTGCAGCATACTGATATCTTTCGACTCAATAGAGAACTACAAGACGACACACAATGGTTTGTATAACTTAAACTTAGTTTGGGCGCTTGCACCAGCACCACACTATTTACTTTAACATGGTCTTTTAAGATTTAATTTTCAAGAAACAACACTGACTCTGAGATACAGAATTTACAGGTGACCCAAATTTGAGACATATACTCATTTTGTTACAAACAGTAAACATGGCATCTCTCATGAAATCTTTAACTACTGCAGTACTGCAACAAAATAGATAACCTTGAGCCCAAAAATATATATTCTCCAAATCATGTTGCTGGTTCTTAGACGTGAGCTCAGTAGAATCCTGTCTACCTCAATGACACAGTCCCCTCAGCTGTCCCAAGGACGAGGACATATTGTGAGAGATTACGCAAGTGAGTGGCTCCACCACACAACGCATATAACAAAGAAAATAGGCCAATACACTGGACCAGAGCAAAGTCCTATTTGTACAAAATACACTAAAATTACCTACTGTTTCAGAAGACATTTTTTCCAAACTTGCCGTCTTAAATGTCTCTACTGGTAAACAAACATGGTGGAAGGCTGACAGTAACGATCGGCTCAGTGGCAGAGCAGTCGTCCTTCAACCGGAAGGTTCAATTCCCGCTCTCCCCACATTTCATACCGTCGTTGTGTGTCGTATTTTTATTTATTTATTTATTTATTTTTAAACCTTTATTTAACCTGGAAAGTCCCACTGAGATTACAAATCTCTTTTACAGGGGAGTACTGACCCCCCCCCAAATGTGTGTATTGGGAGGGAGAAGGCACAGTGGGTTAAGTGTCTTGCCCAAGGACACAACGACAGTATGTGGGGGAGAGCGGGACATTATGATGTTTTGGGATGTTTCGAGCGGGGCTCGAACCGCCCACCCGCTGGTCGAAGGACGGCCGCTCTACCCACTGAGCTACTGCCGCCCTGATTTGCGCCTTACAAATCTTATACAAAGTAACTTCCGGCTCCATTAACTTAAAAATTGTAGGCCTCAGGCTGCAAGAAGCTTATAATACAAACCACATAACTGTCAAATGTTGGTTTCCAATCATTTTCAAAGTTATTTCTACTGCTTGTTTGGGAAATAATTTTAAATTGGGAGCTAATAGTTTGTTTGGTCTTATGAGCTGTTTACACATGGGTAATAAAAACTGCGTAGTCTAATTTGGTTTTGGAAGTCGGATATTACAGGTTAATCAAATCATTCCCTCTCTGTTTAATGGCTTTAATTTCAGTTTTAGTTTTAAGCCTAATAAACCAGTGTAGCCTGGAGTTATCAGATCATTTTAGGCACAAATGAGCTCATATTGTCCCGGGACAGTCAGCAGCACTGATCATATCAAGTTTATTGACCCCAAGTTTCCTATTAGCGTCATCATACCAAGTGTTAACGCCGTCAAAACAAGTTGTGTTTGTGCCCCAGAGGTCCGTGGCCCTGATTTCCCGCTGGAGCCGCAGATGTTGTTGTCCAGGACTGTGCAAGACTGAAACAAAATCCTCACGCCACTAGAAACTAAGTGTGGTGTACTATTGAGTGTCTAGTTTCACCCGAGCACTTGTTTCAGTGTGAGCTTTATGTCGGCTTTATGTTGTACTGTGAGAAAGGACAATGAGAGTTATTTTTTTTGTGTGACACAGTTAGTTTTTAGGTCGTGAGGAGGCAGCGCTTTGTCACACTGAGATGAAGTTTCAGCGGGACACTGGAGGGCGAGTTAACCCAGACTCACATTGAATGAGTGAAGTGTCTTTCATGCATAACAAGGCTGAGATTTTAAAAACTAAAGGAAAAAAAGTGTTTATGAGTCTTATGAAGCACAATTTTATACAGTGACCTTTAGACTGGGTATTATGGGTTTGGTTTTAATCCCACACTACTTAATCGCAATCTTGTTTTTGTTTGAAATGGTAAAACGGTTGCATCTTTAAACCTAAAACAGGCTCAGGCCTGTCAAAATTGCCACATCATTGGACACAACGAGCCGGTTAGGCCAGAGTTTGGACAAGATTACTTTGCTTGAAACAGGTCAAGACTGATATCAGTGAGTTCATAAACTCACAAATATTACGAGAATCAAGCTGCAGCACAGAATTTGTAACCTGCCCCTCAACTCAAGAGTGAAACAGTGAATAGTATGAATTATTAAATGAAGTTCAGAGATCGTTTTCATGCAGACCTTACTGCACAGCACGAGAAAGAAGGGAAGACTTGTTCGTAGCATTAAATAATAATATTCTGGGCTGATTTGATCAGTAATCATTGCGGAATTAATAAATATCAATGTTAACAAACCAATGAGAAAGTGTGTCCTAACTTTTGACTGGTAGTGTGTGTTGATATAATAGTGTTTGAGATATATATATATAAATTTCCACTTTCTCATTGGTTTGTTAATATTGATATCTATTGAGTTTCAGTTTTTATTGGTCATAAAATAAACAAAAGAACAGAATACTTTTATGAAATATAAAACATTGACCAAAAGGGTTTTAGGCTGAAATCAAGACATATTGCATCGAACCCTTTTAACATTTAAATAAAAGGGCTACATGATTTTGACACCTGTTTTAATACGTTTAAGACCTTGGAGGTACCCTGTTAATGTTGTCTTTGTGGGAAGTTAATGGATAATTAACGACTATTTAACACAATGTAGGTTCTCGGCCAGTGAGCATTATTGTGTCAGAACCATGTTCTTCCATAGCATTGCTTATGATATTACCTGTCTTTCTTTCTTTGTCCATATCGCTGCTCAAAACTCCACGCTGGCCTGACACCTTCTCTTATTTTCGCCCTTGACTTTCTGTCTTGTGTTAGTTACATCTTTTACGTCAAGTCGAGGAGGTTGTAAAAGTAACAGGGCTGTTAGTAAGTACAGATAAAAAGTAAAAAGTCGCTATATAAATACTCAAGTAAAGTACAGATACTTAAAAAATCTACTTAAGTACAGTAACATAGTACAAACTCTGCATATTTGTACAAATAAGAGACTTCTAAGCCTTTTGTTTGAAAATGTTAAAGTCAAACACAAGCCCATCCTTGCTCTGATTAAAAATTCACATGGCCCAAGCTGCTCCAAGGGCATTTCCTCCACGTTATCTTTGTGCTGTAACTGAGTCACCTTCAGTCTGCTGCTGATGGGAATCACTGTAGTGTCCACACAGCTGCAGCCTGCACCACGTGGGCCACAGCAAACTCCAAGCCCAGGGCCATTCAGGCTTAAAATAGAGCCCTGATCCCATAATGGACTCAGGTTTATGATCATTAATACTCCACGGTCCCAACACGTGTCAATCTGAGCCAGATATGGATAGCACTACACACACACACGCGCCTACACACCCTCACCCTCTCAGGCCTAACAGCTGCAAACGCAACCTTTTTGAACAACGAGTAATGTTATTTCCTAACATTTAATTTCCTAACAACGTCAAAACATTGGTAGTGGCATTTCAATGAAGAAAGATGGAGAGTTGTTAAATAAACATTTGTGAAGGTCAAACTTGTGACATCAGCCAAAGCATGTTCTTTATAGACCACAAATGGATTTAAAAAAAAACTCTGGAGCTTAGTGGACAGACATATTATCAACACTGCTTTGTCAATGCATAACTGTGATTATATTGAAGAAAAACTAGCCTCATTACTCACTACACCATATGAATGAATGCCCAGAGCAAGACACTCAAAATACCAAAGGTAAGACGACTAGGTGCCTACTTTACAAGACCAGAGTCAAACAGACTTCCTGTTTCTCCTGCACAAACCCTTCACTTATACAATAATATCATTATCATCATCATGTGCCTGTGTCGGGTCTGATTTTTGCCTTTTAACAACAGCGAATCATATTGTCTGTCATTTTACTAAAACCACTTGTGTTTACTAATGAAGGGAATAACATGAGAGAAATCAGAAGAAACAGGAAGCCATCTTTTACTGTACAGTAGGTTGACTTTTGCTGTGACGCCAAGAAGACAAGCAATAACCCTGTGGAAACTCATGGGGCTTCAGATAAAGAATAAAGCCTTAACACATTTACTGAGCTACATTTAGAACAATATTCATGAGCTGCTACTATAAACCAAAACCAAACAGTGATAAAAGTGACACAAACACCCAACGGCAAAGACTCGGACCAGTTTCACACAGACTCACTGCTTTGATCACAAGAAACAATCTCCTTTTGTCTAAGAATAGGTTGATATTTATATCCGGGATAAAAGAACAAACACTTCTAAATGGACTCCACATCCACACACGTCCACGCTGGGCTCCGCTCGGCAGGAAACAAGACATCTTGTTGAACACACCGAGAGACATAAGGGGGTCTGTTAAGTCCCAGAAACAGAGCAGAAAACCGTGCCAGCAGCAGCAAAGTAGAGCATCAATTAAGGGCAGCATGCCCTGGATGGCACAGTCATGTTCCCACAATGCATCAGAGTCACTGTTTCACTTTGTCTTTCATTGGAGTGCTGTAAGAGCTTCCAGTAAGTCAAGCCCCTGATCTATTAGACCTGACCTTTAAAACATAAACTGTAATCACACTACATCAAAACACTACTTTGTAATGATGTGCAAATTTATAGGCTGCATGTGTTTAGCCTTGTTTCCACTTGAGCAGTACAGTAAGGGTAAGTTTCAATTTATAAAGAGGGCCTAGAGAGGATAATGTAGACACTTTGGTCCTGGTCCAAGTATGTGGTCCGCTTTCCAAAAGGTGGAGCTAAACACTCCAGTCTGATTGGACGAAAGATAATCCTTACTCGAGCAAAACCGAGACGTAAAAGAAAAAACAAACGGAAATGATTTTTCAAATGAAGCATGTCTTGTTTTTGTTATAAACATTATATTCAAACTAATAATATTATTTGACAAAAAACAGATAGTATAGTTGTTTTGTCACTGGGGTCCACATTCTTCTCACTGTTCGCAGGTGGCATTAGGAAAGGTTTCTCGGGACAGAAGCATTCACAGATCACTAAAGTAAAAACAAAAAATTGATTGATTCACAGACCAAGCAAGGCCTTCATCAGACGTGTCAGTGCTTCAAATATATTTTGAAATATTAGACTCTTGTGTATCAATGTATATAGTGCCAGGAGAAAAAAGACAGACACAAGCCAAAGAAGACAGTATCCTCCAAGTTGTCCACACAGAACTCTGGAATTTCCTTCAATCCAATCCAAAAACTAAAATGTTTATTCACTTCAACATTTTTCCTTCTTTAAATTTGCTTAATATTATACAGAAGCATGACTCATGAAGAGGCCAAGCAAAGGCAAGGAACCATTAAAACATTTCCAGCTCTAATTTAAGTACAAAGTTACATAACGTGGCTTTAAAGGTCGACAAAAATCCAGTCCCCACGCCTCACATTTGGGCCGTTAGCCTCTTGTCCTTTTCATGAGCCGACTGTTCTTGTTGTTGGGGTCGTCCCCCGCTGAGAGACGCAGCATACCTGAGACTCACACAGAAGCACAGCGCTCTTGGTATTGAATTATTGAGCAGCGAGCAACAGGGACACGCCTGGCCTTCACATCAGGGGAGGGTAACCAGACACTGAGCAAACACACACACAAACACACACCTGCCGCCTTAAACTAATACTGCCCAGCCTAATGGAGTAGACGGTCTGCCACACACCGAGGGGAGACGTTAAAGCTGCGGTGGACAGTGTGCCGATGTCACTGGGCATAGATTACACTGCAGTGCACTCAGAGGAAGCTGGGTTTCTGCACTGGGTTTTGGAACAATATGAATAAGATGCGACAGGAGACAGTATAAAGTACAAGTCTATTAAAAAAGTGGCGTATACAAATGGTGGACTGACAGTATGATGCATGTGTTTCTTACATTTGATATATTTACATTTAGTCATTTAGCAATGGAACAATGGAAGCAATTTTAACAACACAAGGTAGAAAAAAGCACAAGTGCACTAAAACTAGTCAGTTAGAACCCAGCACAGTATACAAAGCTAAGGATAGGAGAGAATACTTTTTTTATTATTATTTTTCTTTTTAAGAAAAGGAATAGATCGAAAGGAAGTAGAATTCCGTGTTTGTCAGACACAAGTACTCATTTATATATAGGTAACAAGCTTGTCTGTGTTTGGCCAAAATACTACATTTTCATTTTACAATCCAAGTAAGATAAGGTATACCTTTATTGTCCCACTTGGAGAAATTTGTCAGTAACAACAACCCAACAACCAATAGAACATGACAGTAATAATAAAGAAGTCATGTTTAAAGATATTGAGACATAAAAACACATCCAGATGCCAATAAATAAAACTAAAATGGCCAAAATATAAAAGTGGTAACATGTGCAGAGTAATCTTCTTTTTTGTCCTGGACTGGGCAGCTTTTTATACTGTGACTACTGGGTCTTGGTCTTGTGACTGGGCTTAAAGGTTTTGCTCTCACCTTGGACAATTTATTTCTCATTTCATTTCTCGGTCTGAAAAGCAATACAATAATAAAACTGCTTTATTGGCAAAGATCAATCTTGTTTGGAAAACTTTCAACAAACGCTAACCCCTCCATGAGTTTTGACTTGGTCTAAGGCTGGATTTGGACGGTTTGGACTGTACAATCTGCTCATGACTTGGTCTAGATTCAAATAAATGGCTTCATTAAAAACAGATGTGACTTAGAAAGGTTATATATCATACAGTTTGTAATAATGTCATTGTCCAACACCATAAATTTCATTTATAAACCACAGTTTTACATTTTCAGCGCACGGTTATTTTGCTGTATTTAAAACCCCCATTTATGTTTATTTATGAAAATTAGCCATTTGCTTTTTGCTCTCAGTTTTCTCATTTTTCTTGTACATTTGACACAACATTGATTACACTGCATAAAAGTAGCTCACCTTGTTGCTGCATCACTTGAAGCATAAATGGGACTCACTACCAATAACATAGAAAGGAGAATTAATGGCCCTTAAAGTCTAGGGATCTGGACTTCCTTTTGAGAATCCCTCATCCAATAGACGGTCAATCCTAAAGCACGCAGTATTAGGGACTTTATGACTTTAGTTGAAGAATCTCTGCAGACAGGTTGCACAGATACCAATAATAGTATTGGTGCTATTGGAAGCTCTGAGACTGGCAAAGGCAACATCCAAGTCATCTGTACTCATCTTACTGGATCTGTCTGCTGCTTTTGACACTGTTAATCATCACATCCTCCTGTCCTCTCTCAGGGCGATGGGTGTCTCTGGAATGGCGTTGCAATGGTTCAATTCTTACCTCTCGGATAGGTCATTCAGAGTATCCTGGAGAAATGAGGTCTCTGAGTCCCAACATCTCAATACAGGGGTGCCACAGGGCTCAGTGCTCGGACCGCTACTCTTTTCCATATACATGACATCCCTTGGCTCTGTCATCCAGAAGCATGGCTTTTCCTATCACTGCTATGCAGATGACACTCAACTCCACCTGTCATTTCATCCTGACGATCCGGACGGTCTCTGCTCGTCTCGGCATGTCTGAGCGACATCTCACTTTGGATGAAGGACCATCACCTGTAGCTGAACCTTGCAAAAACAGAACTGCTTGTGATTCCGGCCCATCCAAAGACCCACCACAACCTCTCCATTCAACTAGGCCCATCAACCATTACACCGTCCAGCACTGCCAGAAATCTGGGAGTGGTAATTGATGATCAGCTAAACTTCACAAGTCATGTCGCCAGCACCACCCGGTCCTGTAGATTCATCCTCTATAACATTAGGAAAATTAGACCTTTCCTATCAGAGCACTCCACGCAAATTCTAGTCCAGGCTCTTGTCTTGTCCAAACTGGACTATTGCAATGCCCTACTGGCTGGACTCCCGCCTGCACAACCAAACCTCTGCAGCTGATCCAGAATGCAGCGGCAAGAGTGGTCTTTAATGAACCGAAGAGAGCGCACGTATCTCCTCTATTCATTAGGTTACACTGGCTCCCGGTTGACGCCGCATCAAGTTCAAAGCTATGCTCTTGGCCTACAAGACCACCTCTGGTTCTGCACCCCCATATCTCCACTCACTAATACAGACCTACGTTCCTACCAGATCCCTGCGCTCTGCAAATGAACAACGTCTGGTGGTACCGTCCCAAAAAGGTACAAAATCACTCTCACGTACCTTCTCTGGATCTGTTCCACATTGGTGGAATGATCTACCTGCTGCTACAAGATCAGCAGATTCTGTAGCCATCTTTAAAAAACACCTGAAAACACATCTCTTCCGTCAACACCTGACTGACAAACACTGAGTCCTACTTCCTTTCTATCGATTCCTTTCTAAAAAAAAATAAAAAAATAAAAAATAAAAAAAAATTTCTCTTACCCTTAGCATTGTATACTGCGCTGAGTTTAAACTGACTAGTTTTTTGTGCACTTATGCTTTTTGTACCTTGTGTTGTTAAAATTGCTTCCATTGTTTTCCTCACTTGTAAGTCGCTTTGGATAAAAGCGTCTGCTAAATGACTAAATGTAAATGTAAATGTAGTATGGAACATCTGGATCCCTCATTCCTTCTCCTGATTTTCTTGAGGTAAATGGACTTCCACAACCTCCACTAGTATTTCCTGTATTTCCAGTGAAGTCACTTGACTGTTTTCCTCTGTAGTATCCCTTTAAAGAGATATGCTGGGACAGGTGATTGTATAACGACTGTTTTGTCACTTTGTTGATGTTGTTTGATGACAAGTGCAGTTTGAACAGGCTGCATGGATTTATGTCCCACAGCAGCTCAGACTATTTCACTGTTTGATTTTCCCAGGTTCTAATGTCCAGCCGCTTCATTCTCTGATCTTTAATTGTCCTGGTCTGACTAGAACTCTTTTCTTATTGGAAGATTTTTTATGACTCAAGTTTAAAGCTTAGAATAATTCCACACATCAGATGAAATTACCAGGTATACTAGTCAGTGGTTTTCAAAGTGGGGGCTCTGAGTGCCGCCAGGGGCGCCAGGCCTTAGCAAGTTGGAAGAAAGCAAAAAATTATAAGTAAATATTTATATTATTATGAGTATTTTTATGAAATTGCATTAGAGATATCAACAAATTATTATAATGCTATTTCATAAAATACTCATAATATAAATATTTACTTATAATTGCTTTTTCTTCCAACTTGCGGCGGCCCACCTGGCGCCCCCTGGCGGCCCCCACTTTGAAAACCACTGACCTAGGTGTTTTATTTATTTATTTACATTTGGTGTAGTTTTGTCGATGGGTTCAATAACACCGTGCAAAAGGGGGGCCTTGGCCAGAACCTGGTGGAATTTGGGGGGCCTTGTCATGGAAAAGTTTGGGAACCCCTGTACTAGTCCAGATTATTCATATGAAAGCAACCACTAATGATGCTCCTATTTTTTTTCCTAAACAGTAGACCTAAATTGCAAGACATCCACAAAGTGAACCTTTAAACCCAGTTGAGGCCTGATGGTCCTTGGTTTAGTGCTATTTAAAGCCTTCTTTTGTGTGTAGCAGTGATGTAGTTCTCCGTTTAGACCTGCTTTTGTCCAGGTTTGGTCCTGTTTTCAATAATTAACTTTTGCTTCTAATACAATATTTAAAAAAAAATTCTTAAAGTTTCTAATACAGAAAATAGCATCGTATGGTTGGTGTATTTAAAGATATCTGAGCCCAAATGCAGGTCCAGATTTGGCCTGGATTTGCCATTTAGAGACCTCCTGTTTTAAATTGTACTAAGGCAAAGTGCATGTTTTGAGGACCACATTAAACAGCAGCTGTTGAAAATTTAGTTTGCTTACCATGGCCTTTTGAAAGGAGTGTCTAACCAGACGGCCGCCTGGAGAGGGCACATCCAGATTGGGATTAAGTGCCTGTGGATTAGGGGATGTCCCTGAGAGGAAGGAACCAAAGTCACATGCAGTAAAAGGAGGCTGAATGAACAGACACTAACAGACACTGGACTCTAAAGCCACAGACTCAGATGTTTCTGACACAGACCGGCACGAGACTGTGATCTGAGTCAGACATTAACTCCAGCCAAGGTTGGATCTTTGAACTTGACAAATCAGCAGAAAAACTCAAGAAGCTGTGTGTGAGGAAAATACACATAAGGTACTGGACTAAGTGGGAAAAACATCACATTTGTCATCAGGGGCTGTTGTGCACATTTGAAGAGTCACGGTCTTAAGTCTCTGCATTGGCTCATAAATGGACAATGATTTACCTCCATGTCTCAGACTCGGCAGAAAGTGTGTAAATAATGATGCCACAAAAACACAAGATATATCCAATAATGGACAATACGCAGCACTGCCCTTAATGTATACACAGCCTCCTGTATGTTAAATTAATACTGTCAACATGAACGTGTCACTGCAGCACACACACACAAAGCACTGGAAGGGTCTGTGCGACAAAGAGCTACTTTGGGTTTGTATGAAAGCGGCATTTCCTGTACAGGGTCACTGTGTCCTACTTGATAATACACACACCTATGATTACAGTAATCCTGCAGCGGCCTGTGATGTGATTACAAACCCCTGTTGCCAACCCAAACAGCCGGCAGGCCTCTGCCTGAATACTACACGAGTACAACACGCTACACACAGCCCCTGAAGGGAAATGATTAGACGACTACAACAGTAGCTCTGGCTTCCTCACGCCATACGAAAACATGTACTAGAATTACTGAACTGTGACTCTGACTTGCCTATAGGAATTAAATGATTACAGGCAGAACTGAGTCAAACTTCCAGTGTAGTTGCATGTAACTGCCCTGAATGTGAGTGTGAATGACAGTCTTTTTCTAAATTTTTCCCAGGTGATCGTCCAAAGTCTAACTGTAAAGCAGCTTTGATAAGACTTCAGCCCTCTGTGAGCCTTAAAGCATATGCAGCATATGCTCAACGTTTCATGCTCATTGATCAATAAGAGTCGTACAGATCACATCGTGGAGTGAAAAAGGTCAGCAGCCCCCAATAAAACTAAAGATAGTCTAGAGCCTGATATTTCAAAAGCTTAAGCTCTGCCCAAGGGGAAATTCATATAACACAAGTCATACTCTAGGATTGTCCAAATACCGAAACCAGTACTTGGTATCAGAGCCTCTTGTACTTGTTTGACCTCCTCATACACTGCCCAAAATGAGTACATTACTCGGGTGTGAGTGTCTTTTTATCCAAACATCACTGTTAAACGATGATAGAATGCAAAAAACAAATATAGTGTTGTTTATAGTGTGGTAGAATTCAAAACATTCCTAAAGATAACCTTTTAAATGGCCTGGTCTTGTTTTAGGCTCAAACCCTATTGAATCCTCCGTTTTTGAGATCTCTGGATAATAAATCAAAACAGACCACAGACATTTTAGTTATAATTCTCTCTTAAATTAGACAACCACTGCCTCCCACCACTGCCTCCCACTGTTACCTTGTATCTTTTTCCCATGGATCATGCACTGGTCTTGGTCCGGACTTGTCTCAATCCCCACCAGTCTTGTTTTTAAATTGGTGCACTCTTATTGTTCACATGGCTTCTAGTGTTCACATTTCAAGTTTTGGATCTTACTTTAAAGCACCCTCTCAAACTGTTTAGCCCCTCACTTGTGGCATAAAGGATTGTGCGAAGCTGCCTCACACTGTTATAGAAGAGTGCCACTAAATATACAATGCCTGGAAAAGCTGGCATGTCTCTCCTGCAGCATGCCAGCAACATAACAGCTACTACTACACTCGCAAAGTAGCTGTGTAGCTTTAAATGCAATGCCTGTTATTGGCTCAACAATCAGAGAAAGCAGTAAAATCTAAAATCAAATCCTGAAGGCAACAGTGACTATGTTTCCTGTAATTGTTTAGTAGAAATCTATTAAAAATGCTGTATTGCAAAACTTGACACCTCACAAGTCAAACTGCAGCCCAGCGTGAGCCCTGATCCATGCGGGAAAAGCACAGAGAAGTTGCAGACAGTGCGTATACTCACGTGCCCAGGACTTCTTTAAAATCAAATATCTTCTTGATGTCGTCGACTTGTTTCTTCCACGTCTCCCCTCGGCCGGTGTCTCCGTTTTCCCGAGCCATGGCGAGAGGAGGAGGAAGAAAGAGGAGGAAGGATGCCGAAAGCGCAAGGACAAGCGGGAGAGTCACACACAGACAGAGAGAGATGCGCGTTCGTGAATGAGCAGCGGAGGAGTGGTTCCGCGCTGCAGCAGGACCTTGTGAGGCTCCTCCTGCAAGTTACCGCGTCCCCTCTGCCTCCCTCCCTCCCTCTACCCTCCTCTGCGTAAATACCAGCAGCATTACGCGCTGAGAGAGGCGTTTCCTGTCAGGCTCTTTATTATATTAGTCTATTTCAACAACCAATATACATGATCAGACATGACTTACAGTAGATAGGCTATATTATGGCCAAGTATATTTGACAATAATCTCATGGGTTTACATTTTACTAGCTTGGTTGAGCTCTGGGCACATATTTACTTGTACCTTTGGTTGTTGTGGTCACAGTTAAGGAGGAAAGGATGGAGCAGGAGCTTCACAAACAGCATTTGCACCAATGCCATCAATAAACCGGTCTGTTGTGCTGAAAAAGGAGCTACAGCATGAGGAAAACTTTCAATTTTCTAGTGAATCTACCATCTTACTCTCACCAAGTTACCATGTGTTTCAGTTGGCCTGGGAATACTTTGGAAGAGCTACAGGAAGTGTCTGGGCAGGGTAAAGTCCAAACTCCAGTCACCATACGAGGAGGTGGTAGAAAGCACTTCAAAAGTGTACATTATTTACACCTTAAGCTTTTGTTTTCTCAGGTAAAGATTGGCAGTTCATTTAATTAATGTGTCTAAGGATTCCATCTATGGTAATACAATTAATTTGGTCTAAGCAAAGATAGATGCCCAGACGCCCCCCTCTTAAGACACTTATTGTAGCTCTTATCCCGAAGTATTCCCAGGTTTAACTGAGATGCATATTAGTCTAAAATAGAAACATGAATCAACTTGTAAATTTTTACTCATAGCATTCCGGCATAACATTAATGATATTAATTTACTTGACAATAGATAAAATTGATGTAGATATGGTAGTGCTATTTTAACTGTAGATATGTCTTAGATAAACAAAAAGGTTAAATAATTAAATATTGATTAAATCTTTGAAAGAACTAAAATTAACCTATTTCTCCCAGGTCGCTTTTTTATTTTGAAGGGCAATCCTTATACATCCTTTTCCTCCTGGTGACTCCTCTGAAACTTGACCAGGACCTGCTGCCACCTGCAATAATGAAAATGCTGTTAATTGCTGTCAGTTGCTTTGATCTTTCTACTGCACAGGACAATACTCTACACATTTAACTCCCCTCTTACATCACTTCTGTGGAAATTGAATGTAAATGGTAAATGGTAATGCATTTATATAGCGCATTTTTGCACCCTTCTCGGGCACCCAAAGCGCTTTACATCGTGCTTCCACTCACCCCATTCACACACATTCACACCTGGGGCAGACAGAGATGGGGCTGCCATACAAACGGCGCTCAACCTTCTCCGACCACCACAAAAACACACCTCTACAGTCACACACATTCATACACCAGTGCTACAGACACTGGAGGCAAGGTGGGTTAAGTGTCTTGCCCAAGGACACAATGACAGTATGAACTGTGGGGCGAGCAGGAATCGAACCTAATACCTTCCGGTTGAAGGACGGACGCTCTACCACTGAGCTACTGCCGCCCATGTGGTAGAATGTGGCAGCAGGCCTCATGGTGTCATTCATAACCATAAAATATTCTGCTGTGGTGTCCTGACAGACAGAGGTGTATGTACAGTATGTCCTTATTCAGGACGTAGCAGTAAATTTGCATTGCAGCACTTTGTTGACAGCAGCGTTCTACATCCATCACAGCGTGAGGATCCCCAGAGCGGCGCTGGGGGATCAGCGGTGACCCCGACTCAGAGGCATGTTTCCAGGGTTTAAAGGCCACATAGCACCTGGATTATGACCGGCCTCTGACAGCTGCACAGTGAGGCTGGGTCAGGGTACTGTTAACACACACATCTCTGTCTCTGTGGACTTTTAATTGTTTATAGTTCAATTCAATTCAAGCCCTGTGGCAGTAAATCAGCTTCTGTGTTGTACAGTCTGTGGATCTCAAATGTCCACGAGCTCCTCTTTGTTGCTCTATTACAGCGTAAAGAAGATGGTCCATGTTGTTTAATATAGCTTCAATCATTTTGAATGTTTTGGAACAAGCCCTTCTTGTCAATTTTCAAAGTGTAGCCACTTATGTTGGAGGTTAGCATTACTAGCTAACTACCAAACCCAGACCTTAATCCAAATATGGTCACATTGGATTCCACTAACTCAATATGGCCTCAAAAATTATTTGAGGACTGTCTTCCTCAGCCATCTGCAAAACAACCCTCAAAGCTTATTTCCTATTACCTTATACTGTAAATATGTCTTTTAAATTGTACTTCTTATTTTTGTGTCTATTTTGGTCTTGTAATGTTTTGCTATTGGTTGTGTTCTAGACGTCAAATGATATTTGCTGCTGGTTCAATTACGGTAAAATAAACACAATTGTGGTTTTCTGACATTAGAGTGATTACTCTTTCATGAACAATGTGCTATTACGTAGATACTGTGTAACGCTGTCTCATGAGAACACATACAGAATATTCCCAGAGCTTGCCATATAAAGATAATCTTCCACAAAACCTTATAGGATATAGTGATTTAAAAATAGTCCTATTTTTGTTTGTAGCAGTGGATTATTTTAGGAGACATACGGTTACATACGGTTCTCCTTTTTCATACAAGCACTGTCCTCCAGACATTGTCCCGGATTGTTCATTGAAAAAATGTATAAACACAAATCATTCTTTTTTTTTCACCTGTAGGCTATCCTGCTGTGTCCTTATATAACCTCCAGGTGGGTGTCATGTATGAACGATGTCTGCAGCTTCTCCAGCAGAGCACCACTTGTTGTGTGTTTGTCACATTTCTATTGCGTCACTGGTGCTGTAAGCAGTGGCGTCTGGTGGTGATATTTGGTGGGTCACATTTGGGACATGAAGTTATAGCAACAATGTGCTTTATCAAACAAACTTGTACTCAACAAAAGATTAAACAAACTTTTTCTCTTTCACACAAACACTTTCAGAAAAATCAACATGATCTCTTTATAACTTGTTATTTTTTGTTTTATCACTCAACTAAACTAATGTTAATTAAAAGAAAGACTGGAAACCGAAGATTTTTGTTAAGTAAATGCAACAAATAACGCCAAATGGACCAAATATGTATTTATATAAAAATCTCCTGCTCTTCCTGTCACTTCTTCTCCACTCTCTCTCAGAAGTACAGCAGAGTTCACTGTTACTTTGTAAGTCTGTAGGTTTCAAATTCAAGTCTCTGGGCTGAATACATTTAGGCAAGTTCACTGTGTGTGTCATTGTGCTTGAGCAGTAAAAAAGAATAACACCCTTTTTCTTTCTTCCCCTCCTTGAACCGCAACATTATCGTGGTGGTGGGGTTTGAGTGCCCGAATGATCCTAGGAGCTATGTTGTCGGGGGCTATCCTGGTAGGGTCTCCCAAGGCAAACAGGTCCTAGGTGACGGGCCAGACAAAGAGCGGTTCAGAACCCTTTATGGAAATGGAAAATCAAGGACCGTGACGTCGCCCGGTATGGCGCAACCGGGGCCCCACCCTGGAGCCAGGCCCGGGGTTGGGGCTCGCATGTGAGCGTCTGGTGGCCGGGTCTTTCCCCACGGGGCCCGGCCGGGCTCAGCCCAAAGGAGCGAAGTGGGGCCGACCTCCCGTGGGCCCACCACCTGCGGGAGGAACCGTAAAGGGCCGGTGCAAAGTGGATTGGGTGGCAGTCGAAGGCGGAGGCCTCGACGACCCAATCCCCGGACATGGAATCTGGCGATAGGGACATGGAATGTCACCTCGCTGGCGGGGAAGGAGCCTGAGCTTGTGCGGGATGTTGAGAGATACCGGCTAGAGATAGTCGGGCTCACCTCCACGCACAGCTTGGGCTCTGGAACTCAAATCCTCGAGAGAGGCTGGACTCTCCACTACTCTGGAGTTGCCTGCGGTGAGAGGCGGCGGGCTGGTGTGGGCTTGCTTATTGCCCCCCAGCTTAGCTACCATGTGTTGGAGTTCACCCCGGCGAACGAGAGGGTCGCTTCCCTGCGCCTTCGGGTCGGGGATAGGTCTCTCACTGTTGTTTGTGTTTACGGGCCAAATGGCAGTGCAGAGTACCCGGCCTTCTTGGAGTCTCTGGGAGGGGTGCTGGAAAGTGCTCCGACCGGGGACTCCGTCGTTCTACTGGGGGACTTCAACGCTCACGTGGGCAGCGACAGTGACACCTGGAGGGGTGTGATTGGGAGGAACGGCCCCCCGGATCTGAAACCGAGCGGTGTTCTTTTATGTGCTAGTCGGTGACTTCTGTGCTAGTCACAGTTTGTCCATAACGTACACCATGTTCAAGCATAAGGGTGTCCATCAGTGCACATGGCACCAGGACACCCAGGCCGGAGATCAATGATCGACTTTGTAGTTGTTTCATCTGACCTCCGGCCGTATGTCTTGGACACTCGGGTGAAGAGAGGGGCGGAGCTGTCAACTAAATCACCTCCTGGTGGTGAGTTGGATCCGATGGCGGGGGAAAAGCTGGACAGACTTGGCAGGCCAAATGTACTGTGAGGGTCTGTTCGGAACATTTGGCAGAGCCCCCTGTCAGAAAGATCTTTAACTCCCACCTCCGGCAGAGCCTCGACCAGATCCCGAGGGAGGTTGGAGACATTGAGTCCGAGTAGACCATGTTCTCCACCTCCATTGTCGATGCGGCCACTCGAAGCTGTGGCCGTAAAGTCTCCGGTGCCTGTCGTGGCGGCAACCCCCGAACCCGGTGGTGGACACCGGAAGTAAGGGATGCCGTCAAGCTGAAGAAGGAGACCTACCGAGCCTGGTTGGCCCGTGGGACTCCTGAGGCAGCTGATAGATACCGGCAGGCCAAGCGGACTACAGCCCGTGTGGTCGTGGAGGCTAAAACTCGGGTCTGGGAGGAGTTCGGTGAGGCCATAGAGAAATTCTGGCAAACCGTCCGGCGCCTCAGGAGGGGGAAGCAGTGCCCTGCCAACACTGTTTACAGTGGAGGTGAGAATCTGCTGACTTCAACTGGGGATATTGTTGGACGGTGGAAGGAATACTTCGAGGATCTCCTCAACCCCACCGACACGTCTTCCGCTGAGGAAGCAGAGGCCGAGGGCTCGGAGGTGGAGTCACTGAGGTAGTTGGGAAGCTCCTCGGTGGCAAGGCACCGGGGGTGGATGAGATACGCCCTGAGTACTTCAAGTCTCTGGATGTTGTAAGGCTGTCTTGGTTGACACGCCTCTACAACATCGCGTGGCAGTCGGGGACAGTACCTCTGGACTGGCAGACCGGGGTGGTGGTCCCTCTTTTCAAAAAGGGGGACCAGAGGGTGTGTTCCAACTACAGAGGGATCACACTCCTCAGCCTCCCCGGGAAAGTCTATGCCAGGGTACTGGAGAGGAGAATGCGGTCGATAGTTGAACCTCGGATTCAGGAGGAACAATGCGGTTTTCGTCCCGGTCGTGGAACACTGGACCAGCTCTATACCCTCTCCAGGGTGCTGGAGGGTTTATGGGAGTTTGCCCAACCAGTCCACATGTGTTTTGTGGATCTGGAGAAGGCATTCGACTGTGTCCCTCGTGGCGCCCTGTGGGGGGTGCTCTGGGAGTATGGGGTCCGGGGCCCTTTGCTAAGGGCTGTCCGGTCCCTGTACGACCGGAGCAGGAGCTTGGTTCGCATTGCCAGCAGTAGGTCAGACCTGTTCCCAGTGCATGTTGGACTCCGGCAGGGCTGCCCTTTGTCACCGGTCCTGTTCATTATCTTTATGGACAGGATTTCTAGGCGCAGCCAGGGGCCGGAGGGAGTCTGGTTTGGGGACCACAGTATCTCGTATACATATACACATTTGTATTAGAAAGACCATATATAACCTTTATATAAACTATTACACTGTGAATGCCTAACCATCACAAATTCCCTCACACACATTGAAGGAGACTGATGTGTAGTTCCCTGTTTGTAGTCACTATAAGAGACACAGTCAAAATAGTAGAGGAGGGTTGTTGTTGTTGCAGCAGCGACTCATGAGTATTCTGTGTGCAAACGACTGCAGCTCTTCCTCAGCGCGACCGAAGGAAAACTCCTCTCCCTCCTCCTCCTCTGTTGTTCGTCTGAGTCAGCACCTCCCGCTCATAAAGATGATTAGCACCAGCACAGAGAGCGAGTGGGGTAGAGGGAGGCATTAAAACAGGGGGTGTCAAGGTCAACGTAGGTGTCCGTCTTAAATACAAGGACAGGGTATTTGTTCTTGCCTCATGTAGAGATAATCTGAGTGGTAGGTGAAAGGGACATTTGTGCTATAAAAACTCAAGTGGAAATGTCTTAGCTATCAAAAAAAAAAAAAAAGTGTCATTGTTTATATACTGTATATGGCCATCAAAATACATTTGCATTTTGTCAGTTTGAAAAAAACAAACTTTAAATATTATTGGACTCTTCTCTGAGAACATTAGGTGCAAAATATATTTACTGTACATATTTACACACAATTTGATATATCATATTGTGACAAAAGGTTTATCCATTTTGGCTGAACTGATTCAATACAATGATGCAATGACATGTTTTCACTGTACAATAAGGTAAAGCCTTATTATCCTACTGTGCATATTTAGGGTTAACTAACCTACAAACCCCATTCCAAAAAAGTTGGGACACTGTACAAATTATGAATAAAAACAGAATGCAATGATTTGGAAGTTTCAAATTTCAATATTTTTTAAGGAAAAAAAAGTTGATTTAAAATTTCAAGGCATCAACACATCTCAAAAAAGTTGGGACAAGGCCATGTTTACCTCTGTGTGGCATCCCCTCTTCTTTTTATAACAGTCTGTAAATGTCTGGGGACTGAGGAGACAAGTTGATCAAGTTTAGGAATTGGAATGTTGTCCCATTCTTGTCTAATACAGGCTTATAGTTGCTCAACTGTCTTAGGTCTTCTTTGTCGCATCTTCCTCTTTATGATGAACCAAAGGTTTTCTATGGGTGAAAGATCTGGCCATTTCAGAACCGGATCCTTCTTCTACGCAGCCATGAGGTTGTAATTGATGCAGTATGTGGTCTGCCATTGTCATGTTGGAAAATGCAAGGTCTTCCCAGAAAGAGACAACGTCTGGATGGGAGCATATGTTGTTCTAGAACTTGGATATAACTTTCAGCTTTGATGGTGCCTTTCCAGATGTGTAAGCTGCCCATGCAACATGCACTCATGCAACCCCAAACCATCAGACTTCTAAACTGAGGGCTCATAACAACTTGGCTTGTCCTTGTCTTCTCTTTAGTCTGGATGACATGGCGTCCCAGTTTTCCAAAAAGAACTTCAAATTTTGATTGGTCTTGGTTTTCCGGCCTTGACCCTTACGCATAGAGGTTGTTCCTGATTCTCTGAATCTTTGGATGATATTATGCACTGTAGATGATAATAACTTCAAACTCTTTGCAATTTTTCTTTTCTGATATTGCTCCAATATTTTTCACCGCAGCATTGGGGGAATGACCATCTTGACTTCTGAGAGACACTGCCACTCTGAGAGGCTCTTTTTATACCCAAGCATGTTGCACATTGACCTAATACGTTGCAAATTGGTCCTCCAGCTGTTCCTTATATGTACATTTAACTTTTCCAGGCTCTTATTGCTACTTGTCCCAACTTTTTGGATTGTGTAACTCTCATAAAATTCAAAATGAACCGAAATCTGGCATAACATTTCAAAATATCTCACTTTGAACATTTGATATGTTATCCATGTTGTATTCTGAATAAAATATTGAATTTTGAAACTTCCACATCAATGCATTCTGTTTTTATTCACAATTTGTACATTGTCCCAATTGGAATTGGGTTTGTATTTTTCCTCATTCTCACATTAATTTAGACACAGTCCTGCTTAGTTTTTGCCAATGTACTGTATATCTAATGTTTTTAGAGGTTTGGTCATTTAGCTGAGAACACCATAATCTATTTTTATTAGAATGACAGATAATTGTACAAACGTATTTGAAACAATGCATCAAAGCAATTGCTTTTTGTTAAAACACAACAAGAAACTGACTTTATGAATTGCAAAAGAAACTAAAGCATTTGGAAGTTGAACAAGTACAAGAAAATTAAAGTTCTGATTTGAGAAATGTGCCAAAGCAACTGAGAAAAACTGTAATAGGGCAGCTCCTTCAGATCAAATGTCGAATGTGGGTTCAGATTTTATAGAATTGCAATTTAGTATAGAATTAGATTATTAATATTAGTGTTTGGGTGTTAAAGGCTACCATAGTTATATCTGACAAACATTAACTAATACTGTTCTTGCTTTATTTCAATGAATTGCCTAATGTATGCAAAAATGTAGACGTTATTATGTACTATTATGTAAATTTAGAGACTGTATCTATGTTCTTCTCCAAACCAACAACACTCTTAGCTCCAGTTCTTGGGACAAGAACTACAAAATGTTGAACTATTTACCTACCTTGGTGTCTACTTAGATTCAAAACTTTCCTTTCAAAAGCATTTTCAAAACATTGTAAAAACTACTCATTTTAATATAAGGAATTTTAAACATATTAGAGCATCCTTGACAGTCAGAGCAGTAATCACATTCCTACCCTCAATGATACTGTTATATATACGTACAGTATATGTTAGATATTGAGTGTTGCATTACCCGCTGGTCATACTCTGGCTCTTCTGTTATTAGACCTGTTGAATCATGCTACAAAACGGCATTGAAAGTCTTGGACAAGAAACCTTTTTGTTACCATCACTGACACATTCTTGATAAATATAGTTTATTAAGTCGCTCAAATTTTTAAATATTTATAATCTGCTTGTTTGATTTACAGAGTTATTTATGGTTTGGCTCCTCCCCCGTTGAATGAGTTTATCAAACAGAAATCTCTTGGTGGACCTGGTTTACGAGTAACACGAGCCACTGTTAGAGGTGACTATGAGCTCCCATTCAGACGTACATTATTTTCTCAAAACGTTCTGTCATTTCAGGGGTCAACGGTCCACTCTCAGTGGAATGCTGTGGAATCTTACTTTTAAAACACATTTGAAACTGTGGTTGAGAGACACTAAAACATACGATCATACAGTATGTGACCTGCATGTTATAGGAAAATTATGTTTGTAAGATGGGCCTGTGCAATATCCATAATTTATACTCACTTAAATTTATGCACCTTCTTATATTTAGTGCAATACATATGTGCAATACAGATGCATTGTAAATCATGTTTTGTCTTATTAACTTGTTGCTGTTCTATTGTCTGTACTAATAATGACTTTGTTCTATGGGGGTGTCTGTACCTGTCCTTATTGTGTTGTGTATAGTTGTTTTTCCTTTCTTTCTGTGTGTAACATCTACCTGCCAGGGCGTCTGCAGATGCTTTGAATGCACAGAATCAGAAATCAGAAAAAAACAAGATTCACAAACTAGGAACTTGCTTCGGCGATAAGGTGCAACATGAAGGGCATGCATAAAATATAAAATAAAATACAAGATAAATTAAAATATACAGACTAAAACTTGAATATATACACACAATTTACAGTTTGTTGGATATGGTGCAAAATTTGCAGTGCAATGGATAGTTCTTGATTTATGTGCTTATTAAAGAGACAAGTGTTATGAAGTGTTAAAGAGTCCAATGGCAGAGGGAAAGAAACTGTTCTTATGGCGGGAGGTTCTGGTCCGAATGGACCGTAGGCTCCTGCCCGAGGAGAGTGACTCAAATAGTCTCTGTCCAGGGTGAGAAGGGTCGGCTGTGATCCGACCTGCTCGTCCCCGAGTCCTGGAGACGTACAGGTCCTGGAGAGATGGAAGGCTGCAGCCAATCACCTTCTCTGCAGAGCGCACAATGCGCTGCAGTCTTTGTCTGTCCCTAGCTGTGGCTCCAGCGTACCACACGGTGATGGAGGAAGTGAGGATGGACTCAATGATGGCCGTGTAGAACTGCACCATCATCTGCACTGGCAGCTTGGCTTTCCTCAGCTGCCGCAGGAAGTACTTCCTCTGCTGGGTTTTCTTGATGAGGGAGCCGATGGTGGGCTCCAGGCCTTGATGCAGCAAAGCAGACTTAAATCATGATGTTTCCTCCACCAGACCTTACAGTTGGGATGATGTTTTCATGATGATATGCCGTGCCCTTTCTACGCCAGATATAATGTTGTGTGTTTATTCCAAATATTTCAATCTTAGTTTCATCAGTTCACAAAACATTTTGCCAATACCACTGTGAAGTGTCAATGTGCTCTTTTGCAAACTTCAGGAGTGCAGCAATGTTTTTTTTTAGTAAGCTATGGCTTCCTTTGTGTTATTCAAGTCTTTGAAAAAACTTTGAAACCCTTTCCAGCTTTATGTAAAGCAACAATTCTTGATCTTAACTCCTCTGAAAGAGCCATGTCTTACATAAGCGTGTTCTTGTGCAGAGCAAACTCCAATCAGTCAAACTAGCTGTCGTCCACACCTCCAAAACGTAATATCTTTACAAGAGTCCAGGTGTGATAAAACCTGACTCCAATTATTTTTTTAAAGATCATTAATTCTAAGCGTTCACATACTTGAATGTTGAACGAGTGTGTTCAATAAAGACATAAAATTATTTTTAGACATATTATGTTTGTCAATACCCCTGACTTAGATGAAGATTACATTTTAGGACAAATTTATTCAGAAAACCATGAAATTCCAAAAGGTTCACATACTTTTTCTTGCCACTGTATATATATATATATATATATTTACAGTGCCTTTCGAAAGTATTCGGCCCCCTTGAACTTTGCGAACTTTTGCCACATTTCAGGCTTCAAACATAAAGATATGAAACTGTAACAACAAGTGGGACACAATCATGAAGTGGAATGAAATTTATTGGATATTTCAAACTTTTTTAACAAATAAAAAACTGAAAAATTGGGCGTGCAAAATTATTCAGCCCCTTTAACTTAATACTTTGTAGCGCCACCTTTTGCTGCGATTACAGCTGTAAGTCACTTGGGGTATGTCTCTATCAGTTTTGCAAAACAGCTCGAGCTCAGTGAGGTTAGATGGAGAGCATTTGTGAACAGCAGTTTTCAGTTCTTTCCACAGATTCTCGATTGGATTCAGGTCTGGACTTTGACTTGGCCATTCTAACACCTGGATATATTTATTTGTGAACCATTCCATTGTAGATTTTGCTTTATGTTTTGGATCATTGTCTTGTTGGAAGACAAATCTCCGTCCCAGTCTCAGGTCTTTTGCAGACTCCATCAAGTTTTCTTCCAGAATGGTCCTGTATTTGGCTCCATCCATCTTCCCATCAATTTTAACCATCTTCCCTGTCCCTGCTGAAGAAAAGCAGGCCCAAACCATGATGCTGCCACCACCATGTTTGACAGTGGGGATGGTGTGTTCAGGGTGATGAGCTGTGTTGCTTTTATGCCAAACATAACGTTTTGCATTGTTGCCAAAAAGTTCAATTTTGGTTTCATCTGACCAGAGCACCTTCTTCCACATGTTTGGTGTGTCTCCCAGGTGGCATGTGGCAAACTTTAAACGACACTTTTTATGGATATCTTTAAAAAATGGCTTTCTTCTTGCCACTCTTTCATAAAGGCCTGATTTGACTGATTGTTGTCCTATGGACAGAGTCTCCCACCTCAGCTGTAGATCTCTGCAGTTCATCCAGAGTGATCATGGGCCTCTTGGCTGCATCTCTGATCAGTCTTCTCCTTGTATGAGCTGAAAGTTTAGAGGGACGGCCAGGTCTTGGTAGATTTGCAGTGGTCTGATACTCCTTCCATTTCAATATTATCACTTGCACAGTGTTCCTTGGGATGTTTAAAGCTTGGGAAATCTTTTTGTATCCAAATCCGGCTTTAAACTTCTCCACAACAGTATCTCGGACCTGCCTGGTGTGTTCCTTGTTCTTCATGATGCTCTCTGCGCTTTAAACGGACCTCTGAGACTATCACAGTGCAGGTGCATTTATACAGAGACTTGATTACACACGGGTAGATTCCATTTATCATCATTAGTCATTTAGGTCAACATTGGATCATTCAGAGATCCTCACTGAACTTCTGGAGAGAGTTTGCTGCACTGAAAGTAAAGGGGCTGAATAAATTTGCACGCCCAATTTTTCAGTTTTTTATTTGTTAAAAAAGTTTGAAATATCCAATAAATTTCGTTCCACTTTATGATTGTGTCCCACTTGTTGTTGATTCTTCATAAAAAATTACAGTTTCATATCTTTATGTTTGAAGCCTGAAATGTGGCAAAAGGGGGCCGAATACTTTCGCAAGGCACTGTATATACAGTTGTGCTCATAAGTTTACAAACCCTGGCAGAATTCGTGATTTTTGGGTCATTTTTCAAAGAATATGAATAATACAACAAAAAACGTCTTTTCTCTCATAGTTAGTGGTTGGGTGAAGCCATTTATTGTCAAACAATTGTGTTTACTTGGTGCATATGTTATGTACAGTATGTTGTGGTACAGGATATAGTGCATAGCTGTGGTCAAAACTATTTTTTCAATGGTGGATAACCATTTAAAGCTCTATAGGACCCAGTGGAAGGAGTCATTTTAGTTCAATTACTTCCTCTTGCAGCTGCAGACAAACTGAGCACTGCTGGAGAATGTTTTATTTTGAGCACACATTGTTGCTGAGGACATTTATGAATATCTAAGTAAAATTACCATCAAACCGATTTAAACAGGGATTGATGTTTCTTGGACAACAGCATGTCCCTGTAGGGCCACTGTAGGAGTGTGACATGGGGAATTACAATCGCCACATTCCCCACATTCACCAAATATCCCTAAAAAAACAAACCATCCACCTTTGAATTATCCAAAATCCTAGTAGTAATTGTTGTTAGTGCCCTAATATTAGACATTTAGGTAAAACACAATTAAAATACAGTATGTTTGCACACTTTATATGCTTTGACCCTAGGATTGAGTCCCTTGTTGGGGAGTTAACAAATCCAGTGATACATGACAATGAGTATCAGTGGCCATTACTGTTCAGACTGTCACACATCTATTTTTGGAGCTAGTTCATACCAGACACTGTAGAAATGTAAATTTAGAAATGTCACATAAATAATCTGTGACACAAATAAAATCACTGAGTCACTGCTGCTCAGTGGTCCTTCAGTCTTGATCTTTTACTTGGCCGTGTCTCAGTTTTGAATAAAAAATAACAAGTGCTTCAACGGGTCAATAGTACTGGAGTCCAGACTGCACTGACTGAGACCGACAGGTCAGTGTTCGGTGAAGGAGACAGAGTTAGTCCGGTCTTAGACCAGGTCCAGACTCAGGAGGTCAGTGTTCGGTGAAGGAGACAGAGTTAGTCCGGTCTTAGACCAGGTCCAGACTCAGGGAGGTCAGTGTTCGGTGAAGGAGACAGCTCTTTAATTGAATATAAAATGATTGAGGTTTTAACTGCTGTCCCAAGAAAACATAAATATGCATTTTGGTTAGTCTTGATTGGTTTTGATGTCCAAGACTAAGTCAAGACCAAGATCTTTAGAAAATAGTCCTAAGACCGGTCTTAGTCAAAAAATCCAAAGATGAGACCACTGGAATCTGTGGAAAACAAAACAATTACTGACTATTGACAGTTGAGCATGTAATAAGGTCAAAAACTCTGGACTGAGGGATCAGCACTTTGGACGTGGCTGCACTTAAGGATTTATAGTTACCTAATCGTTGATCCATGTTTGTAAAAGTCATTTCAAAGTGTTATGTTTGTAACAATTTTTCTTTCCAAATTTAACCAGATATTTCCTTGGGTTATTATTTGCCTTTATTAAATACTATTACTTCTTATTCACTGTAGTTTTTCTTGCTGTATCTTATTTGATTGAATGTAATACTCTTCCTCCAGTCACTTTAATTTTATTCCTACATATTGTAAGGACTGAGGCTGTGAAAAGAAAGACTTGCTTTTATATTTCCCCATTTATTCTATATTAATCTTATACAAAAATACATTTTAATGACAGGAATTAACCCAATTGTTCTCCCTCAATTGTTATAGCATACATAAACCTACAGCTCACACACCTCCTTTATACAGACTGTGAGCAGCCGCGGTAGTACTGTACATAGACACTGTCCTAAAGGCTATTGTAGTGAGGGAAAGTAATGAAACTTGGATTTAGTGGAGCTTTACAATGGTCTGTTATACATAACCATCTGGAAGGGCCTCCACAGAAAGAGTTTGCAAAGGACAGGTACTTTTGGTCAGTGACTAGATGAACCAGCTGCCAGTAACCATCTGTTGCCGGGTCAATTCATCCAATCGGAGCAACAACATGTTGTTAACCTTAGTCCCAGTGAAACAGTTGCTCCAACACTGGCCTGAACAAGCAGCAGGTCAAGAGAAATGGCATCGCTTTCAGCTGGACAAGATGAAATTTTAAGAGTTTGCAAGTTTACAAATCTTACCAAAACCAGCTGCTGCTTAAAGGATTCGAGAAGAAAACGTAACGAGTTTTTTGCCTTTGTTAGAAAAGCTTTGCATTTGACATTCTTTTCAATCTAAATCAGACATGTCCGAAGTCAGGGGCCAACAACTTAAGGTGAGATTTTATGTTGCCCTCAGCTTCAGAGATAAAATGTATTGTTTGTGGCCCCAACAGCAGCAGCTTTATACAAACAGGTTCAAATCCGTCTAAAACCTGTTCAAATTTGATTAAATCTTGTTCAGATCCAAATAAAGTTTGAAATTTTTTCCTTCATTAAATTTGGCCCTCTTTGTAAAAAGTTTGGACACCTCTAATTTAAAGTAATTTTAAATTTTTTATTTTACTTTTATTTATTCAAGAAAGTCCCACTGAGATTACAAATTTCTTTTGCAGGGGAGTCCTGGCCCCATGAGGGGGGACTATTATTGTGTCCATATAGATAACTGAAGAATTTTGCTGTGATCTACACAGTATACACAGCTCCTCCTTAAACATTAGATTAAACAGTCAGCCCAAACTGCCATCAAGGCTTCAATTTGAGGTCACCCCCTTTTCATTTTGTCACTTATACCTCATGGATTCCAATTTTCTTTCTGGTTTAGCCCAAAATACACTTTTTACACACAATGATACAGTGTTAAAAATACAGTAATTGGTCAAAAGTATTGCCATTTGTTTTTACACGCTTAAGAAAATCCAAATAAAAGGAGTCAAAGCTATCTTCTGACTCTCTAATAAAAGCTGAAGTTTACTCATGAGCTTTGAATATTTAGCCAGGACTTTGTACAACACTCACAGGTCAGTCCAGGACACCTCCTCTAGGTCTTAAAAGGTGTGGGCACAGCCAGATTTAATTCCCTCTGGATAATTAATATGCAGCAGTGCCTTGATTTGTGGCTTGTGTACTGTTTTCCATCCGCCTCGTGTCGCCGATGGGAGCAGCAACTCTCATCCCATAGCGGCTCTTTCCATCTCGCTGTAATTGCTCTATCAATCCACTGAAGGGGAAAAAAATATTAACTAATAAAGCCGAACAGAAACCGTGGTGCGTGCGCAGCTCATTTAGCTCCCGGCCCTAATGAGAACTGTTGCATAAAAGCTACAATCAATTCCTAATGTGCTACTTTTACAGCACCCACCAGAACGACATCCAGAGTCAAAACACAACAAGTTTAATGATGTTTTTGGGAGAAACAGTCTACTACAGTGAGGCATGATGGGAAAACTAAACAGTGAGAAGAGCGCCTGGAGCTGAAACTGCTGAGGGAAAAAACAAATAAAGGCTGACATGGTTTGCGTTAAATAAATCAACACATTCATTAACATCGTGTTCATGTTACAGAACAAATGTGTATAAAGGCAAGCTTTTTTTTACAGTCTACAGTAACAAATCCTTCACCAGACTCTTCTTTTTCTGTTTTAAAAGGTTCATAAACACAAGTAAACAGCTCTAAGTGGAGTCAGTGAACACGTAAAAGCAGGAATGAATCCTCCGAGAGCCGTTAACATGATCCACTAATTTAATCTAAGACATGACGATTAGGATGTGAAACTGAGGATATGAGGTGCAGAAAATTGAGACAGTCATGTAGAGGATATTAGAAGGAGCTGTGGAGTCACTGTGGAGCACTCTCCTCCTCCTCGTCTGATTCTTCCTGCTGGCTTTTCGTCTGAAGAGAGAAGGTAGACGTTAAACAAACAAAAAGCACCATGTTACTGTCTACTTTGTACTATGAAGCTGGATCAGGGGTAAAGCCAGGTAAACTTTGGAGTTAACCATGGATTTTCAGCATCACAAAGCTGGGTTGGTATATTTGAGAATACACGTTTTAATTGTAATGTTAAGAAAGATGTCAAAATGTTTTATGTAATATTAAATTAAAACAATGGAAAGAATCTGAACGATGTCTGTGTTATGAATGGACCACGCAGTTAAACGTACAAGAAAATTATATATTGTGGAATTAAATTTGGAAAAATGCTAAGAAACCTTTTTGAAGTGTAAAAATAAATTGAGAGAGTTTAGAATTATAAATAGAAACTTTTTGGGTGGGGTTGTTTTCTTTGTTTGTCCATTTGATAAACTGAAGTTATTTTAAGGGCTTTGTTGAACTTTGTAAACGGTTGGGATGGGGATTTGAAATTGTTTTTAATATAACAAAATAAAATAAATTATGAATAAAATACAAAAAACTAAAACAACAAAACTAGGTTGGCATGGTTACGACATTACTGGTATCCTCATGCCCCAACTGTGGCATTGCCCAGAAGTTCAGAGGTTTTTGAATTTAAGTTGAAAGATTTTCTAGGTACAACCCTGAATGTTAACGGTAGCCCTACTGGAACAAAATGTAAAAGAAGTTAAGTAGTTATTTGGACTACCATTTCTTTCAGTAAAACACAATCCTTATTAACTGGAAGGTGCAAAGGCAGATTTGTTTTGAAAACTGGAACAGTGATTATTTGGAACTGGTCTCTATGACAACAGCTCTCCAAGATCTGGGCAAGAATGTAGAAAAACGTAAAATACGTAAAAAGAAGAAAATACCAGTTGACCTGTTATTGAACATTGTATAAACTCACAGAGTAATAATCTATCTTGAGTTATTGCAATGTTTGTGATTAATGACTGTGAAACACCTTAGAGGACAAATGGACTACAAGTGTTTCCCCTTCCTTCCCCTCAGTGTTGTTTTTGACTTCTGTTCTTGTCCTTGTAGTTGGTTAGTGTTATTGTCTGTGAGATTTAAGTTTAATCTTATGGTATTGTCTTGTTAAGTCTGTAATAAATAAAAACAAAACAGAGTTGGATTAGTTTCTATTGTGGCAGATCTCATCAGAAACTTATGCTGAACAGCTTTAGAGCAAGTTTGAGAGAAGAAATAGAAGCATCAAAATTCTATAGTATATGGACGCCAACATTTACAGGCTAAACAGTTGGTATTAAATGTTAGTAAATGACTGATATTGCTAAAATATCTTTCCTCTGCCATGTCGATGATGCAAATAACGTCAACACAGAGCTGACTTGAGCAGTTTTTACGAGTTCCCAAGGACAACATGAATGCACCATTTGACTTGGTATACATTTTGAATGTAGTCAGTAATTAACTATTAACTTATTTTCTTATTTTCAACCTGGGTGTCTTTTGACTATTATGTTAACTCTTGTTTTTTGCCACAGTGCAGTCACCATTATGTCTTGTCCATTGTTAAAAAAATTATAAATAAAGAATAAAAAGTACAGACTGACTAACTGGGGGGATTGAGAATTAAAAAAAACATTTGACCACTTTTATGCTTTATTATAAATCCATTCTATCATAATATTTTTTTAAATACTGTTTATTTATTTTTCCTTTACAATGAACAGACACACAAAACAAACAGCTTGGAGTACTTTACAATTATCATGTTACTATTATTAATGACATAGCCTTTTTTTTAATCCTTTCTTTTGTTTGTAGTCTAACTATTTGGACCATCTCTTTAAGAAAATCTGTCCATTAAGTCTTTGAGAATATGTCAATCTTTCATAGAATTAATTTCTTCTATTATCTCTATCTCCTGGTCTTTTTGAGGCCAATTCCTTGTTATGGCCTTTTTGGATGCAATTATCAATATCTTAAAAAAAAGGTATTTGTCCGGTTTCTCAGTGGCATCCTCAGTTGTTTTAAACACGCAGTCCCAGAATTATTTTGTTTTGTCCAGAAAATGTGAGAGTGGTTGGTGTTGAAGTGTTCACATCGTCTCCAACATTGCTGTTGAAGCCCCTTAAGTTTAGTAACAATATGAGGTGTAATAAAGACTCTAAGTAGGCTCTTCCACCCAAATTCTATCATAAGGATTTTAACATTTAAACAGTAGACTCCACGTTTCTAGTTTTTACTTGGTGCTTATTTGACATTCATTCATTCTATGGTGCTCTTCATTTTGAGTTTAGCGAGTTTTGGTCAATGTGAGATATGTGCTGAATGTTTTATTTATTGTTTGTTCAGTGAATTAAACTACCGCACTTTAAATCCAACATATTTGTAATATTCAACCCCTACAAACATAGATACATTTTAAAGCTTCATGAAAACCCTACCAGTTTGAGGAAGTCGATGAGTTTATATGCGTCTTCTCCGGTCGAGAGGTGGACAAAGTCCCGTGGGATCCTGTAGCTCAGACAAGGACTGGGCTGCACCGTCACTTCACTGTTGGTATATCGAAATGCAGGGCCCTCCTACAGCAACAACAGAAGGTTTTGTAAATTATAAACGTTAATAAACTGGACTGGCGACAGGTAACATTAACGAAAGCTCACCTGCTGCAGCGTGATCTCTCCCCCTGACGTCAGCTCGTCCCAAGTGAACAGCAGCGAGTCAGTCACTTCCCCAAACGGGTTAAAGTCGATGAGCCACACTCTCCCCTGCAACAGATTTACCACAGCAGTTAAACAATTTCTCACTTGTCATTTATTATTAGTTACGTTTATTCGGCCAAGACAGAGAAAAAGAAAGAAGAAAAATGGCAGAAAAATTCTAAATTCAATTTAAAAAGGGCGTAGGCCGAAGTCAAAGACTTCTAATTGCCCAACTTTTTTAAAGATTCAAATCAAAGTAGCTCATAATATCACAAAACAAAACAGAAGAAACACAGACAACTACAAGTTAATAAAACAGAAGAAAGAAAGAAAGAAAAAAATAAACAGATTTTATTCTTGCTAATTTAGCATCATTAATTAATTATCTATATTTAGATTTATTTTATTTTAATTGCTATTATTTGTTACATTTATAATTCATTATTTCACTTTTGTCTATTTTTGAAAATGCCAGTCTTATATAATCTTTTTAATTGCAGCAGTTGGTGCACCTTTCATAGGATCGTCCAGACGGTTCCACAAAGTCACACCACCTCCAGTAAGAGACTTTTGTGTGGTACGAGCACCCTGCACCTTTAAATTATACCCCTCCTCACAATTCACAAAGCAAACATTTTTGGGATGTTACAAGGAATGTTTTTTATTTTGACTAGGACTTCATGTTTTAGGGTATATAATTTTAAGAACAGTGTGTTAGTATTTAGCATATTAAACTACTCCAGAGCACTCAAAGTAGTGAGGGGCCGCAACAGTAACTACGAATCCTTTCAAGGGCTGAAGATTGTGACACTTTTATTACACATTTTATTACATTTCAAATGTGAGGTTTCATCTTCATTTGAATCTTTATTAATTAATTGTACATCACCCAAACTTAACTTTCTTCTTTTAAATAAACTGATTTTAGGTTCATCTGAACTTAAGAAGAATTACAAAGATAAATTAAACCTGTTCAAACTTTTTCAATATTAAACACAGACTACAACTGGCGTAAAAAGAGTTGGCAGCCCTTTATTTAATCAGGCCAACATATAACAGTGATTATATTGAAGAAAGCATGCTCTTTGTTTGTGGTTAACGAGACCAAATACACTGTTTTCCTCAAACCCTTGACGATAATGAGCTGATATTGTTTGAGTCTGTACTGTAATTTTCAATTGCGATTGGCATTTTTAGATGGGAAAAGCGAACAATGATCACCTTGTGATTAAAGCAATTGGTTATGTCAAGTCAAATCTAAAAGATTCTAAATTAAAAGAATGAAATTGAATAAATCAAGTCAAACAAATGAATAAACTGTAAAATACAAAGTAAAACCTGCTCACCTGGCTATCTCTGTACACGTCAAAGACAACTGCAAAAACAGAGAAAAACACAGCATGAGCAACGCAGAAGAGGTTTAAAATGAACACTGCAGCAAAGTGCAGCAGGTGACAGATGTAGCGTGGTGTCGTGTCACTCACAGTCTTCATCTAAGAAGTGGTACTGGACGTTCTGACTGAAGAAGTCCAGAATGGCCTGAGTGATGGGCTCCTCCTGCTTCAGTATGTGATGGTAATACTGAGTGTAGTCTCTCTGGGAGATGGCTGCAAACACATACATTAAACAGATAATGTGCTGTTTTATGAAGGGAGAATAATTAAAGAAGTCGTGACTTTGGGCTGATTTTGTTTAAATTTCTGTCACTATTTGCAGTTTCAATTTCACAAATGTATTGTAGTTTTTAGCATTTTGTGGTGGTGGCATTGTAGTTTGTATTGCCATCCTTGCAGCCCTTAATTTAAGACTACATAAGCATCTACGGTAGCCCTGCAGGAACATGCTTAAATCTATCAAAATTCCTAGGGAAAATAGGTCGAACAAGTTCACATTCATTTTTTAGAAACAAAATTAATTTAGTTCATAAATGTCCTAACCCTTCAGCAAAATTGGTTTCAAAAGAAACAAAAAGAGTATGTTTCTTTCAGCAGTGCTCAGTTTGTCCTCTCTGGGCAGCTGTAGTAACAGAAACAGGAAGTAATAGCACAATGGCTGACAGGGATTTTATAGTTTATTGCCCATTATCATGCACTTTCTTCTCTGTCCTGCCTTCAAGCACATTTGTCAGAACCTATAACGGAAACATGGGTGCAAAGACAAGGGCTGGAGCTTATCTGCTCTATGGGCAATATAACACGGAAAAAATAAACAATAAGTAATGTCCAGTGAAAACCATAACATATTTGAACATCCTGATAATAATACATCTGAACATGGGAAAAGTCTATTTTATATTTTCTTTTTCTGATTAAATAAAAGGCGTTGTAATACCAGTATGTATTCACCATTTTTCTTTTTTGTTACAGACTCAGTCACAGTGTATTCTATTTGAATATTTTACAATTTTATCTTTTATTTTACTAATGATATATCCCATGCGTCTCCTTTAAATTATCTAAAATGTGTGTGTCTTTACCAATGAGTTTATTTTCTTTTACGAAGCAGCGAAACTCCCCTCCAGGAATCAGCTCACTCCACTTTCTTAAGACCAGCTGAGGACAACACAAAGCATCAGATCAGGTTAGGAACACAGTGCACTGGCTCAGTCATCGTTTGAAATCATACAGCTTTACTTCACCTCGTAGCTGATGACAGGATCTGGGGAGTCCTGGTCGGTGCACTGAAGGAACCTACACAAAGGCATGACAAAAGCGTGACGAATGGAAACTACCACTCAGACATTTCACGTTGCTTTGTCGGACTGAAACGTTTATCAGCCGCTACGTCAGACAATTGTAATGCAGAGCAGAGTGTAAATCTACATCACAGCTGCTGTCGACAAAATGTCAGTTGTGTTTTACAGCACGACTCCAATCAGCGCCTTCTGCCTAACCCGGTTATTTTTGATACTGGCTGTCATCAAAGGGTTGGAATTAATGTGTGGGTGTGTGTTTGGAGAGAGAGGCTTACGGCTGAGTGAGGTCGTGAGTGATGAAGTCTGAACTTTTGAAAAGGAGGAAGATGTCACTGAGGCTGCGACACTGAAGGGAACTGTTCAGGGCGATCCAGTTAGCGTCCTAAAACAAACACACTGTATGTTAATGTTATTCAAAGCAACCATTTCTTACATATAGGATGTGGTCTAGCGGATTTTTACCCGTGGAGCACTCCAGTTAAGTTTAGGAAACACACTCCCACCTAGAGCGTTTATAGCCTCCAACACTTTAGAGGTGAATTCTGGGAACTCAGGAGCCTGTAATAAACAGAGAGTTCATCACAACAAGGAATTGTTTTTAAAAACTGAAAGATTTTCAAGCAGACTCTAAATGCAAAAGTGGTAATAGTCCTACATACATTGATGTGGTGTCAAACAGGGCAAAAAAGTGTTTCCTGCCTAATTCTCACCTGCCCGAGTAGAAGCAACAACTCTTTTTTCATAATTTTGTGTATTACACATCAACTCTTTAACCATATAGTATTTTTTGGCATTACTGTTAAATGTTGTTGCTGGCTAATCCCTCAGACATTACTAGTCAAACATTTGGCCACTGTAGTCTTTTTGTGACATACCACTCGAGACCGCCCTTAAGAACATTTTGTAAAAGGTCTTGTCATGGCCTCAATTTATTTAAAAGTTTTGGTTTTGTCTTGGTCTCAAACTCTTTTCTACTCTGCCTTTTCTCGGTCTTGGACATCAACACCACAAATGGTATATTTGTTGATTCTTAAGACTGGATGAAAACCTCAATCACTCTTCTTATATTTAATTAAAATCTTGTTTTATTTCTTCCTCCTTCATCAAACACTAACCATCATTTGTCTTGACTTGGGCTAAGACTGGACTTGGACTGATTGCACTGGTTCTGGTCTTGACTCGGTCTTGACATTGCCATGGTTTGTCATGGTCTTGATTCTCTCTAGTCTTGGACATGTCTTGGCCTCAGTGCGGTCTGGACTATAATACTACTAAACTGTTGAATTTAACTTGTAACTTATAAATCTGTCCAACCATTAGAGGTATTAAAATAATTATGCAAACTGTGTCCACTGTTAATATCTGTTTACATAATGTTACAAGTAAGTCAGTCTGTTATTAAGAATATAACAAAGCAGAAAAACATAGATCTTTCCCACATGACTGTATAGTTAGTTAAGATGACTTTTGCTAAAATGCTGCTTTAACTCATCACCAGCACCTAGACAAGAACAGACCACCCTGGTCCTCTACTTCCTGCACTGGCTCCCCATTAGTTTCTGGGTTGATTTTAAACTTTTATTACTTACTTATAAAACTGTCAATGGCCTAGCTCCCGGTATTTATCTGACCTTCTCACCCCACATGTCCCCGCCAGAACTCTTCGCTCTGATGAGGGAGCCCCGCTGGTTGTCCCCAGATCAAGACTGGTCACTAAAGAGGACAGAGCATTCTCTGTCCTCTTTAGTGACCATTATAGAATTCCCTTCCCCCTGACCTCAGGCAGCTCAACTGTCTTGAGAATTTAAGAAACATTTGAAAACCTCTCTTTACTAAAGCATTTAATACTGACACATTTTATTGTAATGTAATATTTGCTTTGTTTTATTGTTGCTGCATGGGTCAGTTTTATTGTTACTCTGGAAAGCACTTTGGAACTATGTTCAGATAAGCACTCTATAAATAAAGATTATTAATAGTATTAGTATTATTAATAGTATTATTAATAATACTAATACTATTAATAATACGGTGCATTTGCTGACACTGGTTAAATGTACTTACAGTGACAGTGGTGGTTGTTTCATCATCTGACCACTAGAGAGGAGCAGAGATAAAGATTGAATACATTATGTAAACGTTAAGTACAATGTTTAAGTCACTGTATATTGTATTGTGTATGTACTGTGTTTACCTGGACGTCTTCTTCTGCATCTGAATCACTGTTAGTATTATTCTGCTGTGTGTTAAGGTCACTTCAAGGCAATACAAATGTGTGTCAAAAAGTGTCAATATAGTAACAACAAACAATATAAAAAAAAAAAAAAAAAAAAAAACAATATAACATGCATATAACACAATCAATTACAGGTAGAATGTCTCTTCTGCTCACCTTCCAGACACTACCAATGTACCATCGTCAAGTAAATAATCTATTACATTCTGAGGCAATGGCAGAATCAGACTGAAAAAGACAAAGACAAAAAACAACAAGAAAATATATCATACAGCAATTAGATTAAGACATTTTTCCCAAAGAAGCTGCAAAATAAAGCAGTTCCTAAGAAGCTCTATGTGGCTGTAATGCTAACCCAACATTGGATGCTACAGTTAGCTAACCAAACTCCCTTTTAGCCCAGTAATAATATAATTTTTTAGGACTTTATGTCTATTTAAAAAGGGTTTACCTTTTAATAGTATGTTTCTTAAAAATCGGATACCAAACCGAAAACTGACAGTTGACAACTTGCTCCTTCTTCATGCTGCAGTTTCCTCTACCGGAAGTGTGTCCGACCGTAACATAGTCCGGTACGACGTTTGATATCTTCGTATGATTTTTGCCTTTTTGTATTTTTTATAACCTTGAAAATATATGAAGAAACGTATTTGGACATTTGGGTTTTGTATTTGTAAACTTAAAAGCATTTGTGTTATTTATTCTACCTTCAAACAGAGAAAATGCGGAACTATATTTGAGACGGACTGGTAGGCGTGAGCTAACCTACTGTTATGTTACAAAGATCGTCAATTAAAACAAGCCATAATACGGCAGTTTATCGTGACTATCTTGGCTCACTATCATAACCATAGAGATGCATTATACTATGCACATTTTCTTCTAATAGTGTGTATAAATATTATCCAATAACTCAACTTTTTTTTATCTTGTAAGTCAAACGTTCTTTTATTATCCAAAAGCAGCGACAGAGTGGCGCTTCTCTACTTCTACAACGTATCTTTACCGCAACAACTTACACACTGCTGGACTTTCACGTGAGTTTAGTTAGTAATGCTTTTCTAAGTTAAAATCAAAGAATAAAATCGCAAATGCACGATAATGTATAGTGTTAAACCGCTTGTGTTATTTTCAAATGATAAAAAGAAATGGTAAACTTAATAATAGAGTTGTAGCCGGGGAAATAAATGAAATGGGACTGTTGTGCTGTAGCAGCTAATTGTCCTGAGCAACTCATGACCTGAATATTATTGAAAGAAATGTTTACAGACAAAACTGTTTCATCTGTTGGCTCGACTTGAACCTTATTTCTGTAATTTTTCTTAATTTATAGGTAGCCTGCTGTAAAAATGAGTAACCCAGAGGAATCCAAAGCGACTGCTGAACCCCATATAGTAAAGGAAGAGGTAGGTCTAGTTTTATTGGAATAGTACTGCTCTACTTTAGCCAGGGTTTACAAAAGAAATTAAGGGTTTAAATATTTATAAGTACAAGTATTATATTTATACATTCAAACTAGTTTTATTTAAACCTAGAAATGCAATCAAAACTTACCTAAAATAGTCAAATTAGTTCCCATTCATTTATACTTGAAGGCTTTTAATTGGAGCCAAATGTAAGGGACATTTAAATATGACCTTAACCAATATCTTGGAATAGACATTTAAATATTATTTCAAATAAAATGGGCACAGTCAACAAGCAGGAGGAGCACCTATCACTTATCACCCTTATGTGTGCTTTCTGTTGCCCTTGGTCTTTGTTTTCCTTTATTCCTATCTGTATTTTCATTTTATTTAGTGTTGATGAATGTGTTTAGTATTTTTATAGTGTTTAGTATAGTTTAATATTTAGTGTATGATATATATGCTTAGATATCAACTTTAAATATAAAAGCATTTGTATGTGGGTTTATACAGTCAGGTCCATAAATACTAAAAACATTTAAAATTCATTGTGGTGGTGAGCCAAAAATATTATAATTGTGTCGATGCCCCAATATTTATGGACCTGACTGTATTTGTGTGTATGCCTGTGTGTGTAAATGGATATGGATATTATATATGCTTTTTGTATCCTCTTCACTTCACAAAAAAAAATAAGAACACATCTCTACTATGCATTTCGTCTTACTTTGTTGTTAAGGTTATAGCAACAGGAAAATGGCTGAAGCTAGAGAAGACCACTTATGTCGACCCTGCTGGAAACACCAGGTATATCTTTATTATTTCTACCTTGACGTAAAAGCACATTTAACTTTTTTCACCATCTTTATTTCCTGTTTTTATTCAGATTATGGGAGACGGTCAAACGGACCACGAGGCAATCCAACACACAGACAGACGGTGAGCTTTTCATTTTGAATTGTATCTAATTGTGTTAAATGGAAAACATAGTAACAGAGCTGTTTTGCAGGTGTCGGTATCATTGCTTTGCTGAAACGGACGCTGCACAAAGACTGCGTGGTGATGGTGAAGCAGTTTCGACCTCCTCTGGGCTCATACACACTGGAGTTTCCTGCAGGTTTGTATATTTAACTGTAGAATTGTAATTTTTGTTATATTATTATTTTATCATATTAAGTTCTATCTTTACAGTGCAGTATTCATTATTCTATGATATGCTTTATTCTCAGGTTTGTATTATTTGACATCAAAATAGTATTCTAGGTATGCTCTATTTATTGTGAATGCTTTGTACCCTTTTGACAATAAAAACACCTAAAGATGTGTCGCACTGACCTGACCGTATCACTGTTCTCCAGCTGAAACATGCATATGTACATTTTCCAGTACTATCCCCATATAACCAAAGCTGGTTATTCTCAAAGTCCAAGCCCATGGTACTCTCTCCAGGTTAGAGTGGAACATCTTCCTTAAGTGGAGGAGTTCATCTATTTTTCGGGGTCTTGTTCAAATTAATTGGTGCAGCGTCTGTTGTACTACTGGTCTGTAAAAATAAAAAATAGTTAGGAGGTGAAGTTAGAAAAAAATGTATTTAGTACAGTGGACAGAAATGCCTTAACAAAAGTGTCTGTATGTGTAACACTGAAACAATCACTACATACCATCAGTTTATCCTAAACTTTACTGTAATACTACCATCTCATGTGTCTCAGGGTTGATTGACGAGGGGGAGACTGCGGAGGCGGCTGCTCTGAGGGAACTGAAGGAAGAAACCGGCTACAAAGGAGAAGTAGTGGGAGTCACTCCAGGTTTGATTGCACCACGACTATGGATTACACACAAATGGGATCGTGATTGGGTTAAATTGAGTGGTTTGAGCTTATCTCTTGCATAGATGTGGTAATTATAGCTCATTGATGCAATACGTTGTGCCAACAGTTCTGGTGTGATTACAGTGACCTGTCTGGACCCTGGACTGTCCAACTGCACCACTCAGATAATCATCGTAAACATCAATGGAGACGACTCAGAGAATATTCACCCGACACAACAACTCGGTAAGACTAAGATTTAAACCAGTAAACCACCAGATCTTCAACATAAACATTTTTTATTATTTCAAACTGTGAACATCATTAAAATAATTTGGTTTAATTTTTGTTTTTCCACAGGTGAAGGAGGTGAGTTTGTGCCTCTTTTTTCTTATATATTGATCCACTCCTTTTATGTTGACAGCTCACTTAAAGCTGCAGTAAGTAATTTCACTACAACACAGCATCTCTTCACAAATCTCCAATTTAAGAGATTGCCTTAAGATTTTAGCACAGAAGTTATTGTCAGACCAATATATTCCTATAAATGTACATGGAGTCCATTTTCTCCATTTGTTATTTTTGTTTACTGGAATAAAGACAAGATCCCGTCGCACAAACAGAGTAATGTAGTTTATGCAGTTCAGTGAAGAGTGCAGTGACAGTTATATCGGTGAAACAAAACAACAGCTTCACAAGAGGATGTATCAGGACAGAAGAGCCAATCCTGGAGGACCTGAGTCTGCAGTCCACCTCCACCTCAAAGAGAGGACATTCCTTTGAGGACAACAATGTCCAAATTTTGTCCTGAGAGGCCAGATGGTTTGAGAGAAGGATGAAGGAAGCCATTTTGGTGAAAAAATGGAAAAGCCTTCTTTGAACAGTGGAGGTGCCCTCAGATTCATGTTGCCTAGTATTTATAACAGTGTGTTGAAACCTAAAACAAAACAGTTTCACTCTTGTAGAGATACAAGCTCAGCTCTCTTAACAGTTGATCTCAGAATTGATCAAGTTTTTTACAATTAGAGACAAAACTTCCTACAATATAAAACCTAGTCCAGATGCCTTTGCTTTAACCTTTTCATCAAGATGACCTGGATGGCCGAGAACCTTCACAGACATGTTCACTGGAAAAGCTGATTTCCAAGTATCTTTTTTGTAACTGATTATAAATTATAATATTTTCCTAGCATCACAGTTGTTTACATCTGCTTTTACAAAACATAACATTCATATTAAATCATATAGATAGATCACTGTTATCACTGTTATGTTAATGCCAGCACTCAGATCACTTGCGAAAGTCACCAAACCAGTCCAGAAGCAGATTCAAGTCTGGCCTGAAGGGTCATTAGAGGCACTTCAGCTGTAATTCTCCCATCGTCCTGGTCTGGTCCTGGTCTGTTTCTATTTCTGGTCCTGGTCTGTTTCTGGTTCTGGTCCTGGTCAAATAATCCACCAAAGCCACGTCCTTTCCATTTATTAATTGCCGTTAATGACATGGGGAATGTCATTGTGGATCTATGCAAATGAGTCACGCAGCTTAAGGCTATGTCCACACGAAGCCAGTGCAACCCCTATCCGATCTTGAGACGGCGTCCTCTCAAGAAAATATCTGCGTACACACGGCCGGCTGAAAACGATGTAGTATATATGCCCGACCAGTATGGGGCGCTGTAATTCTGCCACAGATATACACTATACACGAAGAAGAAGACTTTGAGCATGCGCATAACCTTGCGCGCTGCAGAAGAAGACGAAGACCTAAATATTTATTTTCTAATAAAAACAAGTTCTCAAATTTTTGCAGTCATATATTTAGAGTGTAGTAATTGGTGCCCTCATGTTTGTTGTTTGCTCTTCAATATACGGAGTTCTGAGTGCTTTGGACATGCGGAAATTCTCTCTCCATTCATTTTCTCCTGGTTGCTCTCCTGGTTCTCTTTCGCGGTGGATCTAAGAGCATGTGGCGTATGGTGTTGTCCATTATCGCTTGTTGCTCACCACAACTGCATAGAAGCTATAGATTTTGCTGTAATAAAGCTAGTAGGCTTAGTAGCTTCTGCAGCACGAACTCAATCATGTAGTCCGCCATTATTGTTGTTGCTGTTACGTGCGACGAGGCCGACACGTGATGCGATGACACCATCGTTTTCACAAAATATACGGATTGGCTGTACACACAACACCGCAAGGGTGTCACCTAGGTGTTGTCGAAAGATTTATCCACTTTAGAACCCTAGCGGATACAGTCTCCCAAAACACCGGATCCGTGTGGACGAAAGGCCAATACGATACAAAATGTATATGGATACAGTGATTTGTGTCTCCGTGTAGACAGCCCCCAAGACTGCTTCGACACCACTGACTGGGACATGTTCAAACAGGCTGCAACCTACCATAACAACACAGACCTCCAGGAGTACTCAGAGACTGTCACTTCATACATCACCAAGTGCATTGAGGATGTAACAGTCACAAAGTCCATCACCATCTGGCCCAACCAAAAACCGTGGCTGACAGGGAATGTCTATAGACTTCTGAGGACGCGTAATGCTGCCTTCAGAGCTGGTGATGAGATGGGCCTGAGGACAGCTAGGGCAAACCTGTCACGTGGCATTAGGAAGGCTAAGAGACAGTACTCCAGGAGGATAGCCCATAGGTTCAGCGACAGCAGAAACACAAGGAGCCTGTGGCAGGGGATTCAGTCCCTCACAGACTACAAACCCCCTACTCTGACGTGTGACAGCTCCACCCCCCTGCTGAATGAGCTTAACACCTTCTTTGCTCGCTTTGAAGCACACAACGGCACCACTGCTCAGAAGTTGTCACCTCCTACTGATGACCAGATGGTGACACTGCCCAGGGACAGCGTGAGAAGAGCCCTCAGCAGGGTCAACGCACACAAAGCCCCAGGTCCTGACAACATTCCTGGACGTGTATTGAGAAACTGTGCTGAGGAACTCACTGATGTCTTCACAGACATCTTCAACATCTCATTGAGACAAGCTGTTGTCCCCACATGCTTCAAAGTAACCACTATCATTCCAGTCCCTAAGAAATCATCTCCATCCTGTTTCAATGACTACCGCCCAGTCGCACTTACTCCCATCCTTATGAAGTGCTTTGAACGGCTAGTCATGCACCACATTAAGTCTGTTCTCCCCCCCTCCCTGGACCCCTACCAATTTGCATATCGGTCAAAACGCTCGACCGACGACGCCATCGCCACTACTGTCCACTCTGCACTCACCCACCTGGAAAATAAGGACACTTATGTGAGAATGCTGTTCTTAGACTTTAGTTCAGCATTTAATACAATCATTCCCTCACAGCTCACCCATAAACTGTCACACCTGGGACTCAGCACATCGCTGTGTAACTGGCTGCTAGACTTCCTGACGGGAAGACCTCAGGCAGTTCGGGTCGGCAGTAACATATCCAGCTCCATCATTATGAACACTGGAGCCCCTCAGGGATGTGTGCTGAGCCCCCTCGTCTTCACTCTGCTAACATATGACTGTATACCCATACACACCAGCAATCTAATCATCAAGTTTGCGGATGACACGACTGTAGTTGGTCTCATCAGCAACAATGATGAGACAATCTTATAACAGTGTGGAAAATCTCTAAAAGCGAAGGAGATTGTTGTCGACTTCAGAGAATGCACACCCAGCATGCTCCTCTGACCATCAATGGTGTGACCGTGGAAAGGGTGAGGAGCACCAAATTTCTGGGGGTGCATATCACGGAAGAACTCTCCTGGACCGCCAATACCGCAGCACTGACCAAGAAATCACAGCAGCGACTCTACTTCCTCCGTAAGCTGAGAAGAGCCGGTACCCCAGCCCCCATCATGTGCACCTTCTACAGGGGAACCATTGAGAGCATTCTGACCAGCTGCATCACTGTGTGGTATGGCGCCTGCAACGCATCCTGCCGGAAAGCGCTTCAACGCATAGTGAGAGCAGCTGAGAAGATTGTTGGTGTCTCTCTTCCCCCCCTCCAGGACATTTACAACACCCGCCTCACCCGAAAAGCCCTCGTCATTGCGAGCGACCCCACCCACCCATCGTACAGCCTTTTCAGTCTGCTGCCGTCAGGGAGGAGACTACGCAGTCTCCAGGCAAGGACCAATAGACTTAAGGACAGCTTCATGCCCCAAGTTGTCAGGACACTGAACTCCCTCCCGTCTCTGCCCCCTCTCCCCTTTTTTTTCCCCCACGCACCTGATCTCTGGATCACCCTCCCTCATTAGTTCTCCTCCTTTTTATCTACCTCATTATGTTTCTCTTGCATTCACTCCTATAATTTATAACTGCACTGACCTTATCCGTAATTGCATTATTATTATTATTATCACTATTGTTTGCACTATTTCTTATCGCACCTTATCTCATAATTCACGTACTCATCTGTTGTGTTACTGTTAATTTGTTGTTGTTGTTACTTGTAGGCACCTAGGGTTAGAGAGTCACAGAATTTCAAATCTCTGTATGTACTGTATATATATATAGAATTGACAATAAAGCTGACTTTGACTTTGACTAGATCGATACAAATAGATATAGGTATAGAACATCAAATCAAAAAATCATCAATTGTGTCATTTGCCATATTTACTATTTATTGTGTACGCAAGTGTATCTCCGGCTTTCAACATAACACTGTTCAAACAAAGTGGTCATTATTCTTATTACAAATAACAAATAATATGGTGAAGAAACAGCGTTGAAAAGTTAGCCTGGCCATTCTCATTCTTTTTTTATTCTGTTCAAAGAATTAGTCTACCCGGTTTAGGTGTGGGAGAGTGGGTGTTCGAATCCCCTGGAAAACAACTCCAGCCATCTGTGGCTGGCCCAATCCTGTGAAAAATGGAGAGGGTTGCATAAGGATGTGCATCCAGTATTTAGAAATTGCCAAGCTACTCCTGCAAACTACTTTGCTGTGGCAACTCCTAGATGGGAAAAGCCACTTCCCGGTCAAATCATTGAAATTAACTACTTGATGAGCAAAGCAATTACAAGACTAGTTTCACTTCTTTATGAGGTGTTGACTTCAACTGGAAGACAGGCTCAGTGGATGGGGTTCTGAACTCACTAGACCTCACCAAGAAGGTCGTGGGTCTTGCTGACCAAGCTATAGAAAGTTGTATGTCGTACACTGCTCATTTAAGTATTTTTTTCTTGCAGAGTTTGTTGAAGTCCTCCTTTTGCCTCTAAATGAGTTCCAAACCAAAATAGATGGTGAGACTATTATTTGTACCTTTTAAATTTTAAATAAATGTACATAGACTGTGACGTACATACATAACCTGGCTGTTCTTTGATTCTGCAGATCTGATAAAGAAGGACAAGATCATTGTAGATGCTAAAGTCTACATGTACGCCATGGGCATGGTGCAGGCCTTCTTCAAACCAAGGGAGCTCCCCGTCCTCAAGCAGTAACAAAGAAGAGAAGAAGAAACCGGTCTTTCTCTTACATACAACTGGAAATAAAGGAACGTAATGTTATCATATGAGGAAAAAGAAAAACACTATAGTAGGTGCAGTAGTTTGGAGAAGCAGCTGGACAATAATAATAATAATAATAATACAGGTTTTGTGATGTGTCTGCTAAGACTTATTCATCAACTAATATAGCTTCCACAACTTGGGAAACTTTATTATGTAAGTGTAAGTATAGCAAGGGTGTGTTACATAAAAGGTATTTTAGGTAAATACATGTATTTTCCTTTTTTAAATAACTGCTTTTTATTCTGTACCTCGTTTATACAACTTCAGAAATTAGCGCTGTGTAAAACAAACAAACAAAAAAAAAAAGCTTTTCAATGTGGTCGTCCTAAATGTGGATCAGTATGTCAATATAGATCACGGTAATATCCTCCTGGACCTTTATAGTATCTGTGGTATTATTCTTGTCTGCTTCTCCAAACTGGAAATGTGCTGACAGCTATCCAGTATAGGAAATACATTATAATAGAGCCAAATTTACAAGAAAATTAACTATTCTTTTTAAATTATGTCAAAAACTGAAAGCTTACAACAGTGAAGTTTAACCACACTGAATGAATCAATGAATAATACAGCTGACTGTGAAGTTATAGTTCTAATAAATATAACTTTCCATTATCCCTAGTTCCTAGCACTCGATACAAAGATGTGCCTTACACTATGTGGTCGAGATCTTTTAAGTTATGTGGGGACTTGCACTAGAGTATTATAATTAAAAGCTCATTGTAGACACATTCGGCCAGTTGTATTTTGTGATATCATTCCAAAAATAGGAATAAACGTTGTGGTTTATAAATAATAGCAGTGATTTCAAAGTTATTAATAGTAGTTTTTTATGACGTGACTTTAACATTCCTATCTTTCAGCTTTAGCCTGCTGTTACTGAGTTGTTAGACTAACAGAAACCCCTACGCCTGTAAGACTATAGGTCACCTATGTCAAATGTATTTTTCATATAAAGAAAATTTTCAAACCTCAATTGTGAATAAAGAAAATTTGTTACTTGAAGGTACATAACGCTAGTCAATGGTCAATTTGCACTTGTTTTATATTTACATGAACAAGTGCATTTATTGCACACACCAAGATGCGCACGTTTATTCACAAAATCGAAAAGGGTTTGTACCTAATTATATACAATCAATGGTTTGTACATGGACCCTATTGGTACTAATAATTATAATTTGTGTATTAACGGTTAAAACCAAGACTAGTGTTTAGCTGCTCTGTTAAAAAAAAAAAAAAAAACTATTGGCCTAGGATTAAACAACTTGCCTTTCCTGTTAATCAAATGTGTGTCATTAATGAATTGATTTTTATGTAAAGTTGTATTAATCGTCCCATTGTCTTACTCTAGTGATTGCTTCTCATGCTCCAAGTCTTAATTAGGATGATTACTGTATACTTCATGATGTTGTCATGATAAATGCCTTTTCTAAAATCAAAGAAAAGCTTTGATTATTCCATTGTATAACATTTGATTATTAAAATCAACATAAAGCATTGCACAGAATTTATTGTGCCTTTTTCTCACGCAAGTTGACACCGGCGGAAAGAAATTATGATATACAGTCCCTGACAAAAGTCTTGTCGCTTATCTATTGTGTAGAAACACCTGCTATTAACCTGACTTTTAATTAATCAATTGGTGTTAGAAATAGCTCATATGAAAAGCTAAAACCCTCCCAAATGATGTTTAATGAACTGAAATAAATTAGTTTCACCGAAAAAGATTTATCATTTAATCAAGACAGAAAGGTCAAATTTTGGCAAGACAAAAGTTTTGTCGCCTATACAGAAATTGAACAAATTTACCGCAAATACAAAAATATGTCAGCAAATTAAGTAGTGGTGCTGTGAGATCCAAATTTAATATCTTGTGTGACTTCCATGAGCTTGAAGGACTGCATCCATGCGGTTTGGCAAGGATTCATACAATTTATTGATGAAGTCATCAGGAATAGCAAAGAAAGCAGTCTTGCATGCCTCCCAGAGTTCATCAATATTCTTTGGTTTCGTCTTCCATGCTTCCTCTTTCATCCTACCCCACATATGCTCAATGATGTTCATGTCTGGTGACTGGGCTGGCCAATCCTGGAGCATCTTGATCTTCTTCGCCTTGAGGAACTTTGATGTGGAGATGGAAGTATGCGATGGAGCACCATCCTGCTGCAGAATTTGGCCTCTTTTATGGTTGGGAACATAAGAGGTAGCTAAGATTTCTTGGTATTTTAGACTATTGATGTTGCCTTCCACCGTGCAGATCTCTCGCACACCCCCATACTGGATGTAACCCCAGACCATGATTTTTCCACCACCAAACTTCACTGTTTTCTGGGTGAATCTCGGATCCATGCAGGCTCCAGTAGGTCTCCTGCAATATTTGCGGCGACTGTGGTGTAATTCAACAGAAGATTCATCAGAAAAATCCACCTTCTGCCACTTTTCCAGCGTCCATCCTTTTAGCAGGCTGTGGGCCTTGGCAAATGCCACACGGTTTTTCAATTGTCTTTTGTTTAGTGCTGGCTTCTGGGCACTGATCGACCATGGAGGCCATTTCGAGACAGAATCCGACAAACTGTTCTAGTTGACACAGGGACTTCAGGTGACCAGGTCTTGTGGAGCTCTGCTGCAGTGGAAAATGGGCTGGCCTTGGATTTTCGAGCCAACAAACGGTCCTCTCGAGCAGTTGTCTTGCGGGGTCTGCCTGACCTGGGCTTGTCAGAAACGTCTCCAGTGTCTTCAAATGTTTTTTTAATCCTCTGTACTTGACGCTGAGACAAATTGAAGGTGTATGTCAGTCTGCCCCAGGGCATCTGTGGCTACAGTTGTAGCTTACCATCACCAGTATGACTGTGTATGAATGAATAATGGACGGACTGTAAGCGCTTTGAGTCCCTTGGTCCCTCGGGAGAAAAGCGCAATATAAATCCAATCCATTATTATTATATATGCCACATCAGGAGTGGATCTGGTCTTCAGCCTCTTGATAATCAAAACTTTAGTCTCAGGGTGAATCTTAGGCATGTTTGCAGAGGTCTAGTTGCAGTTGATGTGAAGGTCTAGTGTACTGGGGTTGTTTTTATACACACCTGAGACCTAATTGATCCATTATTAGTCACAGGTGAAGCTCATATGACAAGGCGACAACACTTATGTCTTTGCAAAAATTGACTCAATGGGCTTTACCAAGTTGTGAATATTAGAATACTTTTTGACAGTTTCGTTTTGCACTGAAACATTATTACAAAAGCTGTTAGGATTAAAATGAGCCATTTCTTGTAAAAAAATCTTGATTAGAAATATATTTCAGCGGCACTTGAGGTCAATTTGTACACAAGCGACAAGACTTTTGTCAGGGACTGTATGTCAATCGAGAACCGCTGTCTGTTAAGCTTGCATGACCGAGGGCCACATTTTACACCCTCTTTTTGGAAGGGCTTTTGCTCCCTTCTTGGTGCTATGGTTAGCGCTCAGTCTAACGGATAGACAGAGAGGTTAAACCTGGAGACAGAGAAAACTTTAAGGTGCATCTTGTTGTAGAACCTTTAGTCCTGGTGCTGTGGGCTGAGTACATTCACAACAAACTGCTACAGGCCTCTCACCATTTCAATGCATCTACAGTCAGGTCCATAAATATTGGGACATCAAAACAATTCTAATCTTTTTGGCTCTATACACCACCACAATGGATTTGAAATGAAATGAACAAGATGTGCTTTAACTGCAGGCTTTTGTCCAAATCAGGTGAACGGTGTAGGAATTACAACAGTTTGAATATGTGCCTCCCACTTTTTAAGGGACCAAAAGTAATGGGACAGATTAACAATCATAAATCAAACTTTCACTTTTTAATACTTGGTTTCAAATCCTTTGCACCAGACGCTGGGTTTCATCCCTGGTGATGCTCTGCCAGGCCTCTACTGCAACTGTCTTCAGTTCCTGTTTGTTCTTGGGGCATTTTCCCTTCAGTCTTGTCTTCAGCAAATGAAATGCATGCTCAATCAGATTCAAGTCAGGTGATCGTTTTGGCCATTGCATAACATTCCACTTCTTTTCCTTTAAAAAACTCTTTGGTTGCTTTCGCAGTATGTTTCGGGTCATTGTGCCTCTGCACTGTGAAGGGCTGAATATGAGCAGATAATATTGCCTGAAACACTTCAGAATTCATCCTGGTGCTTTTGTCAGCAGTCACATCATCAATAAATACAAGAGAACCAGTTCCATTGGCAGCCATACATGCCCACGCCATGACACTACCACCACATGCTTCACTGTTGAGGTGCTATGCTTTGGATCATGAGCAGTTCCTTTTCTTCTCCAGACTCTTCTCTTCCCATCACTCTGGTACAAGTTGATCTTGGTCTCATCGGTTCTATAGGATGTTGTTCCAGAACTGTGAAGGCTTTTTTAGATGTTGTTTGGCAAACTCTAATCAGGCCTTCCTGTTTTTGAGGCTCACTAATGGTTTACATCTTGTGGTGAACACTCTTTATTCACTCTGGTGAAGTCTTCTCTTGATTGTTGACTTTGACACACATACACCTACCTCCTGGAGACTGTTCTTGATCTGGCCAACTGTTGTGAAGGGTGTTTTCTTCACCAGGGAAAGAATTCTTTGATCATCCACCACAGTTGTTTTCTGTGGTCTTCCGGGCCTTTTGGTGTTGCTGAGCTCTCTGGTGCGTTCTTTCTTTTTCAGGATGTTCCAAACAGTTGAGTTGGCCACACTTAAAGTTTTTGCTCTCTCTCTGATGGGTTTGTTTTGTTTTTTCAGCCTAATGATGGCTTGCTTCACTGATAGTGACAGCTCTTTGGATCTCATATTGAGAATTGACAGCAACAGTTTCCAAATGCAAATATCACACTTGAAATAAACTCTGAATCTTTTTCTGCTCCTTGTAAATGGGATAATGAGGGAATAACACACACCTGGCCATGGAACAGCTGAGCAGCTAAGCAGCCAATTGTCCCATTACTTTTGGTCCCTTAAAAAGTGGAAGGCACATATACAAACTGTTGTAATTCCTACATCGTTCACCTGATTTGGATGTAAATACCCTTAAATTAAAGCTAAAAGTCTGCAGTTAAAGCACATCTAGTTCATTTCATTTCAATTCATCTATTGTGGTGGTGTATAAAGCCAAAAAGATTAGAATTGTGTCAATGTCCCAATATTTATGGTCCTGACTGTCCACCCCTCTTCCCAACTCCGGAGAAGGAAGCCAACGTCACTTTGGTTCAGGCCTTCATTCGGCGGTTCCAGGCTACGTGGAGAAGAGCATGGGCAGTCCTGCTCAGTTCATTGACCTGTTATGCCACAGCTGGCAATCGACGCCGTTCCCAAGCACTATTGGGTATTGGTGATATCAGCACCTTTTTGTATTAATCAAGCCTCTCTCATGGAACCCCTTAAAAAGTCCTCGAGTAAGGGTGCCGCCATACAGCAATATACCTGCGTCCACCAGAGGGCAGGCTACAAAAGCGAAAATATAAGGAGAAACCCAATGGCGACTTTACAGGTGTAAAAATCATGTTTGCAGCCTGGTCTCTAGAGTTTTTACTACATGACAACTCTGGGGGGATTTTTGATTAATACGTCCGTTTATGCTATCTGAAAACTATTGTTTTACTATGCAGTAAAAGCGGAAAAGCTTTTATTGCTTTTATTACCCTGTCATAATGACAAAATCGGTGAAGGGGACCAATGGGCGGATGTTGTCCATATTATTTACTGTCATTGGTATTAATCAATAACAGTATATACTATGGACAACTTTCACCAGGGAACTAAGGGAAAGACATTTATTTTTGTATAGCCCAAACATGCCCATATCACAACAACAGCCTCCTCAAAGGGCTTAACAGACGGCACTAGACAACATCCCCTGTCCTTAGACCCTCCATCAGGGTAAGGAAAAACTCCAAAAAAAAACCCAGCTGGGAAAAAAGAGAAACCTCAGGGAGAACCACAGAAGGAGTGATCCACTCCCAGGATGGACAGGCCGTGCAGGAATGTGTCCAGGACAGTTGAAAAATACATAGAAATACACAAACATATTCACAAAAAAAAAAACATTTATATTGGCAGTGTCCAGTGTCCAGTCTGTGGGCTTAAGACCGGTCTCAAGACCCCGAGTTCTACATCACTAAAAGGCTATTTTTGGATCATGGTTTTGGGCAAATAGTAAATTTCCATCACACGTAAGATTTTATCACTATTACATAAAAGTAGCAGATATTGCAATTAACATTAATGTGATTATTAATTTGCAATATATTGTGCTGTCTTTGGTTTTGATCTGGTTTATCCGATTGGGTGGACCAAAACTCTGTTACCTAAACTCTTTTCTTTGCCTATACAGAATGAACCTTCAGCATGAAAATGGAAGACGAGGTTCCCCAGAGTCTGCCCTCCACCAGTAAAACACTCAGGCGTGGAAAGAGATTTTGTAAAGAGTCTCCTCTCCACCGTGAGTGGGACTAAGCTGGGAGGAGAGGGCGCAAGTGAAGGAAATGTGAATGCAAAATAATCCAATTAAATCCTTGGTCCTCTGGAAACTACTTAATAACCAGTAAGAACAACTTACCATTACTGTTAGAGGTTTTGTGCTGCTGAGTCAAATGAACAAAACATTAACATCTGTGTAGGGAAGCAATAAATAGTGGCAAAGGGAATGGGAGAAAGAGAATTACTTTACCTGTCAACCTACAGTTAAGCACAGCCCACTCTCATTAAACCTCATTCGAAAAGACCAAGTAATTAATAGACTAGGCTGAGACTAGGGCATTGCAGATTTGGTTAAGGTGATTAGCAAACATCCAACTTACATTTTTTTCTATCAAATCCATTTTTTCCACTCTGATTGAAAAGGCTGTGTGATAACATTTTTACTTTCCACCAGCTTCTACTGAAGAAAAAAAATGTACAGCGCAACCAACAGTAGAGGGTAGCATTACGTTACAACAGCGTACAGCCTGCCTGAAATTATTAAGAGAAGAAGAACAGCTGACCAATCAGGGGCCTTCACCAACAGAACAACTTCGGTTCACTGAGAGCGTTTCTTTTAGCCACTGTTAGCAAGAAAACTTCGGAAATCAGGTTAAAATACACAGTTCTAACATATTTATTAAGGAAAGAACTTAATAGACCCGGGTCAGTTAGTTTCACATTAAGAAAAACTGTCAGTAAAACCCGAATGAGCTGGGCGCAAATATGGAGGTTGCTGTTAAAGGTAAGAGAATGTTTTCTTTGGTCGAGAGATATTCCGCAGAAATGCGTCCAAAAGCGTTAAGTAAATGGCGTTAAATTGTATGGAGTATCTTATAGTAGGTTAAGAAAACATGATCCATGTTTAAATCATAGCACCTAAGTCTTATCTATAGCTTTTGGTGCTCATTTTGCGCTCTAGCTTTCAAATTGTGGCAAAAACAGTTAATGCGATTATATGACTTAATTTTAGGTGTCTACGACATGTACAAAGTCCGGCACTAGGTGGGAGCTTATGTGACGTTAGCCCTCAGATTCAGATACAATTATTTATAGCTCCAACAGCAGCAGCTTTATTTAAACAAATACTCAATAATCAAATCATATCCATCTAAAACCTGTTAAAGAACAATAAAAACCTGTTAAAATCTGAATAAAACATTTTCAGATCCAACTAAACATGTTCAAATCTAACTAAAACCTGGACTTGTTAAATTTACATCAAAGGAGAGACTGTATTGCAGGAAAGTAACAGGGCATTGTCATCCGTGTTATTTAAGATAAGGGATCAATTCTGGCTTGGATCCTTAACTGAGTGTCATTCCCCCTCCCCCCTCTATTGTCAAATAAAGGCACAAAGGACAAAAAAAAATCAAAACGCCTGTGATGCCTACAATAAAAACAAATAAATGAAGGGGTTCAACCCTAGCTCTAGTTGGTAGAGCACTTGCAAATATGCAAAAACATGGGAGACACGGTTTGAATCGCAGTCAACCCCCTCTTTCTTGCCCTGTTTTCTGTCAACCTACTGTCTACTTTTAGTAAAGGCAAAAAAAAGCCCTAAAAATAAATAAAAAGCAGGAAGACTCAAGATAAGAAAAGTAAATGTTAAAGTACATATCTAAAGGTAATTAATGTGCTACAAAACTATAAAAATGTAAGTTTTGAGTTCAACTGGTAAGAGAGCTAACTTTCCTCACTGTGAGGGGTCCGGAAAATTTTAATTAAAAGATATGTGTTTAAATATAATTTTTAAAGTAAAGTCTCATTTATTCCACACCTACAGCCTCTTAAACAATATGGAGATGAATGTAGGTAATCCACTGTTGTCTGTATTTTCTTCCTTTGTTTTACATGAGGAGGATGTTTAAGTGTTTAGCTTTCATCAAACACAGCTCAGACAAAAGGAAAAAACTACAAACTCAAAAGAAGCTAAGGCTCAAGACCTGGTGGTTAATTGACAACAGCCTGGAATCCTGCATATAATGTCTTTAATACCCTTTCATAAATGTGTGAGAACATTTTAAATATAAAACCATCAATTCAAGCCAAAACATATTTGTTAAATAAATATGACAAAGATGCAGTCAGTATTCATCTCTTTCTATTGTTATTCCTCTGAAAACAACAGGCACAAAGAAAAATGCACTGAGCATTTCTTTAGCATTAGTTGTTGCCAATAACTAAACTGTTACTGTTCAATTTGCAGGTTTATCTTAAAACATGTTCAAAATCAGAATACAAAGATTTATTTCCTGTATTTTCCCCATGTAAGTAAAATTTTAATTAAAATGCTTATGATTAGTTCTGTAACAGAATTTAGGATTCACACAGAAACTGACACAACTTAAGGAAGACTTAACCTGTGTCACTCGTCTCCAAACCCTCCTTTCACACCTTTTCTGTTTTTAATCACCCAAATGTTAGATTCAAATGAATGCGAATAGTGTGAGCTAAATACTCACATTGTGAGTTCAAATGAGGTCAAATATGTGACAAACCTAACAAAGTACCTAACTTACAACAGAATAAAGACGTTGACAGACAAATGAACAATTCACCACATTATTAGACGTCCTCACTTCACTCTGAGCTGAGTCTTTTTAATCCTGACATAACTGTCCAGTCCTGGTTCAGATCTGGATTCATTCTCTGATTATCACTGCAGCTGGACTGGAGGATAAAGTGCTGTCGTTCAGCTTTGACACTGACATGGAGCTGTATTTTCTGATTAAAATAAATGTGATCTCTCCCTCTTTGCTGGTGCTTTGTCCGTAACCATAGTAACTTGAGGACCCGCGCGTGTGTACATAGCTGTCCTAGAAGTGCTGGTTCAAAAATATATTTTTCACAATGCGCTTGTAATTATGAAATAATGTCTTGCGGTCCAGATCAAAGCCTCTCAAGGTCCGAATCTGGACCGCGGTCCGCCTGCTAAAGACCCTTACTCTAGAGGGAGGGGTGTCACCTGAAACTAGCTCTGATTGGTGACCCCTGATGTGGGAGTCGTTTGGCTCCAGTAAAACATTAGCATAACTGCTCCCTCCAGGTGGTAATGTTCTTCAAATGTGAAACTGTTTTGATTTAGGTTTCAAAACACTGGTAAATGTAACAGAGGCCACCACCTTTGCTCAGTGAAGGCTTTTTTCCATTTAATCAAAAATGGCTTCCTTCACACCCCTCTCAAACCATCTGGCCTCTCTGGCCAAAATTCAGAAATTGCTGTCCTCAAAGGACTGCCCTTTCTCTTTGAGGTGGACCGCAGACTCAGCTTGTCCAGATGCCTTAGTTGAAACCTTTTTGTTGTTATGTCCTGGACATGCTGTGATAATGCTACTATATGTTTTTCTAGGAAAGGCTAAGAGGAGGCACCTGAGTGCAAATGACTGTAGTGACCTGGGGCATAGTGCAGCGGGCTCCAGTGCACTCACTCAGCCTCATGTCGACAGGTTTGACCGGGGCAGCAGGGCGCTTAACCCCAGAACGCCCACCAAGCGCCGGAAGTGTGGTAATGTGATCTCTAAAAAAACTTTACTGTCCATATGTCATGGGTTTGTGATAGACTGAGCTTTGTAGATTTTCCTCAGAATTGTATTCTACATATTAAAGCCTTGTATCTTCTTAAATTTAGATTTTTGATGTAAGGAACAGTTCTATTATGATAGCGCATATGACACCCAACTCTCTGTTACCTCAATAAATAGACCTTTTAAATCTATTTTAAGTTGAGTGTGTGGTTTTGTTGCCCTTTTGGTGACATCTGGTGGCCAAAGTGCAGATTACAACATGCTGTAGAAAAAATAAATACCAATTTAATTTAAACAAAATCAATTTATTGCAGAAATATCCCACACCTTAATGAAAACTTGTTTTCAAAAAGAAAGATGCTTCTGGGATCATTTGAGCATAAAATGTAACTTTTACAATACTTTTGACTACGGCTGTGCGATATTGGAAAAACATGCCATAGTCCAAGTCATAATGTTGAGGAAAAAGGCGATTAACAATGGAAGAGAGACAGACTATCTTTGCGACTGCAATAAGACTCTACAATCAATCGGTCAATGGCAGAAGAATTCTGAATCAACTAATTTGAAGAGACCTAACAACTTCAATTGTTTATTTGTTTAATACTGTAATTTCAGAGTACAGTGACATTAAACAGCATAAATCTGGAAAAACTGGGGTGTTCTAAAACATTTGATCAATAGTCTGTAAAGACATACAAGACTCTGGACTAACTTCCACTTAATCAAAGCAGGAACTAAATCAATATTAAAGCCTGAACCAAGACTAAATGGGTCTAAACCAGGACTTTTTGATTTAAGACATTGTTTGGACAATATTTCTTTCTGGTAGATGTTGGTAGACTTTAAGCAGTTACATATTTTGTTTGTTTAATGTCATCTATAGTCCATTCTCAGTCATGTGACAATCAACTATAACATGACCATAATGTCTGAATCTAAAGCAACACTATGTACATTTTCTTCCTGTACACCCACCAAAGAATTAAAGGAAACAAATTCTGTGGCAAAACAAATATTGCAGCTTTTCACAAATGGACTTGTGCTGCTGTCTTGGCCAGGACTCCCTTGAAAAAGAGATTTGTACTCTCAATGGGACTTTCTTGGGTAAATAAAGGTTAATAAATAAAAAAAAAATGTCCTTGTTCTAATGTCTGTTTACTGGACGTTTCTTTGGCAACACGTGTGTCTCAATTAAACAGTCAAACCAGAGGCTCAAACCAAAACCCTTTTTTTTTGTTCTGTGTCAAAAAAACAAACATTAAACTGATTTTGAGGCTCCTTATTTTGGGGCAAAAAATTACTTACAGCATTTAAGATTTTCAATAACATCTCACAGCCACTTTCTTTGTAATTTTCCTAACCCTATGTCTGACCAGCGTCTGCCTCCTCGAGTCCTGCTGGCTGTCAGAAGGGCATCAGCGAGTTCTTCAGAGTCACAGGGGTCCTCCGTTCAAGCCCGAAGAATCCCCCAGAGCCCTGTTCATCCACACAGTCACACGGACCAAGAGTACTTTTTCCTAAAGTTGAACCAAACTTGGACCAAGACGAGGAGGAGGATGATGATGATGTCAGTTTGTTGACCGCTGTGTTAGACACTGAGGCCAAACCGTTTGAGAATGAGATTGACGACGCCAGTTTGCTGTCGGCAGAAAATATCAATGAGAAACCAGAAAAGAAAGAGGAGGTGGACTATCTGGAGGGGATCACTGCGGAGATGTTTGACAGTGATGATTTTGAACAAAGTACAATTGTAGAGGATGTAGAAGCTCTCCCTGATGCTCATTACGGACTCTTGGGCAGCTCTAAGGTTTTGCTCCAGCCTCAGGGTTGTATAGAGGACCTTCCTGAAGAGGTGCTCAGGCAGGTGCTAAGCCTTGTCCCGGCGCGGGACCTGTACCGGGGCGTCCAGCTTGTCTGCCATCGCTGGAAGAACATTGTCCAGGACCCAAAGGTGCAACTAAATCAGTGCAATATTATTTTAAATGTTGTTTGTACTCATTTAGGGTTGTCTGTTTTTCATGAGCACCATTTGTGAATCAAGGAAACAGACATATACAAAATTTTATAATTAATGCATTACATAACCACGGGGTTGACAGGACTTAATATAATAAATTATAAATCCAAAATCACGTCTAAAAATTTTAAACTAGTGTGTGAATGAACCAGGTCTTAACCATGACTTTTTTTTAGTTGGACACATTAAAGTTTCATCAAGGTCTTTGTTGTTGTTGGACAATGATTTTGATCAAAGCACAAAAAAAAAAGATTGATAGGGCAATATGATTTTGGTTAAATAAAAGCAACTAACAATCATATTACAATATGTATTGTGAAATGTAGGACAAGGAATAGGTTCTATAAGTTTTAAAGCAACACTAGATGACTTGCACTCTGGTGGAGTGACAAGGGAAACAAACACGGGACTTTAATGTCACTATACAGTATGCATGTTCTAAGATGTTTGCAAGTTGTGATGATTTGGCAAGATATGTGCTCTTATATTATTGTAACAAACTTCCAGCATGCTCCTGGTCCTGTCATTATCCTTAAAATCCGCTTAACCTTTAGCCCAAAAATAATTATCTTCATGTTGATAGTTCATAGTCATAAGATCTGTAGAATCATGTCTATCTTACTGACACGGTACCCTCAGCTGGTGTGTCCAATGATGTGGCAGCTCTGACAGTTCTGGGTGTGTTTTAGGTTTTAAGATGTAGAGAACGTTTTACTGTTACGAATGGAAACAACATGGCACTGCTCTGATATTCCAAGTACCTGTCTTTTTGCAAACTGGAGCCCTCCAGATGGTTCTGTGGAACAGTTCTATCTGGCAGAGTCAGGTTAAATGCACTGTGCCAGTGCAGTTGCATAGAGAGGGATCCTCGCCCTCTACTGGATAAAAGTTGCTTTCATGTCAGAATGGCTTTAAACTATAATAGTTTGGTTATGTTCAGTCGTGTTCATAACTTTACATACCTGACATACCAAAAATAGAAATTATTCATATTTTTTTTTTTTTTGGGGGGAGGCATTTTTTAGAGATTATAAATGATAACACAAAAACCTTTTTTTCACTCATAGTTAGTGGTTGGGTGAAGCTATTTATTGTCAAACAACTGTGTTTACTCTTTTTAAATCATAATGACAACAGAAACTCAAATGACCCTGATCAAATGTTTACATACCCTGGTCTGACCTGGCCTGATAACATGCACACAAGTGACACAAACAGGCTTGAATGGCTACTAAAGGTAACCATCCTCACCTGTGATCTGTTTTCTTGTAATCAGTGTGTGTGTATAAAAGGTCAGTGAGTTTCTGGGCTCCTGACAGACCCTTGCATCTTTCATCCAGGGCTGCACTGACGTTTCTGTATTCTGAGTCATGGGGAACGCTAAAGAATTGTCAAAAGATCTTTGGGAAAAGGTAATTGAACTGTATAAAATAGGAAAAGAATATAAAAAGAAATCCAAGGAATTGAGAATGCTAATCAGTGTTCAAAATGAGGGATTCATTTGAAACCAAACCAAGGTCAGGTCGACCAACAACGATTTCAGCCACAACTGCCAAGAAAATTGTTTGGGATGCAAAGAAAAACCCACAAATAATTTTAGCTGAAATACAGGACTCTCTGAAAAAAGTAGTGTGGCTGTTTCAAGATGCACAATAAGGAGGCACTTGGGAAAAAAATGGGCTGCATGGTCGAGAACAATAACTACTCAAAGGCCGCAAAACATCACGCTTACAATACACCAAACAGCACAGAGACAAGCCTCAAAACATCTGGAACAAAGTTATTTGCAGTGATGAGACCAAAATTTAACATTTGGAGAGGAGTCAACAAGGCCTGTGATGAAAGGTACACCATTTCTGCTGAAACATGGAGGTGGATCACTGATGTTTTGGGGATGTGTAAGTATTTTATCAGAAAAAACTGAAGGAGAATTTGCACTCATCAGCCCGGAAGCTGCTCATGGGATGTACTTAGACCTTGACTATGATCCTGAAAGCCAAGTCCACCTGTCATTGGCTACAGCAGCATAAAGTGAAGGTTCTGGACTGACCATCTCAGTCTCCTGACCTCAATATCATTGAGCCACTCTGAAGAGATCTCAAATGTGCAGTTCATGCAAAACAGCCCAAGAATTTACAGGAAAAGAATTATTTTTTTGCCAAAAAGAATGGTCAGATTTACCATCTGAGAAAATAAAAAGCCTAATCCACAACTACCACAAAAGACTTCAAGCTGTCATTGATGTTAAAGGTGGCAATAAACAGTATTAAGTACTGGGGTATGTAAACTTTTGATCAGGGTCAATAGGGTAGTGAGTTGTCATCATGTCATTTTAAAAAGTAAACAGAGTTGTTTGACAATAAATAGCTTCACCAAACCACTAACTATGAGTGAAAAAAAAAGTTTTTGTGTTATTTATATTTTCTGAAAAAAAAAACTCACTTTCTGCCAGTTTTATGTAAACATATGAGCACAACTGTATTTTATGGAAAAAGATGCATATTGCTCAGTGCTTTCTTCTTTTGTGCAGTTTGTGCCCTATAAGAAACAGTACTTCTGCTACGTGATGAGAGAGAACGACACGGTCCAGGAGGTGGTCTCTATCCTGAAGAACAACGGCTTCATAAGTCAGGCTCACCACACCATACGAGCCCTGGTCATGTACGTTTATTATCATCTTTACAGTTAATATTATTTTTACCCCACCTCATTAGTTTAGGAGCTTATATATATAGGACTGTAGGACTCTTTCAGTATCTTGAATCTCACTGTGCCAGATGTGACTTAACTCTTGCTTTTTAACTGTCCTGAGTTGAACTCTCACTTTCTGCTTTATCTGCAAAACCACATTGGCTTTTGAACAGGCTAAAACTGTGACTTACTGAGAAAGTTGTGTGTAATCTTCAGTGCTTTTGCCAGTTTTTTTTTTCTGTACAACTTTAACGCTTTAATCTGAATTTCTCTGCTCTAGGGTAAATAACGTCTTAGATGCTGCTCGCTTTTGTATTATTCAGATGAAGCGCAGATAAAGGTGTCCACAATGCAGAAATGGATCCAAAAACACTGCAGTTATTGCCATTAGTTACCCATATAAACACTCATTTGTAGTATTTTAAATGTGTTTTTTTTTTTTTTTTCCCCCAGTCTAATGGCACAGCACAAGCCAGGTCATCGAACGAGGCCTGACGATGTTCTGGAGCGTGTGAAGAAACACCGTCTGTTCCCTCAGGCAGAAGCCTCCATCAGATTAATAATTCCAGTAATTCAGAAAGACTTCAACCTTGGCATTCAGGTATAACTTCTGTTTTAGAATTTATTTAATTTATTTGTGAATTAATTTGTATTCTTCAGATTATCCCTAAGTGTCCTTGGTCCTTTGCAATATATAGTATATAAATCCAATGTGATTTGTGAGTCAGTCCAGGCCTCTAGAGTGAAGTTACGTTGACACACAGCAGCTTAATAAAAACAACACATCTTATAAATGGACTTCAACAAGCGCACCGTATCCTCCACCAAATGCTGCATTTAACAGGGAAACAGGACCATTAGGAGAAATAATGTGAGTCACTCCACACCAGTAATGTTTTTATTATAACATTTCCAACAGCTGTAATTCTCCCATCGTCCTGGTCTGGTCCTGGTCTGTTTCTATTTCTGGTCCTGGTCTGGTCCTGGTCTGTTTCTGGTTCTGGTCCTGGTCAAATAATCCACCAAAGCCACGTCCTTTCCATTTATTAATTGCCGTTAATGACATGGGGAATGTCATTGTGGATCTATGCAAATGAGTCACGCAGCTTAAGTTTGTTTCTCACAAATGTGCGCAAAGCATCAACAGAGAACAATAAAAGTTCGTTATAAGATGCTGTGGCTCTAGAGCATCTTTTATTGCTTGTAGTTTATGCAGATATTTATATAAGAGTTTAATGGTTGATGCAGAGTCACTTCAAACTCATCACAAACTCATCACATGGAGATTGGCTACAGTCAGCTTTCAGAAGAAGTTTGGGGGGCAATGAATTGTGGGATGCCGTTAAGCTCCTAGGCTGTGTCTAAATCAACACTAACCACGATATAGTGCACTATATAGAGTTCAGAGTTCATATTCTCATGAAAAGCCTCAAAGTCATGGAAATTTAAAATGGAATTCTAAGAAAAAGTCCTGGAAAAGTCAGGGTTTTTAAATGATTTGGTCAAAGCTTTTTTGAAAAGTTATGAAGGTTTTAACATTTTGAAAAAGAAAATATTGCCACTAACAATTGTCCTAAATGTTCTCAATATTCATCTCTTTTTCTTGGACTCGCTTGAATTGGCCATTACTCCTGATAAAACATCTGTAGCAGTTTATTGTTTACATCAAAAGACCTTAGCTTTCTTAGAAAATATAGCCAGCTTTAGCCTTTCCAACAAAGTACATCTGAATATATGGATAATAAATTAACAACAATATGAAGATAAAAGAAAAATATTCAAAATAATTACAAAACCACAAAAAGAAAACGCACATAAAAATAATAAGTTGCCATATAATACGGACTAAACAAACTCTTATTAAAAAAAACATGCCTAATGGAAATAATGAGTTAAGACCAAAATTTGTCTGTATAAGGGTAATTTGTGACTTTTTATCTTGCTCCTAATGAAAATAAGTTCTCAAGTTCTTCTAAACATCAAGGTCTCATAGGCTGAAACCATATTTAATACTCTCTCTCATACACTGCTGTAGCTTGCTATTGATAAACTGAATTAAATATTAAAATGTCTTTCCTACTGTGTCTCGTCTTCAGGGCACCAACCCTTACGCTGCGATGGCCATCATCCTGATCCTGTCGGAGTCGGTGGAGGACGTACAGTCTTTAGTGGCTCTGGTCAACGGCTGCATGTCGTACACGGACATCTCCGAGTACCTGAACCGCATGGCCATGATGCTGTTGGCTCTGAAGAGAAACACAGGGGTTCCAATCAGCAACAGGTGCTCAATACAGGCGTCTGATCAGATTCACTCAGTGCTTCCTGTAAACATCTCATCTTCTCTGCTCTTTCTCACTTTACAGAGCGCATTACAACATTTACTACGTGCTTCATCTGATGGAGAATGGACCATTTGCTGACGGCTCAAATCAAAGCAGGTGAGTGATTTTGTTTTCCTATTCTAATAACTTCAACACTAACTAGTCATCAACACTAATTATTTGAACAAGAATTAACAAATGTTACATAAATACATATGATGCATACATAAATTTAGATTTTTACACTTACTGTGATGTAATAGTATTATTGTTATTATGTAATTTTACAGTGTATGTTTCCCTCTGTGTGTCCTTGTCCCCTTAGTGTCCATTAGTACATACTGCAGACCTCTGTAACAGTGGCTGAGATACACACGTGGACAAAAATTGTTGGTACCCTTCGGTCAATGAAAGAAAAACTCACAATGGTCACAGAAAAAACTTTATTCTGACAAAAGTAATAATAAAAATTCTATGAATGTTTCCAATGAAAGTCAGACATTGCTTTTCAACCATGCTTCAACGGAATTATTTTAAAAAATAAACTCATGAAACAGGCCTAGACAAAATTGTTGGTACCCCTAACTTAATATTTTGTTGCACAACCTTTTGAGACTATCACTGCAATCAGACGACTCCTGTAACTGTCAATGAGACTTCTGCACCTCTCAGCAGGTATTTTGGCCCACTCCTCATGAGCAAACTGCTCCAGTTGTTTCCGGTTTGAAGGGTGTCTTTTCCAGACGGCATGTTTCAGCTTGTGAATTGTGAGTTTTTCTTTCATTGACCGAAGGGTACCAACAATTTTGTCCACGTGTGTAAATGCAGAGACAATGTGGTAAAACCTTAAAGGTTAAAGAAGGAAAGCATAAGGACAGTTTAGTATATAGAATTCGTTTTAAATTAAGACTTGTTTTTGTGTGTTTGTTAATGTAGACACCCCCAGCTTCACCTGACGGGCGAACAGCAACTGATCCTCAGCCATGACATCCAGAGAGACCATGTGCTCAAGATCATGGCCTTCGCAGGTATAAACATACTAGTTCTACTGTTTTGTCAAAACATTGGTCCAAAGATCACCTGGGCGTTATACAAAGAATCTGGACTAAGAGGTTATCTAGGGTAACTTCAGGCTAATTCTTGGGTTTTACAGTGTCAGTCAAGCTGGTTCACATTCTTTTAAGCTTAAAAATGTCTTTGGAGCAAGTTTGCAAGCCACTAAGCACTCACTCAGAACTTATTTTACATTTACAATACAATAATCAGACGGAAGTAGGGCAATTGTTGTTATTAATATAGAATTAATACAACAGCTGAGACTTCAAAAGCACTGTTTAAGACTTTTTTTTAAATCACTAACGATCATTAGGAAATGGTTGGCTGTACAGCAGGCATCTGTAGCAGAGTAGAAAATACAGCCATACAAAACCTACAACAACAACGTAATCTGTGAGAAAAACACATGTTTTTAAACCCAACCAAGATCCGTGTCTGCTTTCACTTTCCTTTGTTCGCTCTTCTTAGCTGTAGACCTGTGTGTTCTCACTGACATGGCTCTGTTCAAGTCCAGGTTAAAGACTCACTTAGAGTGGCTTTTAACACATTGTAAAACTTTCAAATTTTTAGTCTTGGTTTGTTTATCATTATGTGATTTTTCTTTGGTTATTGTTTTAATTTAAATATTTTATATTTGGGACTATCGCAAATGCTCTCCTGTTTTAAATTTAAAGCACTTTTCGGTTGGTTAAGGATTGATTGATTGAGGGGATGTGAATGCCCCTTTGATCAGTTGTTGGCATATTTATACAGTGCTTTAGTTTTGGAGAGCAGAATGCATCACACGGTTTATCCAATCCTAGTTGGTTCAGTTCTTTGTGTGGCATAGCTTTTTAGTTTTCTAACTCTCTGCTGTAGGTACAGGGAAGACCACTACGCTGGTGAAGTACGCAGAGCAGAGACCACACCTCCGCTTCCTTTACGTGGCTTTCAACCGTTCAGTCGCCAGAGAAGCACAGCGCCGCTTCCCAAAGAACGTCGACTGCAAGACCGTCCACTCTTTAGCCTTTAGAGAAGTTGGCCTGAGGTGAGTTTTTTTTTTATTACTATGGACCTACTTGAATTGAGTTATTTTAAGTGTTAATCGTTAGACTTTTGTTTCATATTCCAGGTATCAGACGGCCCGTAAACTGACATATGGCCTGAAACCGTTCAGCATCAGCATGGTTTTACCCAAAGGTCGTGGCGGTTTTGTTAAATCCAAAGTTGTGGAGAAGACTCTTAATACTTTTATGGCTTCGACGGACGAGAAAATCACGGCCTCTCACGTTCCGTCCACTCACGTGACCAACACCCAGAACAGGATACCCATTTCTGACGGAGAGAAAGTGGTAAGAGTCACATAATGACTAATAAAGGAGGATGAAAATGTCCATCATGTGAAAATCTAACCATGTGGCTTGTGTGATGATTTCCCAGTTATACGCAGAGGACGCCAGTCAAATCTGGATGAAAATGAAGAATCTGAAAGAGAACAAAAAGGAAGCTTTCTACATGACGCATGATGGTACGTCCAAGTCGTGAAGTATTTATTCGAGTGTTGGGAAGCAAAGGTGGTAGCTGTAGAGATTATTCAGAGCATGAAAACGCCTTCCCTCATGCCTTAAATCCTCACATCTACATAGTGACCTGCCTGCTTTTGTTTGTAAAATGAAAACTGAACCGAATGAACAAATCCAAATACTTCATCAGAGTCTAGCTCTGAGTTTAGCGTCGGACCCAAGTGATCCTGCAGTTATCTATATCTCATAATCATCTGAATTACTTTTGCTTCTCTTTTCTCTAAAGAAAAGGATTAAAGCAGACCCTCAGGGGGTCAAACGGAAAATTGTTTGTGGGCTACTTGGCCAAATACAAACATCTTTTGTATATAAAAGAAATACTCTTCCTCCCAGGTTTGTTTAAAATGCCTTTTGTCTGTGTGCCACTGTCTATGCCGTTCTATTTTGTTTTGATGAGAAACGTAGCTCCTAATTGGAAGCCTGTGAACTTAAGTTGTTTGAAACAGAACCTTCAAAAATCCATCAGAATAGGACTAGTTGTGGACTTATAAAGTCTGCACAAACCTACCTGAAATGTCTTGTAGTGATCAGTTTTCTTTGTTCATAGTAGTGAGCTGTTTCTTGCTACAATACAATAAAATTGGCCATCACCTTCTCAAATATTATGCTCGACCATCAATGGAGAAGGAGTCGGTTTGAAATTTCAGTCACAAAACGTGAAGACCCTTGGATGGCCAAATCAAATCCCTTGGCGGGCCGATTTGGGAACCCCTGGTTTAGAGGCTTTTGTTTCCTTGTTTTATATCAAGAAGACATCAAAATAAAAATAAACTTTTAGGCCCCAGTTTTGGGATTTAATTTTTTTTCTAAAGTTCACAAAACAAAAGGAGAGGAGGGCAAATGTGACGCACGGAGACATCTCAGCATTTGGGCCAACAGCACCATCTAGTTTGTTTCTTAAAAAAGGCATTGTTTTTTGTCACTTGCTTGACCGGGGATTTTTGCTGACAAATAAAACTAAATTAATCATTTTCTGTTTTGGTACGACTGAGATAAAGTGTGAACACTGCCAAAATTAATATGGAGAAACCAAATTATACCAGAAATGCCCAAAATGAACAACAGAGGAAGAACCTCCACATATCTAAGAAATTAAGACCCTGTCTTATCAAACTTATATATTATAAAATTTGTGTTTATTCCACTTTCAGCAGATGTTATTTCTTGAAGGAAGGGTCTCTTGCTTTCCAACTGCCCAGTCCAGCAGTGAGGCAAAGATATTGGACTCTTTGGGACAACTCCAAAAAAACTTATTATACACATTTGAAACTACATTTATCAACCACAGGCCAAACAACTAATGCAAGAAACAAATGTAGCTGCTACTGTCAGATTCAGTTCCGCACAGACGGAGATGATGGGTTTAGCACTGTTTTTAAAAAACCTTCTCCTCACAGGTTACTTGAAGTTATGGCAGCTCTCCAAACCCTGCCTCTCTGACAATTATGATGTCATATTTATCGACGAAGCCCAGGACTGCACTCCAGGTAAATATCTTCTTTTTATATTCTACATAATACTTATTAATACAGTCATTTATTATGCAATACTACACCTTTTTAACTGGATCTTTTTTGTCCTACTCATGGAATTAACACACACAGTTGTGCTCATAAGTTTACACACCCTGGCAGAATTTGTGATTGGCCATTTTTCAGAGAACATGAATGATAACACAAAAAACATTTTTTCACTGAGGTGAAGCAATTTATTGTCAAAAAAAATCACAAATTATGCCAGGGTATGTAAACTTATGAGGTGTATAACTAATTACTGTTCTCAAAGCTCACAGAAAAACAAACATTTCCTTCATACATGTAATAAAATAACAGATTAATGTTTTTGTCAGTACTTTAGTACTTTCTATACTAAACAGAGGTGTAGAAATCTGAAGCTTAGGCCTGGGACGGTTACCGCATTACCGCAATACCGCGGTCACGTGACGCCTACCGCGGGTCTAAACCTGTAACCGTCATCACCGCACAAAAAAATAAATAAATTTTGGCCTGCACATCTGAATGCCTTTGGCAGAAGTCAAATGAGCCATTTTAATCTAGATTATTTCCAAGATTACAGTGAGATTAATCTAGATTAAAAATGTATATATGCACCTATGCCAATAGCATTCCATTTGTATTTACTATTAGGCCTAGAGTAGTACCTGTGTAATGTCTTGTAGTCTATATATTGAATTTCATTTAATTTTACTAAAGCATAAAATACAGGCGGATGACTCATGAGAAAGTCAAAAAAGCAGGACCTCAGTTTTTAATCGCACGTGCCGTGCTTATTCTGCTTAACACAAGCATCCGACAATTGCGCATCCGACAATTGCGCATTTAAGTACTATTCCATCGAAACATGGCAGAGAGGGCTAACTTGGTGGCAAAGCCAAATGTCACGTCGCCAATATGGGCACATTTTGGCTTTGAACAAGATGAAAAAGGACTTCCAGGCAATTTTAATGAGCCCATTTGTAGAATTTTCTACAAAAAGATTCCGTTATCACGTTCAAATACGTCCAACCTGAGGACGCATCTTCGAATCCATCATCCGGAAACATTTGCTGCCCTTGGGAGCACCACAAGTGCTTCGTCTGAGATCGGCCCACAACCTCAGGCCAGGGACGACAGCTGGGCATCGCAGACTCGTTTGCTAAAGGGACTAAGTACCAACGCGACACCCATCAGTGGCGAACCCTGACGGATAGTGTGACTCGCCTTCTAGTGGAGGAAAAGTTGCCATTTAACTTAGTCGAGAAGCCAGCCTTTAAGGCGATGCTACAGGCCTTCGACAAACAATATGTCCCCCCTGACAGAAAATACTTTAGAACCTGACCATTTTTCTATCACAACAGATTTGTGGTCAAGCGTTAATATGATGCCCTTTATGAGCGTGACAATTCATTACCTGAACACCAACTGGGAGCTGAAGTCAAGGTGTTTGGAGACATCCTTCATGCCAGAAAGTCACACAAGTGATAACCTCTCCGAGGCTCTGCGATCAGCTCTTAAAGAATGGTCTCTGGATGAGAAGAGGTTGGCTTGTGTCACTAGTGATAACGGAGCAAACATTGTGGCTGCGGTGACAAAACTTGGATGGGGATGGCTACCATGCTTCGGCCACAACCTCCATTTAGCCGTCACTAACTCCGGGTTGCGGTTTACCACAATACCGCGGGAATTTATTGCTTTTCAACCGCGGTAAGAAAAATTCAATACCGTCCCAGGCCTACTGAAGCTACATAGAGAAATACAGAAGGAATGTTGTTGTCCCTGAGATTTTACCCAAATAGTCTTTTATGTGCAATTATTCCAAACAGAACACATTCTTTTCCTGCGGAGAGCTACAGGGAAATGCGCTCACTAGAATATTACAAATAAAAATCCTTATGATAAACAGTTGGAGGCGCTAGTTCTCTGTTCAGGACTAACCTCACCTTCTGCATGAGTTTAACACAAGGGTGGGTAATTATTTTTACCCCAGTGCCACATTAGAACATGGGACTCTTGTCCCGGTGAACTCATTTGTGCCCAATAAAAACACATTTCTTTTGCCCGTAGTTTAAAGTTTGAACTATAAAACAGCAAAACAATATGTGCAATTAACTCTTGAACGCCACAGTCACAGCTGCACGCTCTTCAGTTTTAGATTAAACCATCTCTCGCTATGGGTTGAGATTCTAGCTTTAGGAAAGTTTGTTACTGTTTGGAGACTGTCTTAGTGGAATCATCTGATTACTGCAGAATATTGGAAAAATATATGTAGAGTTTAATTATCAATAACTTATTAGTGAATGTTTGGTGGGTCTACCATTGTATTAACATGTTGTGTAATATGTAGTATTATAGTTAAATAGTTGCTTTATTTTGGGGTAAAAACAAACTAACCTATGGGTGATGCTTCCTCTGGTGCAGCCATCCTGGACGTCATGTTGTCTCAGAGCTGTGGGAAAATCCTCGTAGGAGACACTCATCAGCAGATCTACACGTTCAAAGGTGCCGTCAACGCAATGGAGGCCGTGGAGCACACACACATCTTCTATTTGACACAGGTAAATACTGACTACAGAGTTTTTCATGCAAGACTTGGATAAAATGTAAAAAGTATTTATGTTCATTTATATGTATCAACCAGCACATTACGTGTTTAATTTGATTAATATAGCTGTCTTTTACCTGGATCTGCCTTAAGTTTAGGTTCTCTGGTTATATTGAAAGGGGGATTACATTCTTTTCTTTTCATCTTTATTAAACGGACTGTGCCAGATATTTTTTTCCTCTAGTTGGGAAAATGGTCTAAATCCCAAATTGGATATTGCAAAAGCAATCATTTGTGAAAATAACAGGCTTTATAATGTAATCTACTGTTTATTATAGAAGATTTTAAAACATTTCCCAGGCCTGGCAAACCTCGGGCAATTAATGCTCTTACAAACCATGCTCCAAGAAGAAGCGCTATCATTGGTCGACAAAGTTTAAAAGCTGCAGATCAACTGTATTTTCAGCTCAATACGTCTATAAAACGGAGAAACTGCTCAAAACAGAAAAGCATTGACAGAGAAAACGGAGGCAAATACTGTGTTTAACGAGGAGGAGATTATTTGCTGTTGTCACAGCTAAGCTAGCGCTGAACTTTGTGAAACTTTGTTCAGTGGCTCAGGTGGTAAAGTGGTTGTCCTATAACTGGAAGGTTGGCAGTTTGAGTCCCACTCTCCCAGGTTAATACTGTTGTGTCCGTGGAGAAGACACTTCATCCACCTTGCCATCGCACTGGTGTATGAATGCGTGAGAGTGCTTATTTATTATTATTATTATTAACTTCAGTTTGGTGTAATGTATTTTAGTATTTTGTGAGACAATTTGGGGTTTGGTTTAATTTTTTTTAATAAAACGAGAAACAGAAGAGGTCCCTAGGCTGCTTTTGGTAAAGAGTGGGTTAAGGCCCATGTTTCATATTGATGTTCATTCATTCATTCATTCATTCATTTTCTACCGCTTAGTCCCATTAGGAGTCGCGGGTGACTGGAGACTATCCCAGCAGCTTTGGGCCTTAGGCAGGGTACACCCTGGACAGTGGCCAGTTCGTCTCTCTCACATTCATTCACTAGGGACACTTTGGAGTTTCTAATTAACCTGTACATGCAGGTGTGGACAGTGGGAGGATGTTTGAGTTGACCCGGGTTTTGAACTCACAACCTTCTTGCTGTGAGGCAGGAGTGCTAACCACTCTGCCATATTGATGTATTTGGTGTAATTGTTAATTCCTCTGTGCCATAACACCGTCTGACATATTCAAACACCTTGACTACGTAAAAACAACACAAAGATGGGCATTGTGGTATTATTAAACATAATACCTGTTTAAACATAATTTTATCCTTTTGACTTGTCTTGAGCTTTTTTAAACCTTTAAATTTTGAGAATATTTTCAGGTATATGGCACTAATAAATGTTAAAATAAAACTACTCAAATCTATCTTTAGGACTGTTAAAATTCTATTTACAGGGTTTTGACATTCTTGTTGTGCATAAAATGTATCTGTCCCATTTGTGGAACGCAGCCTGGCCAGCAATGCTAATTCTGTTCTTTACAAATTTTGTGTGTGTGTGTGTGTGTTAAGCTGTTCTGAGACCACTCTATTTCTACTCATTTCCAGAGCTTTCGGTTCGGAGCAGAGATTTCCTACGTGGGAGCTACAATCCTTAAAGTCTGCAAAGATGAGCAGAAGATTTTAGTCGGAGGGAAGCAGAAAGGTAACTCCAGCCCATTTACTCAATATTGTCTATAGACTTTATCAATAACACCTATAAACACTTCCTATTTTCTTGTTCAGGTGTTGTGGCCGATGAGGGGGCGCTTGTCGAGACGGCTGTGAACCCCTCGCGAGGGAAGAAGGCCATTTTGTCCCGAACCAACGTGAGCGTGTTCACAGAGGCCGTCCGGTTAACCAACAGCAAGTGTTGTGTTCACTTTGTGGGAGTGAGTACTCGCCTTCTCAGAAATGTAGCTTCAAACAGATATTGTTATTTATTATTAGGCTTATATTACACTCAGCCACAGTTTAAGGAACAGAAAGTATGACTAAAGGCCAATGTTAATTTTAGCAGCATAATTTTAGTCTTCTGACTAAAATGACATTTAGTGATCTCATCTTTATTTTTATCATCAACTAATATCACAATTTTGTCTAGTCTTTACTATATCTACAATAGATTTAGTCAACTAAATTATCAAGTGTAATGCATTTATTAGGCCCGAGCCGGTGATGACCGGGAGGGCCTATTGTTTTTGCTCGGATTTTTTTTTTTTTTTATTTTTCTTCCGACCCAATGATCCTAAATTTGACCCAGTGAACATGCATGAAAAGTCATTTTATTGGTCCCAGACTTCAAGCTCGGCGAAAAATTTATGTATTTGAAGTCGCCGAAAAAAAAATACGAAAAATGACTCAGTGGCGACCCCTACAAAATCAAAATACATTGGGCCTATGGAAAGTGAAAGTAACTTTTTTCCAACGTAGAAAAATGAAACTTGGTATATCCATAGGACACCTCAGGGCAAACAGAAAAGTCAATGACAGTCACACCCTAAACTTAACAGGAAGTCTGCCATGTGGGGTGAAACGCGCGGCCACTAAAATCGCACCCCTTGCGCAGAAAGATGCAAATCATTGTGTTTTAATCTAAATGGCCCCAAATTTGGTGAGTATCATCTAGACACATGTGCCAACCAAAGTTGTGACTTTGTTGTTGATATCTTATCGGGTATGGGTGTGGCAAGCCTGTAACGAGGTGGCCATTTTTGTGAAAATAAAACGTCTCTTAACTCTCAAACGCCTTCTCGGATCGAGTTGGACCCAAAAGGCGTTTGTGCACATTCATGACCTGAACAAAAAATATGTAAATAAAAGGGTTATCTTTAGAAATGGCTCTCCAGCGCCCCTACAAACTTATAATGGACCCAAGAATTTAGTTTGTCATAGAGACATAAAATTTTGTACACACATCTCTTATGTCATGACGAGCATAAAAGCCAATGACAACCCCCCTATCTATAAATGTGTTGCCATAGCAACGTCCCAAAAATGTGAAAAAGTCAATGGGAAGTGAAATTTTTAGTTTGTCGTAGGCAAATAAAACTTGGTACACACATCCACCATGGGCTTATGAACAAAAAAGCCAATGGGGACCACACCCTATCACACACAGGAAGGCGGCCATTTTGAATTGAAAATGTGAACCGACTTAAAATACACCTCTTTTTAAAAGTACACAGAAAAAGCTGCTTCATTCCACAGACACCAAACTTGGGCAAAATGAGCTAAACACATGTATGTAAAAGAGACAAGTGTTTTTCTAGACTTTTTTGCTCGAGTTATATTTTTTTTTATTATAATTCGGTATATATTTTTTATTATAATTTTTCTGCAAAATGATCCTCAATTTAACCCAGTAACGAACAACTAAAAGTCATTTTTATTGGTCCCAGACTTCAAGCCCGGCAAAAATGTATGTATTTGAAGTCCCGAAAAAAATACAAAAATGACTCAGTGGCGGCCCTAGAAAAGTCAAAATACATTGGGCCTATGGAAAGTGAAAGTAACTTTTTCCAACGTAGAAAAATGAAACTTGGTATATCCATAGGACACCTCAGGGCAAACAGAAAAGTCAATGACAGTCACACCCTAAACTTAACAGGAAGTCCGCCATGTGGGGTGAAAGCGCGCCACTAAATTCGCACCCCTTATGCGCAGAAAGATGCAAATCATTGTGTTTTAATCTAAATGGCCCCAAATTTGGTGAGTATCATCTAGACACGTGTGCCAACCAAAGTTGTGACTTTGTTGTTGATATCTTATCGGGTATGGGTGTGGCAAGCCTGTAACGAGGTGGCCATTTTTGTGAAAATAAAGCGTCTCTTAACTCTCAAACGGCTTCTCAGATATAGTTGGACCCAAAAGGCGTTTGTGCACATTCATGACCTGAACACAAAAATATGTAAATAAAGGGTTATCTTTAGAAATGGCTCTCCAGCGCCCCTACAAACTTATAATGGGACCCAAGAATTTAGTTTGTCATAGAGACATAAAATTTGGTACACACATCTCTTATGTCATGACGAGCATAAAAGCCAATGACAACCACCCCCTATCTATAAATGTGTTGCCATAGCAACGTCCCAAATATTTGGAAAAAGTCAATGGGAAGTGAAAATTTTAGTTTGTCATAGGCAAATGAAACTTGGTACACACATCCAGCATGGGCTTATGAACAAAAAAGCCAATGGGGACCACACCCTATCACACACGGGAAGGCGGCCATTTTGAATTGAAAATGTGAACCGACTTAAAATACACCTCTTTTTTAAAAGAACTCAGAAAATAGCTGCTTCATTCCACAGTCACCAAACTTGGGCAAAATGAGCTAAACACATGTATGTAAAATAGACAGGTGTTTTTCTTGGCGTTTTTGCTCGAGTTATATTTTTGTTTATTATAATTTGGTATATTTTTTTTTAGTATAATTTTTCTGCAAAATGATCCTCAATTTGACTCAGTAAACGTACAACTAAAAGTCATTTTTATTGGTCCAGACTTCAAGCCGGAAAACTTTATGTATTTGAAGTCGAAAAAAATATGAAAAATGACTCAGTGGCGACCCCTACAAGAGTCAAAATACATTGGGCCTATGGAAAGTGAAAGTAACTTTTTTCCAACGTAGAAAAATGAAACTTGGTACATCCATAGGACACCTCAGGGCAAACTGAAAAGTTTATTACAGCCATATCGTAAACTCAACAGGAAATCTACTATGTTGGGTGGAATGCGTGACCACCTAAATCGCACCCCTTGTGCTAAAGGCTTTTCATCTAAACAGCTCCAAATTTGGTGAGTTTCATCTAGACACGTGTGCCAAAAAGTTATCAATTTGTTTTTGTTACATTTGTGGCTGTGGTCGTAATGAGTCTGTGAAGAGGCAGCCATTTCTTTGGGAAATAAATGCCATTTCCCAATTGCCAGGATCATTCCTTTGGAGGAGGCCCCTCCAGAGCCAAGGCTAGAGTCTTAGAAAACTCCTCAGAATCCTTTGGAACTTGTAACCTTGTACTTTTAGACAAGTAATATTTACATTTTGCCTTTTTAAACAGGGGTGCAGCGATTCCTGAGTCATCTCAAATCTCCAGCCAGTACTTTGTTTTTCTCGCCTTAGCCCAAGCACAATCTATTATTTTCAAAGGTTCAGACAGCTCCCAGGAAAACCAGGGATTGTGGAGACCTTTAACTCTAAATTACAAGGTGGTGTAGCCCCAGCAGTAGCACAGGCCCGGTTATTTGACATTACCGTGAAGTTTACGCTTTAAAGTACGAAATGCAATCCTCCGAGTGCATGTGTCCCCGCGGTCTCAAGGGAGGCGAGGGCCTTTATCGCCGCTTGCGGCTTTAATTTAGAATGTTTTTTTTTTTTTTTTTCTGAAGTAATAATTTCTACCTCAATTAAACAAACTTCACTGGACAACATGGTGTCTTATGCTCGTACATGTTCACAAACACATTACTGAAGTCTAAACACACTTGGGTCTACCTTTGGCTGGCTGCAAATGTCACTTCATGTTTGTTGTGTTCTTTGCGGTAATGATGGTGTGAAATGAAATCATATGTTGTCTTTCCGCAGCTAACAAATGTTTGTGTCCAACATCACATCTGTTACTTCCGTCTCATCTGTTCATTTTCATGTTGATACATTTAGTCAGAGTTTTTGTTCTCATTAATGACTTTTTATTTAGGTTTTGTTGAGCTTTCAGCTGCAAAAATATGTTGTTGATGAAAACTATGACAAAAATTATTCTTCAACAAAATGAACACTGTTAAAGACAAACCTACTCAAATTAATTTGCTGCCATTTGTAAGTTTCATAGTGTTGTCCTGCTGTTTTTTGGGAACCATTAATTATCCTAACCTCTGTATTCTTCCACCAGAACATTGAGGTGAATTATGTTATTCAAGAAGTTTTTGCTCCTAAAAGTTTATTTGATTTGGTTACTTTTGCTTTCACAGTTAAGTTTTTAAAGCTAAACTATCAAACCTTTCTTAAAACTGTGATTACTGTCGTCATGTCTTCTGTTTACGACTTTTTACTGTGGTGAGTGTATTTTCAAAGGCGGTTGCTTATCTTCCTGTGTTTTATTCTCTGTGACTTCCTGCATTTGGTCCTGAAAGTACAAACTATCTGCAAACACACTCTGATAGGAGCCCAACACTCCATTTTCTTTTTCTTCACACTGTAGTCTCGCTGAACATTATCTCACTCATGTTTATTTAGATGTGCCCCATACAACCCTACTTAAAAATCCAGTATATTCCTTTAGTTTTATTATTAAGTGTACAGAACATGCAGCAGTGACCTGTCACAACTGACTCCACAATTTAATCACACACAGAATCCAACGTTACTGAAATAGCTTACATTGATATAATTCTGTGCAGCACTAAGATAATGTGTGCTCTATCTGCAGGGTATTCAAGGCATCGGTCTGGACAGGATTATGGACATCTGGAAAATGATGCAAGACTCAAAACGACAGGAAGGAGGAAAACACGAGGATAAATGTTAGTCTCTGAAACTTCCATATGTCTGTTTTATCGCATTCTCTGTGTTTAAATATCACATACTTTGTTCACAGACATCAAGGATTCCTTTCTTCGCTCGTTTGCAAAGACGACCAAGAACCCGTTCACGACTCTGAAGCTCTACGCCAATCAGACCGAAGACCGAGAACTGGTGGCCAAACTTAACATTGTCGAGACATACGGGTGTCGTATTCCTGAACTGGTCTCTCGACTCCATATGTGCCACGAAGAGGACTATCTCAAAGCAGGTACAAACACAGACAGGTCAGCTTCTTCTCACTTACATCAGGTTTGTAGATCATGATAATTCACAGATAACTCAACTCCAAGCCTTACTTTGTAGATGTACTAAATGTTGTTTTGTCTCTTGCTGGCATTGTTCACTTTGCCCAGGGACTACAGTTGAAAACTAGCTAAATACATAGCTACTACTGGCCCATTTACAGAAATGTTTAATGTGTACTGTTCCTGTTCAAATAAACTTGTAAATAAATAAAATACATCAGTGTGATAAACCGAGTGTCCAAAGCCTTTCTTCTCTGGGTTGTGTTACAAACAGGAAACAGTCTAACTAAAGACATTTTGTCAGGCTTTTATCTTCACAACTCACATTAGGCACAGATGCTCTAGACCAGGCCTATTCAATTTTAAACACATTGAACATATTAGGACCAACCAATTTCAGAAAGAAAGATAGAGAGAGAACAAACAACATAAATCAATACAATTGAGTTTAAGAAAGAAATAAGCAATGCTTATTTATTTTATTTTATATCTCAGTGCATAAACATACAAAAAACATGTATTTCCGCTAGATTTTAAATTTGGTTCACCTCTTGTTCATATAACCAGGTTCGTAATTAAAAGAAACAAAAAAATACTATTGCACAAGAACCAGTAATAATCTAAAAATCTAACTTTGAATCAAGAACAAAACCTTTTGACCTTTGACATCTCCGTGTGGTGCTGCCGAACGTTGTATTCTTTTAATACCGCAACAAGTTCGTTGCAAATTAAGCACATTGGTTTGGGGTTCGGGCTTTCAGGTAAAATAAACAAATATTTCTCTGTCCAGACATGGTTAAACGACAATTTTCATTGTCAATTTTAGGCTTAAGACTTGAGAGTGACATCATTTTTGCGAGTAAACCGGGTAAACAAGTATCACGTGTTGCAAAGCATTCTGGGTTGGGGGTTACTAAGCAACGCACAGAAATTTGGCAGACTTACACCAGAGGCTGTTAATAAACTTTTTTTTCTTTGCTTTTGCCTAATAATGGTGGGGCCATTAGGGGGCCACCAATTGAATAGGCCTGCTCTAGACTAAGGGTGTCCTTTTGCAAAAGAGGGATCATGTGATCAAAGAAAAGTTTCCAAGAGTTGATGCTTATTTCACAAGAACAGGTTTAAGCTGTGGCCGTTGGGGCCATAACTGAAGCTTAGCCACATAAACTCTCCCCTTGATAGCCTGGCCAGCCAGCTTTCTTGTTGTATTGCATACACAGAGAAATTGGTCTGGTATTGTCCAGTCTGCTCTGTATTCTGCTCCGGCTCTTTCTTCTCGGGCCTGGAGAACCTTATAATTCTACAATATTTAACCCTAACGTTTGCTGTTCCAGACTTCATCTTGGGGACGGTGCACAAAGCCAAAGGGATGGAGTTTGACACAGTGATTGTGACAAATGACTTTGTGGAGATGCCTGCCTCAAGACACAACCTGCGCCACCACAGGAAATTCATAATGAGTGTGTATTAAGACAAACCCATTTTACACTCGTTCACACATTTCATTCCATAATTATCTTGAAGCTCAACACTGCCAAAGGTATTGCTGAGCAAATACGTTGGTTGTTGATGATTTTTTCCCTCAGATGACATCCCGACTGATGAGTGGAACCTGCTGTACGTGGCTGTGACCCGAGCCAAAAACACACTGGTCATCTCCGAAAGCGTCCGGCGCATCCTGACGCTGGACGGGGTAAGTTTTTATTCTCCGAGTTTTAAATGTAAAAAAATGGAATTGCCAGAGAGTTATTGGTGTGTAGCTCAAAAAGTCCATCTCTATAAAATTATTATTCTCTTTGTCCACAGCACACTGTAAAAAATAAAAATAAATAAATGTAAATTAGAACAGCAATAGCTTTAAGCAAAAAAAAGTGACATGGGTCATACTTCTCTTTTTGGTTTCTTCTTAACGCTTACTCATAAACTGAGAACAACTGACTTCCCTCATTTCATTTCTCCTTTTTTTTTTCTTCCCTCAATTCAAAACCAGTGGCCACTTCTGCTTTTGACAGACAGTGAGAAATGATCACGTAATCTCAAACAGAGAAGTGCATCATCCGAGCGAGACGTCTCCTCGCCTCCTGTGGTCTTTAATTTGTCACCAGAACTGTACACAAATTGAAATAGAAAGTTTTGTCTTGGCAACTGCAAAAACAAGTATCAACAACAAATTGGTATTTGCCAAGAAATGAGGAACTGCTGTTGTGGAGCTGCTGATTAATGTTGTGAGAAAACAAGCAGAGGATTGAATGGGAGGAAATCACAGTTGATACAATGAGACAGACTTTGTGCTCATGTTATTGTGGGTTACAAAGAAAACCTCAACAAATTGAAAAAACTAGACTGGGATTTTTGTCAGGAAATAAAGATGAGAAGGTTAAAAGGTTAGTAATAAGCAAGAGGCTCAGAAATGGGCTTTTTTTTTTTAAGTCACTTTATAAAATGTCTGAAAAGTCAGCTCTGAAATATGTGTGTAGTTTATAAATAATAAATACTTGCATCTGTATTTGGTATTGGTGAGTACTCAATTTTAGGTACTCGTACAGAGAAAAGGGATATTGGCGAAAATGTCATTTAAGGGGTTAAAAATGTATAAATATTTGTTATATATTGTGACGACTGAAGTTAACAATAGCATTCATAAATTGTTGACACATTACGAAATGAAGGGATCCCCAGGGTTTAAAGGACTGCATTCATTTATTTAGGACTTAATTCTTACTTTATTATTATATGTTATAAAAATTCTTTAACCTTATACTATCCAGAGAGACACGTAGACGTAGAGTATAATTTAAAAACGAATGGCCATGTTTAATTCTTGCAAGAATGAAGCAAACATGTCACAATGGTACAGGATGAGGTTTGGTTGGAAAAGCAAACAATACATAAAATATTATATCATTGCAAAATATCTATTTTGTAAAATAGTCCATTTCCAGGAACATTTAAAAAGTTGTAATTGCAATACAGTGACGTGATGAACAGTGTTAACCCTGATTATCACAAAACAACACTCCATGCTTCTGAAATCGACCTAAATGAGTTTAATCTGTTTATTTTTTTTTAGGAGTACTTCCTGAAGTCAGACATGCCCAGCGCTCTGATCAAAGATGACACACCACTGAACTGCTCCATCAGGGACTGCCCCAACATAATTACGTCCCACTCAGCCTTCATCCTGTCCCGGCGGCAGTTCAAATGTGTAAGAATGAAACTGCCCACACTCAATGTGAAAACAAATTGGAGACGGTTACTACTAAACCATTTCTGGCCCAACTTCCTAAATAACAATACTTTTTTTTAATACAACATTTTATTGTAGCTCTTTAGTTTTCTCCAACAACAGTTTTCCATAAGTTTATGTCAAATTTGTGTAATTAAAACAAACATTAAACGGGGCATTGGCCTTCAAAAGATACAAACTAAGTTCTGAAAACATTGTGACACTGTAAAATTTGAATAACAGAGGAATGCAGAACTATGTTTTAATCACAATAGAATCAGGGACATAAGACATTTTATCATTTCATTATAACGTTTTTTAAATTTGATGCAGCAGCACGTCTCGTAAAAGTTGGGGCAGGGACAACAAGAGGCGGAAAAAGTAAGGGTCACTGGAGGAGCATTTTAAAATAATTAGGTGTAAGACAAGCCTCTCCCATGGAACCTCTAAAATGGTCCTTGTGTAAGGGCACCGCCATACGGTGATTTTACAGCGAAATACAGCGATATACCTCCGTCCACCAGAGGGCAGGCTCCAAAAGCGGAAATATAAGGAGAAACCCAATGGCGACTTTACAAGAGTAAAACTCATGTTTACAGCCTGGTACAAAAGATGGCTCCGGTCTCTAGAGCTAAGTTTTTACTACATGACAACTCTGGGGGGGGTGAATTTCTGATTAATATGTTTGTTTATGCTATCTGTAAACTATTGTTTTACTTTGGAAAAATCCCGGATGTAATGGCCATTTTATTGCCCATTCGCAATGACAATATTGGTGAATAGGTGACCAATGGGCGGATATCATCCATATTTATACAATCTATGGTGTAAGACTGAAAATAAAATAAGTATTTTAGAAAGGGTCTCCCAGAAGTAAAGATTTCACTGATCTGTCTAAAAACTTTAAACTCGACAGAACATAACACCATCGAAAGACTCAAGAGAAATTTCTGTGAAAGGAAATGTGCTCAAAGACACAGCTGTATTGAATTTACACAACCTATAAAGAGACTATTGGGAAACATCACTGTTATTAGGAATCAAAACCATGTTATATTTTCCCATAACTTTAAAATAAACTTTTGCTCGACCAAATTGTTTGAGCCTATCCAGCCTCCATCCTGGGAAAGTCCCACCAAGAAGTCCTGGAGGGGCCTGGAAACCTCAGTAAACTGAACACAGTGCATTTTACAAAATTAGCTCAAATCTCTCGAGAAGTAGGTCTGTAACATGCTCTATAAAAAGTCAGTTTGTTTGTATCTGATCCTCTCTCTGGGTTCGTCCACAGGCTGAAGGAGTAGTGACCTCGGCTGGTCCTCTGTGCGAGCGCTGCGTCTGGGCCAGGGTCGGTCCCGTCTCGTACCTCATGAAGGACGACGTTCTGTCCATGCCTGAGATCCCAGAGGGTTTCCACATGGCCCAACACCACATCATGCTCCTGGCTCTTTTCTGAACAGAGTATGACTCAGACCCCCTCCCCAAAAGAAAATGTCCTGGTTTGTGTTTGTACATTTTTATACAATTTTTCTGTGTGAAAGACAAAAGCTGCTGATGCTAAGTTTGATAAAGGTTTGATGCATGTCTGTAAAAGCACACGAATAAAAAATGGAAAACTACTCAGAATCTACTATTCTTTATTAAAAAAGATTTATTCATTAAAAACACAAAAGAAAACTGGTATTTATACATCCAAAAGAAAAAACAATATTTTTCTTCTTTTAAGATTTTTTTGATGAGTCACAAATCTTTTTTTTTCCAAATAAATAATTAATTGGACAAAGCATAAAATTACACACAAATCTCACAGTTGCATATTTGTTTTATTATCATATTATTGCTGGGTTTCAATAAATAGGTTTAATTAGCATTTAGAATCATCAAATTAGAAATTACAAAAGCTCCCAGTTTATTGCAGTTTATTTTATAAGATTTAGTCTAATGGAAGCAGTTCTTTGGATTATGGGTAACACTTTTAAGCATTAGTTAGGTCTTTAAAACAATTTACTTTATTGTTTACGAGGCATTCCCTCGACATAAGCTGTGTATAGTTTTGTGTTGTTTATTACATAGTTATTAACTGTTTAATAGTGTTAGTATAAAGTGTTACTGAATTATGACAAACGTCAGACACACATTTAGACACAATTCATTCATTTAAACTTTATTTTTGAGTCATAGTCCAATCTAGCCCGGTATACAAGACCGTTTTCCTTTTTTCTTTGTATAGAATAGAAAAAGAGTTAGTCACGGCTCGCCAGCACAAGACCAATCATTAATAAACTACAGATACTAAAGCCAACTAAAACCTGTTCAAATCAGACTAAAACCTGTTCAAATCTGACCAAAACCTGTTCAAATCCAACTTAAACCTTTTCAAATCCTACTTGAACTTGTAGAATAAGATTAAAAACAGCAGACTGTTGGACCTTAGTAATTTTACTTTCCTCATTTGTGTTTCCTTCTTTGCTTTAGACGATGAGAGAATAAACAAAGTCTCTGTTCAGTTTAAGACTATCCAGTCAAAGTGTAGGGGTCTTGTTTTGATGTGACCTTTGCTGTCTGCAGTAAAAGCCAGCGTGGATCCAGACTGCCTCCAAAGACAGAGACACACGCCAAAAAATAATTAGCGAGGTTCCCACAACTTTCCCACAAAACTCCCCGAAACTATCTCCATTTTCCATCTGGTCACACAACGGTTATTAACTTTGTCATTTCATCAACTCAAACATTTTCACTGAAAACATGACTCGCGTCACGTAATTACGGTGCATTATTATTCTTTGGTCCAATCCTTGTTAGAAGTAATATTTGCTTAAACATTTTATAAGGTTCTGCAAAGTCAAATGAATTCCTTTTCTCATTTCTCAGCAGTCCTCAAGGAAACTGACCTTTTTTTTCATGATATAACTTTTCACTTTTTTTTTGCTTTCGATATTGTCCAAGAAGAATTAGCTGTTGTGCTCTTTTGCCAAACATCTGCTTCACATCAGTCTCCAAACATCAGGCAACAGTTGCACTAAAACAGCCAACTATAAAAGTGATCTACTACAAACGCTTTAGGGAAAAAGGGAAGTGTCATTCATTCATTATTTATGTCCTTTAGTTAAATGACCTTTACGATGCAGTCCATTTCTGTGTAATGTGGTTTTGGCAGCACAATAAAGAGAAATAGACCTACATCGAGCTGCAGTCTGTTTTTAAATGTATTCCCTACGTTTATGTGACCAGGTTTATAAATCTGTCAATCTGCATTCTCCACTGCTTTGAAAAAAATATCTATAGCATTATTAACATTTTTATAAAAGATAGTTTAATTTCGAGGAGGAAGAGGAAATAATAGTGCAACAGATAGTGAACATTTTTGTATGTATGAAGAAGAAAATGTATTTATAGAGCACATTTTTTACCAAAGTAACTCAATGTGCTTTACACAAATGACACAAAAGTCATAGCAAGAAAAAAACAGCTGGATTACATTTGTGAATAAACAAGAGAGAAGAGGTGTCCTTTTGAAAGAAGTTATTGTTGGTGTGTTTTTATAGTGTCTGGAAGTCTTCCATTTTATGGAGCATGAGCTTTAGCAGCTTTGGACTGAACACGAGCTACAACAAGGACACTGTCAGCTGCTGAGGAACAGAGAGCTCCTTTTGGCTTGTATGTGCTGAATATACCTGCGTCACAAAGTTTACAAAAAGACCATCCTGACATTACTGCCTTCAATCAGACACAGACGAGGATCAGACACAGAGGAGGATCAGACACAGACGAGGATCGGACACAGACGAGGATCGGACACAGAGGAGGATCGGACACAGACGAGGATCGGACACAGACGAGGATCGGACACAGAGGAGGATCGGACACAGAGGAGGATCGGACACAGAGGAGGATCGGACACAGAGGAGGATCGGACACAGAGGAGGATCGGACACAGAGGAGGATCGGACACAGAGGAGGATCGGACACAGACGAGGATCGGACACAGACGAGGATCGGACACAGAGGAGGATCGGACACAGAGGAGGATCGGACACAGAGGAGGATCGGACACAGAGGAGGATCGGACACAGAGGAGGATCGGACACAGACGAGGGTCGGACACAGACGAGGATCGGACACAGACGAGGATCGGACACAGAGGAGGATCAGACACAGAGGAGGATCAGACACAGGGCCAGATTTTGATCATTTTGAAACCAATCTGATACAATCTTTGGACAAGAGTAGCTCCGGTAAAATCTGACAGTGAATTTTAAGTAAAATAGTGACCAGGCTCTGATTTATTTTTAAGATATTCTTTTTTAAGAATGGACACAAGTCATTCAATCCACAATATTCATAAAGCAGCTGCTTTATAAACTGTTAAAGGTGTAATTACATGAGCCTGGGCCTAAAGGAGAACAAACTAAAATCATTTACTGACAAACACATGTCCAAAGTCCGGCTCTAGGGCCATTCATGGCACAAGGACAGAGTTTATGTGGCCCCCAGCTTCAGAGACAGAATCTATTGTTTATGGCCCAACAGCAGCTTTATATAAACAGGTTCAAATATATCTAAATCCTGAACAAATCTATATAAAACATGTCCAAATCCAACTAAAACCTGTTCAAATCTATATAAAACCTGTTCAAATCCATCTAAAACCTGTTCAAATCTATATAAAACCTGTTTAAATCTATATAAAACCTGTTCAAATCTATATAAAACCTGTTCAAATCTATATAAAACCTGTTCAAATCTATATAAAACCTGTTCAAATCTATATAAAACCTGTTCAAATCCATCTAAAACCTGTTCAAATCTATATAAAACCTGTTCAAATCTATATAAAACCTGTTCAAATCTATATAAAACCTGTTCAAATCTATATAAAACCTGTTCAAATCTATATAAAACCTGTTCAAATCTATATAAAACCTGTTCAAATCCATCTAAAACCTGTTCAAATCTATATAAAACCTGTTCAAATCTATATAAAACCTGTTCAAATCTATATAAAACCTGTTCAAATCTATATAAAACCTGTTTAAATCCAACTAAAACCTGTTGTGAAATCAAATCAGAGACAATCGGCCCTTGGAAACGTTTCCTTCATTAAATTGGTTCCATTTTTGCAAAAACATTTTATTTTAGGTCATACAACTCCAAAAAAATGGCAGAAATGTTTTTATAATGTTCCTATTAATATCATTTCATAGTATTTCAATATTGGTTTAAATCCTATGACAAATGGAAAATGAGACACGCCCTCAGCTGTAGCACCCGAGTTTACTTTCTAAACCATGGAAAACAGCGGCTTGTTGCACTAAATAATGCTCATATCAAACTGAGACTAACCCTGCAGTGCTTCAGTTCATATCACAACCACACAGACACGTCACAGTCTTTTGTCCAACATGCAGACAATAGGCACGTGGTGGTGTGTTTCAGGTGCTCGATGTGGTTTTCATGGCTACTGTTTCTTCTGGCGTCCCCTTTAGAATGTTGTTTCGTAGTCTCCTGTGAAAAAGAACATTTAAGGAGGTTAAATAAGAGTTTGTCTAATTGTTTTTTTTATCACTGGGTTTGTTCACACTTACCTTTTGTAGAAGAAATAACCAACTCCAACTGCAAAAAGGACAATGACTCCCAGGACTAGGACACCTAAAATCACTGCAAAGGACGGAAAATATAAATCAAATGACACACAAATCTCAATCAGAAATAGTTTAGCTACAACTAAAGCCTGATAATTAGACTGTACTATTGTCCGTTATAGGATTTGTAAAAGCCAGAGCTCACCGTTTGTGTCACCAGCTTTTGTTCCATTGAGAGGAGAATAAGTGCCCGTGACAACAGTGGTGGCCTGGCTGGTTGACATGATTGGATTAAAACGCCTGGGTCCTGTTAGAAAGGAAAACAGTAAGTTATTTTTTTTTTTTTTCTGTGAAAATAAAGAAAAAGAGCCTTGAACTTCTTTGACCACGTCAGACTCAAAGTTATTTTAAAGACTTGAGAAATTCAGCAGTCTACCATCAGGCAAACAATCTACAAATGGATTGCTACTCTTCCAAGAAGTCAAAATGACACCAAGAGCACAACAAAGACTCATTAATGAGGTAAAGAAACAACCTTGAATGACAGCCAAAGATTTGAAGGCAACATTGGCACTTGCTAACATCTCTGTTCAGGAGTCTACAAGACGTATAACACTGAACAAGCAGGATATCCACAGCAGGACACCACAAAGGAAGCCACTGCGTACTAAAAAGAACATTGCTGCACTCCTGGAGTTTTCAGAAGAGCACATTGACATTCCACAGCGGTATTGGCAAATGTTTTGTGGATGGATCTAAGATTGAACTATTTTGAAAAAACACACAGCGCTACATCTGGCGTAGAAAAGGTACAGCATATCATCATGAAAACATCCTCCCAACTGTAAAGTCTGGAGGAGGAAACATGATTTCTGCGCGCTTTGCTGCATCAGGGCCTGGCCAGCTTTAGTCATTGAGGGGAAGATGAATTCCCAAGTATATCAGACAATTCTTCAGGATAATGTGAGGATGTCTGTACGTCAGCTGAAACTGTTTAGAATCTGATGCAACAGGACAATGACCCAAAACATCAGAGCAATTCCACTAAAGAATGGCTTCAGAAAAACAAGTGGCCAAGTCAGAGCCCAGACCTCAACCCCAGAGAGATGCCATGGATGCTATGTGCAGGTCTGATCCACAGCTACAGGAAAAGCCCTCACTTACTTTTCCACTGCCATTTTGAATGTTTAATGAGTGTGTTCAATAAAGACATGTAATTATTTTCAGACACATTATGTTTGTCAATACCCCTGACTCAGATAAAAATCAGATCACATATTACATAGAAAACCATGAAAATCTAAAAGGTTCACATTGTTTTTCTTGCCACTGTAAATAGTGCCAGTGTTAGGTCTTAAACTGTCAGAGCCTAATAAGCACTTTTATTCCAGTTATTGAGCTTAATTTCAAAAACGGTTACTAAATTAATATCCTTGTCCTTAAAGAAACCTGACAGATAATTATCTAAATGAACCACACTAAAAGAGCAAACGCAACAAACAAATCTATGAACACACCCTAAATACAGAGATTAAAGACAATGTTATAATATCTAGAGCTGGTCTGACGAGGTCTCTGCAGCAAAGTTACAGCTGGATACAATTATTTGTGTCTGTTTATTCCCTTCAAAGCTTTCATTCTGGAATCCACTGCATGTTAACTATCTACACATAAATCTTTGGTCTCTCTGTAGCTTTCTGTTTAGAGTGGGGAACAGTATGCTAAATAGCCATGTGCTTGACTGAGCACTTTTTCCCATTTGTCATGGCTATAAAAAGACCTTGTGAGGTGTGTTATTTTATGTAGACTGTTAAATCTCTCCCTCTGTCTGTTGGCTCTTATTACTGAAGCCAGTCTCTGGATGAAAGCCAACATCTGGAAATCATGAATTGGCTCTATGCGTTCGTACTGTTTTTAATAATTTTATGTCCCAGAACTTTATACAGCACTGTTTAGAAAAAAATTAAATCCAATTAAACTGTAAATGATTCTCAAGATGTTGAGTTTCTGTTGTAACAAATCATTGACCAAACCTCTGTGTATTCATTTATATCAAGTACTCCAAGCTCCACTCATTATCGGCCAGGACTTCATTTCAAGAGCTCAGACATAGGTGTGCCTTTTTCAGTGCCTTGGTTTTCTGCAGTAATGCAACAAAGACAAATCCTTTTGAAGAACAGCAAATGAACAAAACTTAACCCTTCGGCCACTGTTTTACTGTCAGCACTGACTCATTCCTGTTACCCCTGCGCTCAGAGGCAAAATCAAGACAAGACACGAACCCAGAGATAAACAGGAATTTTCTAAATGAATCTGATATTTAAAAAAAGTTGGAAAGGGAAAATGTTAGTTGCATGACATTTACCTTTTGTGTGAACGTTTGGAGTTGAGTTAAAACTGTTTAGAGTTACAGGAGTCACCTGTGTAGAAGGTGATGCAACAGGACAATGACCCAAAACATCGGAGCAATTCCACTAAAGAATGGCTTCAGAAAAACAAAATCCGCCTTTTGGAGTGGCCAAGTCAGAGCCCAGACCTCAACCCCAGAGAGATGCCATGGATGCTATGTGCAGGTCTGATCCACAGCTACAGGAAAAGCCCTCACTTACTTTTCCACTGCCATTTTGAATGTTTAATGAGTGCGTTCAATAAAGACATGTAATTATTTTCAGACACATTATGTTTGTCAATACCCCTGACTCAGATAAAACCATGAAAATCTAAAAGGTTCACATTGTTTTTCTTGCCACTGTAAATAGTGCCAGTGTTAGGTCTTAAACTGTCAGAGACTAATAAGCACTTTTATTCCAGTTATTGAGCTTAATTTCAAAAACGGTTATTAAATTAATATCCTTGTCCTTAAAGAAACCTGACAGATAATTATCTAAATGAACCACACTAAAAGAGCAAACGCAACAAACAAATCTATGAACACACTCTAAATACAGAGATTAAAGACAATGTTATAATATCTAGAGCTGGTCTGACGAGGTCTCTGCTGCAAAGTTACAGCTGGATACAATTATTTGTGTCTGTTTATTCCCTTCAAAGCTTTCATTCTGGAATCCACTGCATGTTAACTATCTACACATAAATCTTTGGTCTCTCTGTAGCTTTCTGTTTAGAGTGGGGAACAGTATGCTAAATAGCCATGTGCTTGACTGAGCACTTTTTCCCATTTGTCATGGCTATAAAAGACCTTGAGAGGTGTGTTATTTTATGTAGACTGTTAAATCTCTCCCTCTGTCTGTTGGCTCTTATTACTGAAGCCAGTCTCTGGATGAAAGCCAACATCTGGAAATCATGAATGGGCTCAATGCGTTCGTACTGTTTTTAATAATTTTATGTCCCAGAACTTTATACAGCACTGTTTAGAAAAAAAATAAATCCAATTAAACTGTAAATGATTCTCAAGATGTTGAGTTTCTGTTGTAACAAATCATTGACCAAACCTCTGTGTATTCATTTATATCAAGTACTCCAAGCTCCACTCATTATCGGCCAGGACTTCATTTCAAGAGCTCAGACATAGGTGTGCCTTTTTCAGTGCCTTGGTTTTCTGCAGTAATGCAACAAAGACAAATCCTTTTGAAGAACAGCAAATGAACAAAACTTAACCCTTCGGCCACTGTTTTACTGTCAGCACTGACTCATTCCTGTTACCCCTGCGCTCAGAGGCAAAATCAAGACAAGACACGAACCCAGAGATAAACAGGAATTTTCTAAATGAATCTGATATTTAAAAAAAGTTGGAAAGGGAAAATGTTAGTTGCATGACATTTACCTTTTGTGTGAACGTTTGGAGTTGAGTTAAAACTGTTTAGAGTTACAGGAGTCAAGAAGGTGGTATTGGATGTTGTTCTGGGAGTATCTGCTGGAGACAAAAGACAGACCACTGCATTAACTTTCTTTGTAACATTGACAGACATTGTATTTGAAATTGTACCTATTTCACATAAAACATAAAACAACCCTGACAAACCATTCAAGTCCCAACCGCGGCTCCACGACTGATGAAACAACCGGATTTAGCAGAAAGATACAACGATAAGGAAACATGGAGGTTAGCAACAGAGTTGATTCTGAGGAAAAGAATAATAGTATCTACAAAACACACAGGCTGTTGGATATTTTCTTTCTCAAGAGCAATAGCTTCTAAAAGCTCCTGGAAATTGTGGCGCTAAAAACATTGGATAAAAGATATTTTCAAATAAATGACGCCGTGCTCTTGTGAAAAAAATGTCATATTTGAACAGAAAATATTTTTCCCAACGACAAAGTCTTGAGTCCCTAAATGATAGGAAAGTGCTGCAGCTCTATGAATGTTCAGAAAGATGAGAATAAACAGCCCTGCAGCAGCTGTACCTCCAGCCTCTCGCTGCTACAACAGCGTTTACGTTTATTTAGATTCAATGTTAACGAAGCATACAAGTTTCTAAAAGTCTGCCTAAATACGTTTTATTTCTCAAATAGACACGACTTTTGTGGCACTTCAGTGACATAATTTTCTGCAGCAGACGTCTCTCTCTCAACCTCTTCAGGGGTCACTTTAATAAATCACATTTGCAATACCTCAAACACAAAATGCAGGTTTGTCCGACAAATGTACAAATGTAAGTGAACTTGAGTAAATTGAGTAAATATATATAGTTACTACCCGCCTCTGCAAATAATGAAAGTATAGGCTAATTTCAATATCTGTTCAGTCCTTATTAACCCAGAGTATTTTATTATACCAACTGTATTTTACACTTTCTTAGACACCTTTATTGTGAAAAGAGAGACAGAATAGTACAAATTAGAATGTTCTAAAGGACAACTGTCTTTGTTTATTCTATCCACAATGTTACGTGTTTCTCAAGACATACTTCAATCCCTGAAGCGGAAAAAGTAAACATAAACTCATACATAATTTTTACGGCACCGCCTTAGCCCTGTCCCTTGTGTTTACGTCAAACATTTCTCAAGTACATTTCTCAGCTGAACTCACTTGGGCGTGTGCTTGTCTGTGGCAGTGGCTTAGCACTTGATGGATTCACTGAAAAACACAGAGGAAAAAAAATTGTGTTCAGTGATTTCAAAGAGAATGGAAGAAGATCTTGACACAACATTTACAGTATATAGAAAGTGAAAAAAATGTAGGAGTGAAAGAATGAGTCAAGACTGGAAAACATTATAATAAATCTCTGCAAAAGCCTTTCAAGAGAAAGGTTCTGACTAAAAACTGTGTCATTTGAATTTCCCCAATGATATCATCAGTTAAAAATATCATGAGGTATTATATATACTCTGGAGTTACCCGTGGTGAGAGTGTTGGAGTTCACCCTGGTGAATGGAAAAATTGCTTCCCTGCGCCTTTGTGTCGGGGTTGGGTCTCTCACTGTTTGTGTTTACGGGCCAAATGGCAGTGCAGAGTACCCGGCCTTCTTGGAGTCTCTGGGAGGGGTGCTGGAAAGTGCTCCGACCGGGGACTCTGTCGTTCTACTGGGGAACTTCAACGCTCACGTGGGCAGCGACAGTGACACCTGGAGGGGTGTGATTGGGAGGAACTGATCCCGGATCTGAACCCGAGCAGTGTGGACTTCTGTGCTAGCAACAGTTTGTCCATAACGAACACCATGTTCAAGCATAAGGGTGTCCACCCGTGCATGTGGCACCAGGTGGGTCTGTGGAACGCGTTTGGCCGAGTCCCATGTCAGGGAGATCCTTAACTCCCACCTCCGGCAGAGCTTCAAGAAAAGACCTAGGACACGCTGGAGGGACTATGTCTCTCGGCTGGCCTGGGAACGCCTCGCTGTTCCACCAGAAGTCTGGAGGAAGTGTCTGGGGAGAGGGAAGTGTGGACATCTCTGCTTAGACTGCTGGCCCCGCGACCCGGCCCCGGATAAGCGGTAGAAGATGGATGGATGAATAAGGCATTATTAGATTTCTGGTCTGTGTTTAAGTTGGAAAGCTTCATATTTGTGTATTAATAAACAAGTATTAACAAATGTAATGTAAAATGCACCAAATTGAGCACCATTTATTAGATCATCTCACTGAGTTATATTCATCTTTTTTTCCTCCAACGTGGGGATATAGTCTGGCAAGCCAAGAACTGGAGTCTGGAAAAGCTCAAAGCCAGCTTGTTTTTTTCAAGGTGGCACTTGGCGGGGCCTGGTGGGGCAAAGCAACTCGGGGCACTATCTTGACTGTTTTGAACAAGAGACTTGGGTCGCCTAAGTGTGACACAAGGCAACACTCCAGCGGCATTCAAATGTGATTGGTCGGTACAGAACATATCTGAGGAACTGACTGGCTTATGGAGCCTTCCCAGACTGAGTTCTAGTTTAGAATATACAGACCTCACGTCAGGTTGTGCCAGGCTAAGGATCCATGAAGGTCTCATTGCAATTTATATGAGTTAATCTTGTCACACTGTTTTTTTTTTTTTTTTCAGTCTTATGCACTGAATATACACTTTCTGTTTTATCAGCAGCCATTACTTCCTTATAAACATCAGTGTCGACCAATGGGAGCACTCCTTTTTTCAGAAGCAAGCTGTGATTAGACAAAGCCTGAAAATTCTCATCAATTAAAATCATGGATAAATATTAAATCCTATGTTAAATGTGTTTTAAATTTAAAATGGAGAACTTTTAAAGCGTGGGGGCTCTTTCTCCGAGCCTCTCCAGCTTCTCACAGTTCCTCGTCGTGGTTTTTCCTGTTTCCTTTGCCTGTATTGATTTATGTTTAAGACATCCTTTGTTTATGCTACAAATTAATTTCAAAACAAAACATTGATGACAAAGCACTAAACTTTTTGATTGAAAACAGTAGTTAATGCGTTCTTTCATACAGAGATGAAGCTGTTGTATTGTTTGGGGCCTGATTTAAAACCAGCGTGTCTTGTCTATGTTCTCACGTTACAACAATCATTACAACATGACCCACATGTGTGAGGTATCAGCATGGCTCACTACACATTTTTATTCAGACACATGACACAGTTGACTCAGAACTCCTGTCGTACTACTGTTCTCACTTTACTCTTTGGTACTTAATGTGCCTTTAATCATCATGGTTTAAGTATAAGTGGGAAGTACTGGGGCCGTTACGGCAAGTGTTTACATAGAGACACCTAAATGGAAACATTGTATACTTTCTGTGAAAGTTTTGTTTTTACTATAACAGAAACTCAATGGAGGGCAATTGGCCAAAAAGTGAGAGCTATTTCATAAACTGAATTTTAGACGCACACAAACTCAATACAAACGCGTTATAGTGCAATAATCTCAAATGTTTAAACTCTACAGTGTCATTTGAAGGCCACTTTTGCCATTATTGGTTAATTGCAGTTTGCCTTCAGCAAATATTTAAGAGGCTTTTACTGTATCAGAAAATAAAAAAGTTTGAAAAAGATAAGTGTATAGTGTTGTGAGAGTTATTTCCTGCTGCAGTAAACATTAGACTGTTCCAGCTTTATTCCCAGCCTTTTTTAACATTAAATTTACAAACCTGTGCTAAATTAATTTTACATGCTACATTTTAGAGACTCATTATTTGACATCACATGGTCTTACTCTTGAAAAAACAAAGTGCACCTGTTTTAGTTACAATTGTTCCAACGAGAAGTGGCCATTGCAGATGCTATAATAATAGATGATAATGATAATAATAGATAAGAGTTTATTGTGTGAGATCTTTACCTGCTGTGGGCTGTGTTGGCAGCACAGTTGTGTTCATCTTTGTGTGGTTTGTTTCTGGGCTCACTGAAGTTGTCAGGTTTACCCTCGGAGGCTCTGTGAAGCTCACTGAGACAAAGAAAAGAAACATTAGATGCACACAAACTCAATACAGACGCGTTATAATATTATAATCTTAAACTTTACAGTGTCATACAACGGCCACTTTCTTGGGTCTGGGTCTGCAGAGGGAGTTTCTTCATCTCTACTGTGGCACTGTGTTGGCCAAGAGAAGATATTGCTGGGTTTTCTTTTGTAAAGGGCCTTGTCTAAGAACCGGTTAATTGCAGCAGCAGTCTTCATCAAATATATTTAAGTGGCTTTTTATTATATCAGAAAATATAAAAGTTTGAGAAAGATAGAGCTTTATCACATGAATTTTACTCCATAAAATATATTTGATAGTCAAACAGAAAATTCATCATTTTCAGAGGTAAAATAATAATTAACGACAACAATAATTTTATTTGTGCATTAATGCAGTAGGCGTCATCACGCGTCTCAACCAATGAGAGCACTGGGGCAGGCCTAAGACTGCTGCAGCACTCACATGAACTGTCCGGGATATTTCCAAACTCATTAAACATGATTAATAATGCCTAAGTTAAAAACTTTCAATTAAAAAGTGTTTGCATTACACTACTTTAAAAGAAAAAAAAAATGTTGCAAGTAACATAGCGATTAATAGTGATTAATTACAGAAAACCATGCGATTAATTGCATTTACATTTCTTTACTGTTGCCCAGCACTAGATATTAGTTTACGTTCGGTGTAGGCTAGTAACTCCAATTGACAACAAGATAATATTTTCAATCTTTTTTAGGTCTTAAGAGGCTTTGAAGTTTTTTCTCTTACGTAATTATGAGTTGAGCAATAATGGCAAAATCTGGCACGCAGCCTTGTACCCACCGAGTGGTATGGCGTAAGTTTGCTCGGCTTTGTTCAATAACCCCTGTCTCTAAATGAGATATGAATTGTATTTGAAGCAGACTTTAAAAACTTGGACCTGTTGTCAATATTGAATAAAAAAAAGGTCATGAATCCAGGTGTATAGTGTATTGACAGTTATTTCCTGCTGCAGTAAACATTAGACTGTTCCAGCTTTATTCCCAGCCTTTTTTAACATTAAATTTACAAACCTGTGCTAAATTAATTTTACATGCTACATTTTAGAGACTCATTATTTGACATCACATGGTCTTACTCTTGAAAAAACAAAGTGCACCTGTTTTAGTTACTTTTGTTCCAACGAGAAGTGGACATTGCTGATGCTATAATAATAGATGATAATGATAATAATAGATAAGAGTTTATTGTGTGAGATCTTTACCTGCTGTGGGCTGTGTTGGCAGCACAGTTGTGTTCATCTTTGTGTGGTTTGTTTCTGGGCTCACTGAAGTTGTCAAGTTTACCCTCGGAGGCTCTGTGAAGCTCACTGAGACAAAGAAAAAAACATTAGATGCACACAAACTCAATACAGACGCGTTATAATATTATAATCTTAAACTTTACAGTGTCATACAACGACCACTTTCTTGGGTCTGGGTCTGCAGAGGGAGTTTCTTCGTCTCTACTGTGGCACTGTGTTGGCCAAGAGAAGATATTGCTGGGTTTTCTTTTGTAAAGGGCCTTGTCTTGTCTAAGAACTGGTTAATTGCAGCAGCAGTCTTCATCAAATATATTTAAGTGGCTTTTTATTATATCAGAAAATATAAAAGTGTGAAAAAGATAGAGCTTTATCACTATGAATTTTACTCCATAAAACATATTTGATAGTCAAACAGAAAATTCATAATTTTCAGGGGTGAAATAATAATTAACGGCGACAATAATTTTATTTGTGCATTAATGCAGTAGGCGTCATCACGTGTCTCAACCAATGAGAGCACTGGGGCAGGCCTAAGACTGCTGCAGCACTCACATGAACTGTCCGGGATATTTCCAAACTCATTAAACATGATTAATAATGCCTAAGTTAAAAACTTTCATTAAAAGTGTTTGCATTACACTACTTTAAAAGAAAAAATATGTTGCAGTTAACATAGAGATTAATAGCGGTTACATTTTTTAATTGTTGCCCAGCACTAGATATTATTTTACATTCGGTGTAGGCTAGTAACTCTAATTGACAACAAGATAACATTTCCAACCATTTTTAGGACATGCTTTTATGTGCTACATTTTAGAGACTCATTATTTGACTTGGTCTTACAAGAAATGTCCACTTCTTGTTCCAACGAGAAGTGGACATTGCTGATACTATAATAATAGATAAGAGTTTATTGTGTGAGATCTTTACCTGCTGTGGGCTGTGTTGGCAGCACAGTTGTGTTCATGTTTGTTTCTGGGCTCACTGAAGTTGTGGGATGTACACTCTGGGGCTCTGTTAACTTTGCTAAGAGTAAAAAAGAAAAGAAAAAGAAATTTTCTAACATATTAAACTGGAACATACTTTACTTTTCAGACAATTAAACACAAGAACAAATGAGCAATGGATGCAGGAGCCACAGATAAACGGCAGCGATCGACAGCAGTAGCTCATGACTCTTATTGGTGCAATACAACATACTGCTAGAAAAACTGTTATTTATTCAACTTTGGTGTACCAACACAGAACCATAAAATACATTAATACAACAAAGAAAGAAAGAAAAAACAAACCTAAAACTATTCTGCTTTAATGTCCCACAGAGGCAGCTTTCAGTGTAAGTCTAATGAACCCTGTTTGTCTGCTCGATGTATTTACCGTGACCACTATTGCCACAAAATGAATAAAAAGACACCTGACCTGTTTAGAAGTGAATTTTGGTTTCATTCTTCAGTTTTTATAAATGGACTATTGGACTTTTTCTCACTGTGTTTATTGTTGTCATGACAACGGCAGATAGCTTACTCTGTCTAAGTGTGTCTCTGCAGAGGCTCATTTTACAGTTTAACTAAACAGTTTTAATATATTAATGTGACAATGTGACAGGACTGTAGAGGCCCACCTGCAGCCTCTACAATATTTACCGCCCACAGGCCACAGACACTTGTCGTGTGGAGTTTGCTGGGTTCGGCCGCTGTTTTACTCCGTGGCGTGCGGTGACAGTGCATAAGGTTGTTGCTGCTACAAACATAATTCTATCAAAATTGGAGACAAAGCCACGAGGCTGCATTGAAAATGGCAAGGATTTGGTTAATTTCCTGACAGCACTGTCAAGTTATCACTATAGACCTACCTGTCCCGGGTCTCCTGATTAGCCAGGCCCTGCAGGAGAGGGAGGGGGAGAGGAGGCGGCCGGCCGAGTGACTGGGGGTAAGGCGTTTGTACAAAAGTGTGGGTGTTAAACCCTTTCACCAGGAAACGTTTGAGTGTTAAAACACCCATGCCCTGCTACTGTACTGGGCTACTGTAGCTGGTAACAGGTCATAGAAGAGAGGGTATGAGACTACCATCTGCATTTACATTACCAGATACTGTCAACAAGTACACAGAAAAATAGCTGGACCACAGTGAAAACACTTAACATTGATGTGTTTATAATCAGGTATATATGTTGAATTTCTGTTGTTGTTTTTTTACCAGTGTCTATGCAAGAAGATGCCATTGAAGTTACACAGTGGAGTATGTGTTTTTGAAAAAATAAAAACATGTCTAATCATTTCAAGATAGAATGTTTTATGGGGCTATTTTAGTTAACACAGCAATAAGTCTTTGACTTCCTCAACATGTGTATTTTGTAAAATGGTTTGCAGATGTCTTGAGTTTCAAGATGTGGTAAGTCTTCTGCAAGCACACTGCCTCAAAACCTTCACAGACAGTAAACAAGATGAGACAATTTCACAACGCTTATCTCACTGCTGATTTTAGAAAAGACATGTGGCTGCAAAGAGCCTAAAATGGTCTCAGAAATTTGATACTACACTGACATTACACTGACAATAGAAGTCAGTGACCAAGAATCAGGCCTAAACAAGTCCAAACAAGGACCTTTTAATTCAGACACATTCCAGTTTGATTGAATGTTCTGTTTGATAATGATTTTGTAAATGTACATCACTTACAACGTATAATATTGTGATAACTACAAATTTACACCATATTGTGCAGTTGTTATTGCACAGTATAAAGAGACTGGACACAGTGTTACTGTTTTCTACACATTGACAAGTCTTTGGCAGCCCAGAATAAACTAATTGGTCCCAGTATAGGCTCCAAATAATGTTTTACATTGACCTGTGTCTGCTGGGTGAGTTTTCTAATTGTTATAAGAAAGAGCTCAGGGCAAACTCAGTGGCAGCTGCTGCAGAGAGTTCTGAGAGGAGACAACCCGAGTGACACATGGCAGTTTGACAGAGAAATGCAAGAAACCTTGGCAACAGCAGTAGTACAAACCCTCTTGTGCTTCTCCACCGTGAGTAATGTCTTACGCCTAAATTGCATAAACACTGAAGCACACATATGCCCTTTTTTACGTGAGCACAAGACAAGCACAAGCTTTTGTAACACATTTTGTATTCAGTGGAACTCAGCCTGTTGGTAGCCTACAATAAATATTTTCTAACATCAACACAGTGCCATAGACCTACTACAAGTCTGTGGGAACCTGGCCGTGATAATTCAATTCAACACATTTGATCTGCTTGTGTCTAAAAGCACAGAGCAGACATTTTAAGAAATAGTGATTACAGTATTTTAATGACTAATTTCACAGTAAACTAAAAGGCATGTATTACTAAGATGCCACACCGGTGCTTTATTATGAACAGCAGACACAAACACATATTTATCTGAAGCCAGACATCTCCAAATCCCACCATCTTTTACAAAAAGAGCATTACTCCCCATTGATAAACTGTAATCAAACCTGTCATTTGTGATTGGTGCTTACCACACACCTGCTTGTGCTTTGGAACAGGTTACAGTTACACCTGAATGCAAAACTCACACCTGATCCACAGGGTGTACAGAGCCAAAAACAACCTTGTACTGTTATGTCTCTGCTTGTTTTACTAAAAGGATTTAAGATCAGTGAAAGTGAGAAAACACTTATGAGTTTATTTCTGGAAAGTAAGATTAGGTCCAAACTGTGATAATATTGTTCAGTCCAAACTTTCATTTGAAATTACAATATTTGATCATTTTATACAAGTCAAATTGTCAGTAATAATAAACTTTATCAGCAGAACTTTGAACTTTCAATCTCAGTGGTTCAACACACTTTTATGCTTTTGCACTGATTAACAGCGGAGCTTACTGAAGGCAGCGAAGCGCGCCAGTGCAGTGCACAGCTCGACTAAACCAGGAGCAATTTTAAGCGCCTGTAGCAGTTAAAAAACACAAAAGTAAAAAAATTCTAATCAGTGCTGAGATGTGCCTTGGTTTGTAGTGTCATAGAGGTTTGAATGAGCTTTGAACCACGATATGCAAATTATTCATTAATTCAATGCAGTTTTGTTTCAGTCTGGTTTTTATAGTTCACACCAAAGCAGAAAGTGTTTGACAGCATATAACCGCACTAACAACTGCACCAGACATTTGACCTTATTGTAGCCCCAAACTTGGCTGACAGTCCAGCTGGAAGTCGGTTGAACAAACTCTGAGTTGAAAAAAAACAAACAAATCCATGATGCAGAGTCAGATTAATGTAACTTTGCTCACAGCTGATTGGTCCACTTTGGTTTTACAGTCTCTAAACCGTAATAAAACCTGCTCTGCAGCAGGATAACTGTGTAAAGTCAGTTTCCATGACGATGAAACCTGTTCAAACTGAGCCTGCTGCCTCAGGGATGGTTGCTATAAGGTTCATATTTTACTAAAACATAGTGTGATATCAGCCATAAAGAAAATGGGAAGCAATGTGTAATACTATTTGTTGTATGTGGTTTATCCAGAGCATAAGTGACATCAACAGGATTGAGACTTTCTCTTTATTTAACTTTTATTTAATTTAATTTAATCTCATATTTCTCTGTTTTAACTTGTAATTTGACACCAGCAAAACAATGTTCAGTGAGCCAGGCTTTGAGGGAGCTTGGACTTTGTTTCACTTAAAACCAAATTAAAACAGTATTAAGCAGGTTAAAACTATTTTTAAAGGTTTAAAGTCTGCATTTAACCTTTTCAAATTTGCTTATAACCAAATTACCGCTAATTACCACAAATTACCTCAGATGGTTGAGTTTAACCTGTTCAAATCCAGTAGTAACCAGGTTAAATCCATTTTTAAACTAGATTAACTCTGTGTTAAAGCCCTCAAAACACATCCAAATCTGGTTATAACTAGACCTGCATCCATCTGTAACTTTTATTAAAAACAGTTACAGTCCAGGGTACAGTGACCTTATTGGGAGTGAGTTCAATGAAACCTGTTTAGATGATGCTCACCCACAATGGTAAATTAACACAAAAAAGACTTAGATGATTGAGCGTCCAAGTTCACCATTGTCTCTGTGCCACAAATATTGAAAACGAAAGCTCTTTATTTAAATCTCTGGACTAAAAAGATAAAAAGTTAAACACATTTTGGAAAGTTACAGAAAAAGAAAATAGCTGTAAAAAAATACACAGCTACATTATCATCAAACATATGTAGCGTGCAATGTAAAAAGGACTGTGTCACTGACTGTGTTGCAAAATAAGATTGAACTGGAGAGTTCATCAACACATGACACTTTATTCTGAGGAGGAATAACCTTATAAACAGGCTCCTCTTTGTAAACCTGGATGTCTTAAAAGATTTCTGGTTAACTTTATAATTCAAATGAAGCGACTTGTATTTATGCACAGCCTTCCATTCAGTAGAGCTCTTGTTAATCCATTACTCATGAGTCAAAGTAAACATGTGCGGTCACAGTACATAACAACGAACTCCATTCAAAGCTGGAAATGTGGTGCATTCACTGACGGTAAACCCATCTGTTGAAGTAACGTGTGCAGCTATTTGACCGATGAGATTTTAGACTGTACAATGTAAATAAAATTATAAAATAAAAAGTCAAATCTACCTAAAAAATGCCAGCTGTGGAGTTTTTTTATTGTAAAAATGATGGGTGCATTATAAACAAAAAATATACACAATGCAATTTTTAGAGTTTTAGAGTAAATACATTTGCTTCTTCAATGACATAATCCTATGAATCTATTATGTTATATATTAGGAATTTTGTCATTTTAAATAATTACCTAATTTTCTGGGATGTACAGTAATTTTACCAAAATTATTGTTTAAACAGGGATTACCCAATTTTTACTCTTGCATTTAGTTTGACTACACATACTCTAGGGTTTAAAATTAAGTATTTTAATAGCTAAGAATGATCAGCCCACAGCAATGGAACGCTCCCATTGGTCGACCCTAATGTCTACAACAAAGGACCAAGAAAATAAACCAAAAAAGAAGATACTTCTTTCTTGAAACAGCTGCGGCTTTTAACGTCTCTATTCTTTGTTCTTGAACACATTCAGTTGTTCAGTTGTCTATAATTACCCGCTTTGTTATAATTTATGTTTGTGTTGAACTATCCATGTTCTGTGTCTCTGCTGTCTTTTTAATTATTATGGCCAGGGGACTACAGACGAATTATAGCCTTTTGGCAAACTCTGGCTTTTTTTCAAGTCTTCTTTAATTATGTTTTGCATTTTCCTCTTTGAAATATACTAATCTAATCCAAAAAAGAAAGAAAATAGAGAAAAGGGCAGCAAATACAACTTGGATTAATGTTGGCAAAGCTTTGACGCAATGTTTAACAAGGCAGAGATAATTGCAGGAGCTCTACAGTCTAACAGTAAACTCAAATCTAGAGCTTTAGGTCAGCTCTGAACTTTGGTTTAATCTAATGGATTAGTGTTTTGTGGGGAAAGAAAATGTATTTTATTTTTATTTTTTAAATAAAAGAAGCAGAAAAGGTTACTATGCTGCAGTTGGGGGAGAGTGGTGGGGCCGAGACGGGACGGCAAAAAGAAAATCAGGTAGGGGAGCTTTAACGGTTATATAATATACATTATGTATCAGTAAAATTAAACCAAACTGTTATTTTAGTGTATTTACTACAGGTATATAGACTGTATTTCACTGTAAATATTTCCAACATTTTTAACTCCAGGAGTTGTCAGTCCTAGTATCTGTTACATTGCTGCATATTTGTTTAATGAGGTTATTGCCAAATCCTTTTTATGCAGACGTCTGTGGGAGGTTGTTCCAGAGAAACATAACTGCAGCTTTACAGAAAAAAAAAAACACTTACGAATTGGTGTGATTCAACATTTGTAAATTCTTTTGAATGATTGGTATTTTAAACTGATTCATGTTGACTGTACTCAGAGCTCTGTTTTCCGTTTATGCTGCAGGAGTTATGGAGCCGCGCTCAGACATGTTCAAATGATATCCACCCATTTATCACAGAAAGCTTGCCAAAATTACAAAAGAATTTGGTTACTTTCCCACATCAGTTTGTTTTTTCTTCCTGTTAATGTAGATTATTTACTTCAAACGGATGGTGAGTAACTGGGGTCCTTACCGGACAAACAAAAAATGTGTGGGTGGTCTACCTCAAAACTAACAGGTTTAACTCCTCGCATTGGAACAGCTCAGGTTTGGTTTGTGACAGAAAAGCGGCCTACCCAATTAAGACGTCTTAATAGAAACTCTAGTGTTTAGACTAGAATAGAAGATATAGAAGATTCTCCAAAAAATAAGCTGGAAACAGTTGTTACAATAGGGCTGCTTACTTCCAAAGACATTGCTCCAGAGGATTATTTAGGATTCAGATAAAGTGTGCATCACCAGGATTGTAGACGAGACCAAATCAGTGCAAAGTAGGGCTGCATGACATCAGAACTAAACCTGGATTAAACAGGTCTAAACCAGGATTAAACCGGTCTAAACCAGGATTAAACAGGTCTAAAGTGAGACTAAACCAGGATTAAACAGGTCTAAACCAGGATTAAACAGCTCTAAACCAGGATTAAACAGGTCTAAACCAGGATTAAACAGGTCTAAACTGAGACTAAACCAGGATTAAACAGCTCTAAACCAGGATTAAACAGCTCTAAACCAGGATTAAACAGGTCTAAACCAGGATTAAACAGGTCTAAACCAGGATTAAACAGGGCTAAACTGAGACTAAACCAGGATTAAACAGCTCTAAACCAGGATTAAACAGGTCTAAACTGAGACTAAACCAGGATTAAACAGCTCTAAACCAGGATTAAACAGCTCTAAACCAGGATTAAACAGCTCTAAACCAGGATTAAACAGCTCTAAACCAGGATTAAACAGGTCTAAACCAGGATTAAACAGGTCTAAAGTGAGACTAAACCAGGATTAAACAGCTCTAAACCAGGATTAAACAGGTCTAAACCAGGATTAAACAGCTCTAAACCAGGATTAAACAGGTCTAAACCAGGATTAAACAGGTCTAAACCAGGATTAAACAGGTCTAAAGTGAGACTAAACCAGGATTAAACAGCTCTAAACCAGGATTAAACAGGTCTAAACCAGGATTAAACAGCTCTAAACCAGGATTAAACAGGTCTAAACCAGGATTAAACAGGTCTAAACCAGGATTAAACAGCTCTAAACCAGCATTAAACAGGTCTAAACCAGGATTAAACAGGTCTAAACTGAGACTAAACCAGGATTAAACAGCTCTAAACCAGGATTAAACAGCTCTAAACCAGGATTAAACAGCTCTAAACCAGGATTAAACAGGTCTAAACCAGGATTAAACAGGTCTAAACCAGGATTAAACAGCTCTAAACCAGGATTAAACAGGGCTAAACTGAGTCTAAACCAGGATTAAACAGGTCTAAACCAGGATTAAACAGGTCTAAACCAGGATTAAACAGCTCTAAACCAGGATTAAACAGGGCTAAACTGAGTCTAAACCAGGATTAAACAGGTCTAAACTGAGACTAAACCAGGATTAAACAGCTCTAAACCAGGATTAAACAGGTCTAAACCAGGATTAAACAGGTCTAAACCAGGATTAAACAGGTCTAAACCAGGATTAAACAGGTCTAAACTGAGACTAAACCAGGATTAAACAGCTCTAAACCAGGATTAAACAGCTCTAAACCAGGATTAAACAGGTCTAAACCAGGATTAAACAGGTCTAAACCAGGATTAAACAGGGCTAAACTGAGTCTAAACCAGGATTAAACAGCTCTAAACCAGGATTAAACAGCTCTAAACTGAGACTAAACCAGGATTAAACAGCTCTAAACCAGGATTAAACAGGTCTAAACCAGGATTAAACAGCTCTAAACCAGGATTAAACAGGTCTAAACCAGGATTAAACAGGTCTAAACCAGGATTAAACAGGTCTAAACTGAGACTAAACCAGGATTAAACAGCTCTAAACCAGGATTAAACAGGTCTAAACCAGGATTAAACAGGTCTAAACCAGGATTAAACAGGTCTAAACCAGGATTAAACAGGTCTAAACCAGGATTAAACAGGTCTAAACCAGGATTAAACAGGTCTAAACCAGGATTAAACAGGTCTAAACCAGGATTAAACAGGGCTAAACCAGGATTAAACAGGTCTAAACCAGGATTAAACAGGTCTAAACCAGGATTAAACAGGTCTAAAGTGAGACTAAACCAGGATTAAACAGCTCTAAACCAGGATTAAACAGGTCTAAACCAGGATTAAACAGCTCTAAACCAGGATTAAACAGGTCTAAACCAGGATTAAACAGGTCTAAACCAGGATTAAACAGCTCTAAACCAGGATTAAACAGGTCTAAACCAGGATTAAACAGGTCTAAACTGAGACTAAACCAGGATTAAACAGCTCTAAACCAGGATTAAACAGCTCTAAACCAGGATTAAACAGCTCTAAACCAGGATTAAACAGGTCTAAACCAGGATTAAACAGGTCTAAACCAGGATTAAACAGCTCTAAACCAGGATTAAACAGGGCTAAACTGAGTCTAAACCAGGATTAAACAGGTCTAAACCAGGATTAAACAGGTCTAAACCAGGATTAAACAGCTCTAAACCAGGATTAAACAGGGCTAAACTGAGTCTAAACCAGGATTAAACAGGTCTAAACTGAGACTAAACCAGGATTAAACAGCTCTAAACCAGGATTAAACAGGTCTAAACCAGGATTAAACAGGTCTAAACCAGGATTAAACAGGTCTAAACCAGGATTAAACAGGTCTAAACTGAGACTAAACCAGGATTAAACAGCTCTAAACCAGGATTAAACAGCTCTAAACCAGGATTAAACAGGTCTAAACCAGGATTAAACAGGTCTAAACCAGGATTAAACAGGTCTAAACTGAGACTAAACCAGGATTAAACAGCTCTAAACCAGGATTAAACAGCTCTAAACCAGGATTAAACAGGTCTAAACCAGGATTAAACAGCTCTAAACCAGGATTAAACAGCTCTAAACTGAGACTAAACCAGGATTAAACAGCTCTAAACCAGGATTAAACAGGTCTAAACCAGGATTAAACAGCTCTAAACCAGGATTAAACAGGTCTAAACCAGGATTAAACAGGTCTAAACCAGGATTAAACAGGTCTAAACTGAGACTAAACCAGGATTAAACAGCTCTAAACCAGGATTAAACAGGTCTAAACCAGGATTAAACAGCTCTAAACCAGGATTAAACAGGTCTAAACCAGGATTAAACAGGTCTAAACCAGGATTAAACAGGTCTAAACTGAGACTAAACCAGGATTAAACAGCTCTAAACCAGGATTAAACAGGTCTAAACCAGGATTAAACAGCTCTAAACCAGGATTAAACAGGTCTAAACCAGGATTAAACAGGTCTAAACCAGGATTAAACAGGTCTAAACCAGGATTAAACAGGTCTAAACCAGGATTAAACAGGGCTAAACCAGGATTAAACAGGGCTAAACCAGGATTAAATGGGTCTAAAACATGAACTGACAGAGATAGAATGAACAGAACTGGGAGCTGAACAATAGAAATTTCTGAAACTATCCAAACTTTATAAAATGGCAAACCATCAGGACCCAACAGTTAAGGTAATGAATTTTATAAATTGTTTAACAAAATAATTTTCACATGATTAGAAATCACTTTTAGGTGGGCATAATAAATTATTTTGTTACTTTTTCTAGTTACAGAATAAATTGGAACAAAAGTGGCATTATGTCAGTAAATTTAAAGGATACCCAATGGCTGCAACAATTTCCCTTTAAATTAGTAAAAGATCAATTTAAGTATTTAGGAATTTATATTACAAAAACATTCTCTCTTGTTTGAAGCACATTTTATACCATTGATTACTAAATTAAAATAAAATTTTGAAAGACCTCACCCATCTCTCTTTTAGGCAGAATAAATGCCATTAAAATTATCCTTCTGCCTCAAGTTACTGTATTTACTTCAATACCAATATTTTTGTCTTGTCTTTTTGATGGAACTTTTGCTTCTTTTCAAGAATTACAGAAAAAATACAATTTGGACAATTCAAATTTCTTTAGGTTTTTACAGGTTAGAAACTATGTTAGATCACACAATTACAATAAGGCACCTCCAGAGTGTTTGAAAAAGGAGTCAAACTAGACAAACAATATTTATAACACAATTTAAAATATTAATGCTCTGTTGTCTGAGTCTACAGAAGTGCATAGGAAGAAGAATTGGGCATACAAATCTCGGAGAATATTTGGAATAAAAGTTTGCAATCTGTTCAAAGATGTTTAGTAAATTCAAGACATTGTTTAATTCATTTTAAATATTATATACTATATTAGCTCATTGTTTTCTATTCTGTCCTAAAATAGCTTTTTTGTGGTCTGGATCTTTGAGTCCTCCATAGATTGTGACCCCGAGTTGACTATATATTGTATATTATATATTGGGTGCATCAGAATAAATGATAAATCTTAAATTAAATACGCATCAGAGGGCTTTCTGATTACAGGGGGGATTATGTGTCTTGTGCTGTCCATCAACAATATATACTTATATTGGACAATAAGTGGTCCCCAAACCTTTGACTACAAGGGCCGCTGACCCTTCTAAGGGCGTACTCACACTAGGCAGTCTATACCATACCCAAGTACACTTGACCACCAAAGTGTGGTTTGTTTGACCAGTGTGATCGCTTCGTTCTGTACCGGGGTATGGTACACTAGTACGCTAGTACGAGGAGGACTCTGGCACCCCTTCCAAGCGCACTAGCGTATGTGTACACATGTGATCGCTAACCATACCCCAACAGTGTGAAATTTTACTTCCGGAAAAACAGCAAGTTATTTGAATAGTTTAATGTTCCCCCATTAAAATCTGTATTTTATACATATTATATTCAGCATGTTATTTACTGACTTTTCCTTATTTCCTCATAGTTTAGATTGACATATTTTAGTAGCCTCCCATAAAAAATAGTCAACTACTAGACATAGACAGGACAGGACAGGACAGGATATTGTTCTTGTGGTCTCATTTCACCTCACACCACTCCCAAGACATAATGGTTGTCCTGAGCAAATCGTAGGGTATGAGTAATAAATAAAATATGGGGAAACAAAAAAAGCTTTGGGCACCTTTTAACTGACTCAACACCACTTCCAACTGTGCTGTTGTGTTATGTTTTTGCCACGCCCCCAGATAAATCCTCATCTCACTCTAATTAGTCAATTTCTGTCAGACCACTTATATGGACATGAATGAGCCAATCAGGTGTTGCGAGAACTTTTGAAAATCCAAGTAAAAACCCCAAATAGTATATAGATATAAAACCCCTGCCAGCATCAAAACTCCTCACATCATTCAGACAGCTCAGCTTGAGCTTTGTACTCTCTAGTCTTCTAGACTTCTTTATCACAAGGTCAACAACCGACAGCCTTTTTAAAGGCTCATTGCCCTTTATATTGCATTATATCATTTTATAATATATTATTACAGTATATACTATATTATATATTGCATATTATATTATGTATTATTCTTTACAAGAAAAATACAAGATTTTCTAGTCTCATTTTTTCAGTGAATAGGGAGCAAAGGCCTCCTGACATCCATAATTCTATACAATCTATGCACTAAATACATGTGCTTTACACGTCACCCTGGGGAAGCTGCATGGTGTATTCACGTGTTCTACATGTCACTGATGTTCTGCATGTGGCGTCTAAGCCAGCGTGCGAGCTGATAGGTTGGATCTATGAGTGGAATAGTTGGGTGTGCACTTTTGCTTGAGACTAACGCTCATTGGTTGTTACGCACTGAGGACAACCCCTACCTTCTCCCAGTTGGTCAAATTTTGTGTCAATCAGACGCTGAGAGCAGTGGCATTCTCAACTCCTGTAAAACTTTCCAAAACAACACTTTTAGGGAATTATTATGTGGGAACTGCAGGCAAGCTTCATAGGGGAGTAAATTCAAATTTAGAGCGTTTAGCTTTTCTCAATAGAAGCTTTTGGTGTATGGACTGGTTTGTGGAGCTTCAAAATAGTTTATGTCACCGAAAGACAAGAATCTAAGCTTTTCTGATATGCTGCATGTGCATATGCTCAAACCAGGCAGTTGTGTACTGGGCAATGTATTGAAAAAAGGTTGTAATGTCCCTCTTGTGCCAGGCTGTAATTGTCTTCTACAGGAAAGGCATAAAGAAACAGATGCTTCTGTTTCTTTACATTTGAAAAAGCACACTCTGGATTGTTCAAATAATGTTTATGGTACGTTATGGTTGTGCTATGGTTGTGGTTTTGGGGGGAGGGGGGATCTTCCGCGAAAGGCTTTGCCCAGTGGCCCACAATGCCCATAATTCTTTCTTGACCACAGTTTGATTTAAAGCTTTTATGGACAATTTTGGATGATTTTGACAGAAAAGTCTATAAAATGTATAGCATAATTGCGATACAAGTCATTCTTTGCAATACAAATATTGTGATTGGTAATACTGCAATAACAATACATTTCTGAACTGAAGCCTCATCTCAAATCTGTAAAATAGTGCAGTTTACACCAGTTCCACGTCTCACATGTAATGAAAGCAGTAAATGTATCATTAAGATGACTCTAAGTGGGACAAACACTCACACTAAAAGCTGCAGTATTATTCCCTCCCTTTCCAACTAATGACTTGTTTCAAGCATCCATTCGCTCTCGGATTCAATAAGTGTCTTGACTAAGAACACTTCAACAATGTGCAGCTGAAACATCTCTTTCACAAACCCTTGATGTTTGTGAATGCACTCTGTAAACTGCTATTGTTGCTTAAAATAGTCACCAAGCAGCAGCACACTCTTATAAACTATCAATATGAAAAAAATTTGATTCCAATGATTTATTGTATTGCTCACATACATATCAGGATATAACTCATAATTTGCAAATTCAATAAACATAACTTGAAATACTGGTTTGCCTACCCTAATGCAACAACTCTGCAAAACCTGCTAATAATAATAATAATCGGTTATAATCGGTATGTCCACTGTTTCAACTCATAAATTAATATCAGTTGATGAAATTGCAGTTGTCGGGGAAACGTGACATCATCAGATACCAACTTTCAAACAGACACAGGATTTGACAAAGGATTTATCTGTGTCCAGAGCAAGTATCCAGACTATTAGACTTACCTGTGGATGGGCTTATTGTTGTGGGCTGTGGAGGGAGCCGAGGGTCTCCTAAAACCAAATAATTATCAGAATGAAATATTTGCTGTAAAGTCTATTTTTCACAGATGATTCCAGTTACAAAAAGCTGGAATCATCCCCTGTAACCTGTAACAGTACTAACCCTGTAACATGAGCAGTATATGCATTAGCACTTTTACAATGGATGAAAGGCCATTAGGCAACTGACCAACTTCACTGACAGTGAGTGGGTAGACAACATTATTGAGTCACTGTGCATTTAGGTTACAACAGCTAAAGACTACAATATACGAGTCACTGGAGTTACACGTGGATTATTTTAGGACCTGTGCTGCCTCATCAAAGACTGTAAAACTCATATCATATATATATATACATATATCTGATCTGAGTTATATATATAATATGATAAAAATTTAAGTTAACACAGATAAACTGTGGCTCCAGGTCAGGGCTTTGTATAAATACATATCCCTGTGGCTCCATCTGCTAAAAGAGAAGAATATTAACTCTGCAAAACAATAGACAACAAGTTTTCTGCCGCTCCCAAAGAGTATTAACTAATTTCTTTATCTCGCATGCTCATAATAAATGAAAGTAGGATGTGTAAGGAAAGAATTTGAGGCCTGAGGGCAAGGGATTTTTTGAGTGTTTAATGAAACACTAGGAGACATAGTGGTATTATTGCTCATGATATGTTTTGCAAATAGTGTGGCAGCTCAATATGGCAGCTGTAAAACAATATAGAACTCCACCAATTCATCATTTTAACAAAGCAGATGGTGGTTGAACCCTTTTTCTCATACAACATGTCTGATTTACATATAACATATATATAATGACATTACAGCTTTACTTTAAATGTTTAACAGTGTGTAGAAAAACATAAACTAAAGTCTGGTTTATGTAATAATAACTTACGTATACAGTCGAGTAAGAATTTGGTCCATGTTAGGTTTCCGTTGCATCTGATCATGTTGGAGGTTCCTGCTCTCCTCACGTGTCCATCCCTGCATTTGTAACGGAAAGTGTCGTTGACATTGTAGCAGCCCTGTTTTGGATCATCTGTCAAGGGCTGTTCGGGAATAGGTGGACATTGACACTCTGGGAAACACAAATGAAAATCAAATGGACGAGTGAGTAAGAAAAATAAGAAACAGGCTCCTGTTTAACATGCATATAATACAGCTTGAGGCAGTGGCAGTTACATTGTTACATGCAACATGCAAGCAAGTGTTAAGATATTATAAAAATGAAAGGTCAGATTTGGGTGTCTGACATTGACTACACCATAGCAACTAACAAACAAATTAACTAAATAAATATATCTAAACCACATATTGCAGCTTTTACTACTACAATTGGTAGTAATTGTCAATATAACCACAAAAGACGTTTAAATGATTGATTTTATATGTAACCAATTAAAATCAAATAATTGATTGTATTGGTCCCATACATATCAGGATATAACTCATAATTTGCATCTAAAATTCAATAAACATAACTTGAAATACTGGTTTGCCTACCCTATTGCAACAACTCTGCAAAACCTGCTAATAATAATAATAATCGGTAGGTTATTAGGGCTTACACATGACGTTCACTGCTAATTTGTTTCTTAATTCCGAAACGTATCTTATTCCGGGGTTGTTAAAAGTGCCAATTTTTGACACTTACCAGTTTTGGAGCTGCGAACAATCCCCAACAGAGCCATTATTAAAAAAACACGGAGCGTCAGTGAAGATGAATCCATTTGTGTAGAGTCAAAACATTCTTGTGTATTCCTGGAGAAACCATTCTCGCTCTGGGTCCTTCTGCTCTTACGCCGCTGTCATAAACCCCATATACAGTACTTTCACTTTCAGTTCACTCCCACTTTCTCTGAATACAAACGCTGTCGTTGAGATTATTATAGAGGGCGGGTTGTGAACCTTTCAAAGAATGCCGTAGACGCAATGTTAATTAACATCTTCAGAAACATAACTTGTATTACTTCAGAAACACGCAAAGCCTTGTGGTCTAGTTGTAAAAAAATCACTTTACATTGATTCGGACATATAAATTAATTGAATTCGCGATTGTTTTGATAAAAAGACGAAATTAATATTGTAATTCCTCCACAAGTCCTCCAAACGCTAGGCGGCGCGCGTTGATTTCCTACTTCCTTGTTATTGTGGCGCTTGTGTCGTTTTTCTACTTCCGCTGAGCACAGACTGGAAATGTATCAAATGTGTTGCTAACATTTTTACGGATTTTCAGAGAACTTTAGCTATTTTTAAGCTGGTAAGGTAAAAAAAAGCCGAAGATTATGCATTTAAAAACTAAATCTGTTTTATATAGACGTTTAGAAAATTGCATTATCATTATTCAGTGGCATAAGCTAACGTTACCATTTTGCTAACGGCTCAATACTTTGGCCATTTGGGTTTTAAAATGAAGGTTGATTTAAATAAGAGTTTCTTTACTATTTGAGGATTTGCTGATATGCTTCTGATATCTTTTATTGCTGAGAAAACCGTATTTAGTGACAGTTTAGAACAATCTGCAACGACTTGCATGACTCCCCAATATTCAACTCGAGCTAATGTTGATTATGGCCTATTCAATGCTTTTATTGCATATGTTATTTTCCTCATATAGTGATACTTCGCTGCGAAATCCTCCATGTATATATTTACATGGAGGATATTCACATTTTAAAGAACATACTAGCATAAAAACAGCCAATTATTTGCTCAACCAAAAGTGTAGCTCTCCTTCTCAGATGTTCCTTTATGGTTGCTGATTGCTAAACAAATAAACATATGCAAGTATTTTCAAATTGCCTTTATAATTGTGTGTTCTTTGAAGTAATTTAATAAGAGATTATTGAAACTTTAGACTTCTTAGTTCCCATATATAAGTGAGTAAATGGTCTTTTTTTTAGGGAGCAGAAGAACTTACAGGCAACAATGTCACTCTACGATGACCTCGGTGTCGGGGCCAGTGACACCAAAACTGAAGGCTGGTCCAAGAACTTTAAACTGCTGCAGTCTCAGCTCAAAGTGAAGAAAGCTGCTCTGACACAAGCCAAGGTTTGTCTTCTCCTATGGCCAAATTAAATATCTTATGTAAATCTGTTCATTTTAGAATAACACTAGAACAGCAATCGTTTATCTAAAGTTAATTTATTGGTTGTTCTTTGTGGGTTTTTTAGACACAGCGGATGAAACAGACTACAGTGCTGGCTCCTGTCATTGACCTGAAGAGAGGAGGCTCCAGTGAGGAGCGACAGATCATAGACAGCAGTCCACACGCTCCAGCGGGCCTCAAGGTCTGTGTGAGTTTATGACACAGATTACTCCCACAAACTGACTAAATTTTTTTAGATGACCTAGACTATTAAAATACATTATGTAAAAACAGCATTAGAAGACACTAAACAACAAGCATTACACTGCAATCTGAGTGTAAATGTGTTTATACAGGAAGCCGTGCCCAGCGGTTTCTCGTCCGGAGATGTGCTCATCCCTCTGGCGGACGAGTACGACCCCATGTTTCCCAACGACTACGAGAAAGTGTTGAAGCGACACAGAGAAGAACGACAGCGGCAGAGGGAGCAGGAGCGGCAGAAAGAGATGGAGGATAGAGAGAAGTATGATCATGGTTCACTGCAATAAATCAACAGCAAATATAAGTGTACCATAAGATTACAGCGTGGTTTAATGTGCGGAATGCTTAAAGAGATCAGATTGTAATAAATTAAGATGTGTTGAATGCAGAAAGAGAAAAGACAGACACGAAGGTGTTCCCCCGAGTGGTTTCTCCCGTTTTCCAGCAGCAGAGGGCGAATCGGACGAAGATGAGGACTATGAGAAAGAAAGAAGGAAAAGGAGTAAGTATTTAGCATCAATTGGTTTGAATTGTATTACTAATGATTGCATGTTTTAATCTGTGCATGTTCGCTACATATTTTACAATTAAAATTTTTAGGTGCTTAAACCTTCCTAGAACGAATCATCAGTTGTTTTTGAAAGTATAGTTTGTGTTTTTCTTAGTTGGGTTGTATGGGTGTCTTAGTGAGGGACAGTCTAGTACAGGGGTGTCCAAACAGAGTAATAATATCCTGAAGCTCTGTTGTTTCTTCTTTGGCTCAGTGTCTTTTTAATGGACGTTTGTTTGGGGCAGGTCTGCACTTGTATACATTAAGCAGTTTTCTATAAAATCAAATACAAGCACTAAAATTGAGAGGCTAAATGTCTAAACATTATTTACAGGTGTTGGTGGAGCAGCCATTGCCCCTCCTTCTTCACTTATTGACAGAGAAGGTAAGTATCAAGCCCTCTACATGAACTTAATTTTATTTAAAAGCAGCACTTAAAAATTTTTGTAAGTTCTACCTCAATAGTTGTTTCCTTTTAGTGTTATACAGCCTAAAAAGTTTTTTGATTTAGATCACACAAAAACTCCATATTAGTGAACCTAATGTTTTGTAACCTTTTTAATGTTTAGTAAATCTCTAGACGGTTATTACAGCAGCAAAGCCAAACAATAGGATTCTATTGTTTTAATGATTTTCACTTCTAGGCCCCCCTTCATTCTCCTATGATGACGACAGCCGACCTGCCCGAGCCCCGAAGGCAGCCATTCCTCCACCTATTTTCGACGACTCAGACCGGCCTCGTTCTCCTCCGGGACCCACCAGCTCCTTCCTGGCCAACATGGGGTGAGTGTTACAAAATAACAATAGGCTATTCATACTTTAGGCCAGAAATGTCCAAAGTTCGTCCCAGGGTCCAATCACAGCACACACTGAAAGTTTACGTGGCATTTTCATTTGCGGTATGACAGTGCTATTGTTAATACTTATTACGAATTCTTTACTTTTGATCAGGAAAGAGCAAGTGTTTGTTTACCTGCTTTACTAGTTTTGTCTACTTCCTGTAGCCTTCGTCAAAAGTGTCACGTGACGGTGTTGTGACATGTTTTGTAGCCTGCTTAAGATGTTTTGGCAGACAGCAGGTCTAAACGGACAGTAGGACAAAACTAGAAGACATATTTACATTTAGTCATTTAGCAGACGCTTTTATCCAAAGCAACTTACATTAAGGTTCTATTCACCAGTGTTACAGCTGGAACACCACTGGAGGCAAGGTGGGTTAAGTGTCTTGTCCAAGGACACAACGTCAGTATGAACTGTGGGGAAAGCTGGAATCGAACCACCTACCTTCCAATTATAGAATGACCGCTCTACCATTGAGCCACTGCGCCCACAGACACAACACAATACTATCACGTGAAGCTTTTGACGAAGACTACAGGAAGTAGCCGAAACTAGTGGTCTCGTGTTTTTCCCTAAAACAGTAGAACTTTATAAAAAAAAAAAAAACTCATTTGTTTAACTGTTACCTCTCATGCATTTTCACTTGTTATTTATTACTAATAGCAAGAATGTATTAACAATAATTAAGCTCAGTGGGTAGAGCAGTCGTCCTTCAACCGGAAGGTAGGCGGTTCGATTCCCACTCTCCCCACAGTTCATACTGTCGTTGTGTCCTTGGGCAAGACACTTAACCCACCTTGCCTCCAGTGACTGTAACACTGGTAATTACATTAGAACAATGTAAGTCGCTTTGGATAAAAGTGTCAGCTAAATGAATAAATGTAAATGTAAATACCTATTCCTGATAACTTGAAATTGAATACGGTATGAACGTACTCCAAATATTATGTTGTTATTACTGTTTAACACTAGAAGCACAATAACTGTAATACTGCCTTGAACCACAAGATGGTCATCTTTACCGTCTGAGGTTACCTATTTAATGTGCTAATGTGATTAAAACAGAATGTCTGTGAGGGGCCCTTATTTCTACAGTTTTTGAACAAGGTTTAAAGTGACTCCCTGGTGGTTTATCGAGTATTATTATTTTCTCATTTATTACAGAAAGCTCAGATATGACTCAAATGACAATAAAAGTGTAAATAGTTTACTTTCATTGTCTATGTGTTAACCCTGCGATTAACTGGCAATAATCCACTGTGTACCCCTCTTTACGTCCAAAGAGGCTAGGATAGACTTATGCAACCTGTAAAGAAGAAGTGGAAAAAGGAAAGAATGTATGAATCTGTTTGTTCTTTTATTCAAACCACAGAGGCACAGTGGCCCACAAAATCATGCAGAAGTACGGCTTCAAAGAGGGACAGGGCCTGGGGAAACACGAACAGGGGCTCAGCACGGCGCTGTCAGTGGAGAAGACGAGCAAAAGAGGAGGAAAGATCATCATTGGAGACGCTGCAGAAAAACGTAAGACCAGTTTCTCTTTTTACTTTGACAATAAGTGATACAACTTCAGTTTTGTTTTAAATACTATGTCATGTATTTAGTTTTTCAGTTTGGTAGCATCTGTTTAGGGATTATGTTTCAGGTTTGTTTTTAGGGCTGGGCGATATTGCATTGAATTCATTGAAGATGGATAAATTTGGAGTATTTTCACATATTTCCCAGCCCTATTTCTGGTGTATCATTATTTTTTTCTCATTTGACTGTGATCTTGTGCACGTTTTGTATTTGTTCATCTTGTGGTTTGTGTTGTGTGAACGAGCAGCAGGCTCCAGTCTGGCAGCTGAGACTTCGGCCGCAGGTTTTGCAGGTTTGACATTTTCTCTCATTGAATGTGTGTTTGCATGACTCTGTCCAATGGCTTTACATACTGACCATTCAGAATTGTTGAATAATGAGAGAATAATAGACGACAAGCTCGTCTGTTTTCTAACTCACATCCTCCCATAGACTAGTTTTATTTCGTCTTTAAAATTACTGCATGTAGTTTTTAGCCCTATTTTAAAGGTCCAATTTTGTTTAGGGGGTTTAATAATGGCTTCATAAATGGGTTATACGCTCCTAAAGTCATGAAAAAGGTGAAACTTTTATCTTTGTTTTTTTATTTCCACAGCATGCCAATAAACTACCCAGCTCTGTCTAGAAGTTATTTTAAGAATCTGACCCAAAATCAAAGCACAAAGCGTTGTTTGCAACAAAATAAAACATACCTTTTTATGGACTTTATGGGCGCTGTAACATACAACTTATTAGGATTACAGACTGTTATAAATAAATGACTAATAGGCTCTTGTTATACATCAACACAGCCTCATATTTTTATCATCTCCCAGTGTTGAGTGTCACCATTGCCTTTTTCTTACAAGAGCTTATGAATGGCAGTGTTTCTCACAGGACATTTTTCATTTAAGGTGGTAGTTACTTGTTTGAGCTACAGATTCACATCAATTATACATTTCATATTTTTGCCACATTAAAAAACATTACAATCCTTGCCACTGCCACCAGGCTTCCCACAAATGCACTACGATAAAAGATAAAAGGATCAGTTCTTTAAAAACTGATAGAACATAGTCTTTATGGCACTACAAGACAACAGTCAAGGTGTCCGCCTTAACTAAAGACTGCTGTAGGAAACACTGAATGGTTTATAAATGCTATAAAACTAATAATAACCAGTTTGTACAACATTTATAAACCCTAAATACCTAGGATACCTCTTATTGTAAAGTGGCACTATTTTAACTTAAAACAACTTTAAACTATGGAGCATTAAAACCATTTAAAAATAATAGCCAGTGTGGCTTCTTTACATTAAACAAGTGAGAAAAGTCTGGTTGGACCAATACTCCATTGGATAACCCTGACTGACAGGGCCTGTCTTTATCTCATGAGAACACACAAATATAAATATAAAATGTATTAATTGAGTTGTAATGTAAGTTTGTAGCAGCATTAGTGACACATCTGGTTAAATAGTGTTGCTTTAATAGAATAATAAAGATTTATGTGTAGTGCAGTTTAAAACAGATATTTTAACCCTTGTAGAAAACTTTGGAGTCGATGCATGATCTACTCATGGTCACTAGATGTCATTGTAGGTCCTTAGGTGCATTGAGTTTTTGATGAGTGCTTTAAGGAAGGTTAAAAACAAAAACCACTGAGGTAGTGCTCCAGTCAAGAGGAAGCAGTCCTGTCGGGTGATTTACCGTTTCTCCTTTTCTTCTATTACTGTTAATGTAAATTATGCTCTGTCAACGTGACAAGAGGCACATAAGCCATCTTATTTATAACTGGAAAAACACCCAATATGGCTCTGAAATCATTGATAAATATTACGTACTAAGTAAAAAAAAAAATATTGGAACATAGTTATAACTAAGGAAGACGATTCAATCAATAAAATTCATTAACAGTTGTATAAATTGTGTAGTGGTAATAGTGTTGCTACAGACATATTGTACTTTTGTCATTCTTTTAGAGATACATTGTCATTGTTTGAAAAATCAATGTGTGCAGTAAATATCAGAAAAATATACAAGCTTGTGTTTATAGTATATGGCAAGAGTACCTCTGCTTTAGTGTTTATTGCTTGTCCTGAGTGAATAGTGAAAAGTATCTTAGTAATACTGTAAAGCGATTTTATTTTGTTAATGTGGTTCTATTGGATACTTTTGGAGCTAATTTATTCCCTACAGTAGATGGTTTTGGCAGCAGACCGAAGCAACACCATCACAAATAAATTTATGTATGTGCCGTTATATAAGACTGGAGATAAAGATTTTAAATAACTTTATTGCTCAGAGATGGACTATATATTATTGTTTAGATGCTGCATTGAGGTAGCTGTACAAAATAATAGATTTTTCTGTGGTTGTATATACAGTGGTGGCACACCTGACAGATCTGAAAATATAGCTTTTTTTTGTCTCCTATACATGATGTGAGATCATAGTGTTCATAAAATCTGCTCGGAGCACAACATATAAGATGGAGAGAGTCCTACTGATGATTTTGTAGATTGTAGATTTTGTTTAATTGACCAACTAAAACTTCTTAAATAAGTAAAATAAACCATTACATACTGTAGAGGAGTTGCCTGTAGTAATAAAAAGAAATGTAGAAAGCAAGCTTGGTAGAATCAAGTAGTCTTTTATCAGTGCAGAGTAGACTTTGTGTTTCTTTATCAATAAGTGACTAAAATAATAACGTGTTATTTCTGTTTTATTTCAGCCGCAGACGCTTCCAAAAAGTCGGACGCAAACCCACTCACAGAGATCCTGAAAAACCCAACCAAAGTAGTTCTGCTCAGGGTATGTCTATGGGCATGCTTTAATATTAAGGACTAGAAACGCAACACCACTTTCTAAAGGGTACAGTGTTATCTTGGACTCAGTTTTATCCAGACACAAACACCCAGGACCACCATTGTACCCACTTCCCCAAACAATAATGGCCATGATAAGTTTGGAACAGGTCTTGTTACGGAAATGGAGATGATAAGAGAAATCCAGATGCCTGTTGAGTTTATTTTTTGCAATTGAGGTCACATAGTAGTTGCAGTATTTCTCTAGAGTAAGACAGAAAGGAAAAGGTTGGGGTTTTATATGATATTATATTTGACATATAGACTGGTTTTAACTAGTTTCCAAGGTTAAGATGAACATGGACTGCAGAAACTACAGTTTAGTCTACAAAATGACTGCTACACAAAGACTAATGTAAGGACAGCATTAAGTTTTCATCTTTACAGACCAGATGAACAGACTTCAGACCTGTTTTTAGATCGAGTTCCCTTCAAACTCTGCACGTGTATCATACACTGTCTTGACTCATTCTCCATCTCTAAAAGCCTTGGTCTTATCTCGATACACTCCTGCCTCAGTCATAACTTGGTATTGGTTATTGTGGTCTTGACTACGACACTAAAAACAGCCCATGTGCTTTAATCAACATAAGTGCACTCCTTCACATGCCATATTTAAACATAAGGGTCATATTCATCTGTGGAACCATGGCAAGTTGATTTTGGAGGCACATATAAAGCACAATAATGACAGACAAAAGGCAGTAACAAATTATAAAAAAAACAACTCGGGCAATAGTTAAATGATGATTTTATACAAAAGTGGTAAGGCACATAAGGACATCAGAAGTAAACACAAAGTTAAGACAAACATTGAAATGTCTTGCTTACATAAGTAAGACATTTCATTGTCTTATGTAAGTCATTTCTTACTTATGTAAGAAATGACATTGCATAAAGTTAGTTTATATTAGTTGGCGATTTAAACTAACTTTATATTAGTTGGGGAAACTAATATAAAGTTCCCCAACTTTGTTTTCTGGTGAGGCGTATTTCAATAAAAACAAAAGAATCGTGACCAAATTCCCACATATCTTATCAGAATGTATTACTGGACCACGAGCCGAACGCATAAATCTTTTAGATGCAATAAAAGAAAATACTCTTCCTCCCAGGGTATGTCTGTGAGCCACTGCCGACGCTGCTTCATTTGGTTCTGACGAGGTAGAGTCTAATTGGAATCCTGTGACCTTACGCTGTTTGTCCCAGATTTTCACACATCCAACATCCAACAAAATAGGACTAGTTATGGACTTATAAAGTATGCACACACATCATGCACAAACCTACCTGCATTGTCTTATAGTTACCTGTCGTTTCTATGTGACGACCATTCATCTTTTGAAGTAAATGTAGCAATTCCAAGCAATTTAAACCCTATTGTGGGCTATTTTTGACCTCTGGCCCCCACTTTATTTAGTAGAAAGCAGAGTGGTTGGTACTCCTGCCTCACAGCAAAAAGGTCCTGGGTTTGATTCTCATCCAGGGCAGGGCCTTTCTGTGTAGAGTTTCCATGTTCTCTCGGTGTCTGTGTAGGTTTTCTCTGGGTGCTCCAGTTTTCCCTACCACTAAAGACATGTACAATAGTTCCCCCACATACACTGCAAGAGAGATTTGTAATCTCAGTGGAACTTTCCTAGATAAATAAAGGTCAAAGAAAACAAAAGTATAAACCAATTCACCTTGTATTATGGCAAAGTGGAATTGTGCTGTCCCACACTCTTATTTAGTGTTGGGGTTATTTTTATTTGTTATTGTTTGCCTAGTTTCTTCCTCTATGGTGCTGTTGAATTGATTATTAATGATGTCGGAGGCATTTCTATTATAGTTCGGTTCATTTTTTGGAGTCCTTATTCTTAGCATGGCGTTGTTTTTACTGTTTAATGCTTCTGGATAGAATTTATTTCATTAAATTGTCGTCACAGTTAATAATAATGCCTCTGTTGTCTTTACCCATTTGTTTTGCAGAACATGGTTGGCCGAGGAGAAGTGGATGAAGACCTCGAGGGGGAGACGAAGGAAGAGTGTGAGAAATACGGCAAAGTGATTAAATGTGTGATATTTGAGGTGAGACCAGAGGGTTAGTAAGATAAGCACGTTTGTATTTATACTGCAGCAGCAGACTCTTATTTATGAATTCATTTGTTTTCTCTTCAGATTGCTATTGTGCCGGACGATGAAGCTGTGAGGATATTCCTAGGAGTTTGAGAGAGTGGAGTCAGCCATTAAAGGTCAGTTATTTAAAAGGCAGACTATGTGGGATTTATATTAAAGCGACACTATGTAACTTTTAGCCACTGTTGTTTGTTTTCGAGAGGAAACTATCCAAACTTCTGAAACGGTATAGTCATTTTAGAGCATTTTGTAAAAAATACAACTCTGCTAGGTTCCGGTGTATCGGCCTAATTCTGCTCCCTGTGTTTGAGCTGCTGAGCATGGAATTATAATCCATGAATTCAAACAATTATCAATTATTGAATTCAAATTATAGGCAACATCAGTTATATCAGACTTTTCTGTCCAGCTGAGGGGACTGTGTCTGTGAATTAGGTAGGATTCTACCAATTGCGTGTCTAAGAATCCTTAAATCAATATGTGGATGTATATTTTTGGAATTTTAAAGTACACAATTTTTGTTTGTCTTACTCAAGTGACAGTAGAGCACAGTGTAGTATAGATTCTAGTACTTTCTTTCCATTTGATTTGTACCATGTAGCCAGATTTGTTTACACATTGTCTGTAAAATTCTCTACTGCAAACCTTCTTAAACAAACTTTTATTGTTATGTCAACTTTACACAACTTACATGCCTTTGCTGCAGCCCTTGTGTAACTGCTCCATAAATGTGGGTAAATTTGTGTCCTTCCTAAATGAGTTGGCCCAGATCAGAAACAAGGTGAGACGTCATGGCTCCCTGTGGTGTTACATCACATCTGTCCCTAAAACCCTCTACCATCGTGTCCCAGTGGCACCTGCAGAAATACACTTACATCATAAAACCAAGAAATGAGGACAAGTGTCAAGGATTAGGAGGGCGACTTTCCAGCAACACTCTTGTCACCAATCAGAAAACAGCATTTAGTATTTCTTGGTATTGTTGACATGCAAGACAACTGGGACTCACAAGACTTAGAAAATGAGAAAGAGAGGAAAGTGTTAATTGTGAGCAAATGAGCAGTTAAAATTCTGCATCTCTGAGTTTAATAAGTTTGCACTCACACTGGCAGTTACACACACACACACACACACACACACACACACACACACACACACACACACACACACACACACACACACAAACCTTTTAAGTATGACATGGTTGACAGTGTCGAGCTCAGGCATACGCACTGTCTGGGGTTTAGCACAGTTTGAAGAAGTAAGCCCAGGCGCAGCACAATTGCATGTGAAAGTACAAGTACAGTACGTTTGCTTCTCAACACAACTTTCTGCACAGCAGCCTGGGCTCTCGAGTCAGTGTTTCTTCAAGTCTGTTTATTATGCGGCAGTCTATCGTGGGGCAGTGTCAGAAAAAGAGATTGTATGCAAATCTGACTAAAATCACACATTTGCGTAACATCGGCTTGTTTCTGTGTCAATGTTTTTACCTTCTGTTAGGCATCATTTTCTTTGTATAAATATTAAGTACAGCCTCACTGAGATCAACTGTTCTTTAAACCACAGATACTGCAGCGTTATCTTAAGAGACAAACTCACTTGCTTTTATTGTGCCTAATTGCATCTCATTATTTACAGTATTTATTAAACCTTCATCATTCATTGGTGCTTTGTCATGTCTTTTATAATATCTGAAAGTGTATATGCTCCTGTGTTGTATATAAACAGCATGTATCTGTGAAGGTTCTCAGTCATCCAGGTCATGTTGAAGGAAAGGTTAAAGCAAAAGCATCTGGACTCAGTTTTCAAGGTGAAGACCTTTCTGTGAAACTGTTTTGAAAACACCTGAATGGAACAGTGACACTAAAGACTCTCCTGAGCCTTAAAGACTCTCACATCAGGAGTCACACTTCCCTTTCAGAGCCAACGACTGTGAGAACAGAACAGCCTGGTCCAATCGGGTTTGGTTTCAGGGGAAACTCCTCCCTCTAGAGAGAGAAACTGAGCTCTCTCACCAGTTGATCTCAGAATTTATATAAGTCTCTTGGTATTAGAGACAAAACAAGTCCCAGATGCTTTTGCCTTAACTTTTTCTTCAAAAGCATATATTTATACAGGCCAAATTCATAACGACATTAAGTGATAATATTGGTTATTTTCCTTTCTGTATACAACAATACCAACAATCACTCATGTTTTAAAATGAACTTGTACTGTAGCAAAATGGAAATTTGTTGAATTCAACTATTATGAGGAGGTATGATTGCTCTTGGAACTAATTAATGCTTACTTTTAAATTTAAAAACATTCATTTCATGTCAATATTTAAAAGAGAGATCTGCCCTGTTGACATCCTCTCACCTTTTCCCACAACACTTCATTTCTGATTAAACACGTGTAGTTCTGGATAAAAATCGCTTTTACCTTTTAAATGACACATGGCAACATCTTTCCAGTTTTCTTATTTTCTTTTTTCCATCAAAAAAATATTGCAACGTGACTGCATCCAGGTCACACACATTACACTTGGTATTAAATTAGTCACATATTAAATATCTATTCTATTTCAAGGAAAGGTTACCTGGGCTAATGTATAATGCCTTTTTCATCTTTTTTTTTTCTCCATTAAGAACCACCAGTTTGTGGAAAATGACACGTTTTCTGTTTCTGAATGGGTTTCTTTGTAACTCGGATATTTGAGTTGTAATTTTTTTCTCCTTCTCTTTCTTGTCTTTGCAGCTGTGGTGGATCTAAACGGACGTTATTTCGGTGGTAGAGTTGTCAAGGCTTGCTTCTATAATCTGGACAAGTTTCGGATTTTGGACCTTGGCGAACAAGTCTAAAGAAACATCAACTCTTGTCTTGTACATATTATTATAATTGTTTTTAAATGGTCCATTCATTGCTTATGAAGTGTCTTTAAAGTGTGATCAGTCCACCTTTTCCCCGTTATTGAAAACATCTTCATGTAGATACTAAATATAAAGGGTATAAACTGTCCACTGGTCTTATTTATGTCTACAGTATCTGGTTCTTGAGTGGTGTAATAGTTTTATCTTGGTTCTGGTGGGACAGTGAAAACGGATCTCTCAAGACTTATGTAAGTGAGACACAGGGCCCAGATGGGTTTAATGAAGGACGTTAGGAGAGTCCCACCGGAGCAGGTTTAATTCAGATCAGGAAAATGTCAGAAACAAGAGAGGGGCCAATTTGACAAACTAATTGATAGGCCAATGGTCAAGGAAGTATTAGATAATGATTCAGTGTATTCAACAGGCATTTTTAAATTTAGGCATAGATATTATGTCTAAGGCTCTTCTGAGAAATAATAAATCCTGTAATGAGTGCAACCTTTTACATTTAACTTATAAGAGCAGATGCCTCAAGAAATAAACAACCAATGGTTCTGTCCGGGACATGTTAAAGAGAAACTATGTTGTCAGGATGTGGAGCTGTCTGCAGTGGGACTGACACCATTGTTTTTTATTCATTTATTTAAACAGACCTAACGTTTGATAAACCACAGGTAATGCTGACACATATGATGTAATTACCTTAAGTGCAGAGGGACGATTAATTAAAATCATGTAATCTATAGTATCAGAAGCAGTACTCAAATCTAAAATAATTGAAATTGCACTCTTCTGTCGGCAGCTTAAACTAGGTCATCATTCATAAGCTAAAATCTGATTTTAAATAACTTGCTATAAAACCTTAGAGATGGCTGTAAAGCTTTAAAATATGTTTAGATTATTTCCCTTAATTGACACCCATAGAAGTTGTAGGGTTGTAGCTTGAGGTTAGTGTTGTCTAGGGTCAATAGCTAAACATAGTATGTATGAGATCACCAGGAGTGCGACACTAATGGTTAGTGCAAGCTTTGAATGTGGTCAGCAGAGGCAGTGATGTGAAAGGCTGTTGGTTCTCAATGGCAGGTCTTTGAGGCCTATAAAACCTTGACCCAAATACCTAGAGCTGTGACTTGAGACAAGATCAAGAGGTATGTGGCTTCAAGAGGCCCGGGGTAGGTCCATGTTTGATGTTGGTGCAGGTCGACCTGGTTTAAAATTTATAGGCTCAAAACCAAGTTAAAGACAGCCTTAAAGAAGATACAGATATGCTATATATTCAAACAGACATAACTATTTAGTGTTGAGTCAGTAACATTCAAGTCAAATTTCACACTTTTAGGACTTCCACAAATATATACAGTACATGAGAAGGCAAATGTGATAGAGCTTAGATTTGATCAAAACCCAAAGGAGACAAAAGCCAAATCTTGCGTTGGTGTAACAGCATAAATAGGAATTGCCTTGTTTTAATTTAATGTGCTGCAGGTCAACAATAACTGATTCAATATATTTGCTCTTTTGAGAAGTGTTGTTTTGTAGATCCTGTAAGTGTTAAATTAAAGGGTGTGTATTTGAGGCTGATTGGTGAAATTGAAAAAAATGTATTGGTATTCATTTTGATACCAGTGATCAGCGCTGAAAAATCGAATTATTAATTGAAACACAAGCCAATCAGAAAAATTAAATTTGCGTTACAGTTGCCACATGAATGTTTGTCAGCTCAGTGAGTTGGGTTTGTTGTCAGTGGTTGATTTCAGTGGACGCACTTGGGAAAGAGGAGAGACAAGGAAGAGAAAATCCTTTGAGGAAAATGAGCTTGGTCAATGCCGAAATGTATTGACTACTGCAAAAAGTTGCATTTAGCCACATAGAAATAGACTTTAACTAGAACACTAAGAATAAAGGCAACAGTTTCTGAGCCTTGTTTACATTTTACTTTTGTCAGCTTTATTTACAGTGAAATTTGTCCAAACAGTAAATCGAACAGAAAAACCACACTTCTTATGGCAGTATATGAGGAGGTCCAATGAGTACAAGAGGCTCAGGCCTTGTGTCGGTATCTGGACAACCCTAGATAACATACCATACATTACCTGAATATTCAGACAAAAAATATTTTCCAACTGTACTGTTGTCCCTCTCCCTTTCTGGGCATATTGCATTATGCTCCTCTATCAAGACAAACAGCAGGGAACAAATTGAGTGCAGTTTCCCAACCACACTTTTCTGCTTGTACGTGTCATTTCTGAAATCTTTGAATAAAGCTTATATAAACTTCTATTCAGAGCGTTTTTTTATTTGAGAAATCAGAATAATTGGGGGAAAGGTTGAGTGAAGTTCGACATGAAGCAACGCTGTAACTTCAACACATTGCAAAATGATAAAAGCTTTTGTGTTTTATTGCAAGGTTTATATACATCCACATTAAAAGCAATAAAATAGAATTGTTTTATCATTTTATATGAAGACAGAAAAGCAAAATGGTTTAATTTTTAACCAACCTGGCCATAAAAGTGGCCACATTCTTTTATTTCTTCTTTTATCACTTGATTAGTGCTGTTGGTAATTCTGGATCTCAGCAGCTTTTGATACTGTGGACCACTCAGTCCTTATTGCCCGCCTGGCTCAACAGGTTGGCCTCCAGGACTCAGTCCTGCAGTGGTTCTGCTCCTACCTGAACAACAGGAGCTTTGCTGTTATAATTGATGTCTTTTTGTCCTCTGCTGCTGCTCTGTCCTCTCGAGTGCCACAAGGAACATTCTTGGTCCTGTTCTTTTTTCACTCTACATGCTGCCTCTTGGCTCTATTATTGCACAGTCTCTCCTTCCACTGTTGACAACTTCTAGGTCTAAATCCCAGTGTCTCCAAATGATGGTACAGCTCTAGACTCTCTGCACAGCTGCCTATCTGATATAAAACTGTGGCTATCTCAAAGCTTTTTTGAATGAAAGTAAAACGGAATGCATCATGTTTGATACTTCTGTTTTTCACCACAATGTAATGCCAAATCTCAAAACAACCACTCATGTCAGCGAGGCCGTAAAGAATCTGGGGGTAATTTTTGACAGAGAGTTGAATTTCAACAAAAAAATAATGCTGTTGTTAAAGCAAGCCATTTCTAGCTGCGCCTTTTAGCCTCACTCCTCACTCCATCGTCTGCGACTGGTCCAAAATGCAGGTTCTTGTCTCTTAACAAATCATCAGACATTTCAACATCACCTCAGTTCTCTGTTCCCTCCAATGGCTCCCAGTTCGTCATGATGTTGACTTTAAAATTTTTATGTTTGCTTTTAAAGCTCTTAATGGCCTTGCACCACTTAATTTATCGGAAAGTTTTGTCCACAGTCCCAGCAGAGCCCTCCAGTTAGCTGACCAGATGAGATTAGTTGTTCCGAGGTCCTGGTACAAGCAGTGGGGCGATCGATCATTTGCTGGAACAGGACACATTGCCTGTAAATCTGCGTGTTCTCACTGACCTGGTCCTGTTCAAGTCCAGGTTAAAGTATCACTTATTTAGACTATTTAGAACGCATTGTAGTACTATGTCACTTTCGGATTTCTTGGTTTGTTTATTATTGTGTATTTTTTCTTTGGTTATTGTTTTAATGTACTTATATATGCAAATGTTCTCCTGTTTTAACTTGTAAGTTGGGCTTCCTTTTGGTTGTTGTAAAATGCTATACAAATAAAGATTGATTGATTCGATTGATTAGTTACTTTTTGAGCTATTTTATTTTCTACAGATGACAGTTTTCAGCAAAGTCCCAGTTTGGAGAAGTGGACAGGAGCAAGGTCCCAGGGCTTTAAATTTGTGAGGTTTGATTGGACATATGAATACAAAACTTTGAAAATGGAAGTAAAGGTTAAAAATCATTAAGTAAAGACATTAAATAAAATATTGATTAAAATGTACTTTATCGGACAAGTTGCATACACCCGACATGGATATATTATTTTAAAAGTCCTATATTTTGTAAAAGGAGGTCTATGAGATACTTAAAGATGGATAGTAACATACTATCCATCTATAAGTATCCTAAAGTAGAAAACCTTCCGCTCAGTTTGGAGAAGGAGATAGGAGCAGTGACACAGACTTTGTGTTATGTATGGCTGCTAATGGGGACAATAAAAACACACTTTTCTAACAACTAACAAGGCTTTAATTACTTCAAAAACTATTATTAGTGCAAGCATGTGTTACATAGAAGGTATTTACAGGAAATTTCCTTCATCATTTGATATAGGATGATACTTTTCTTCTGTTCCTCATTTAGAAAACCCCAGGACTTACCACTTCAAAGTACTTGCTCCTCAATGTGACCGTGACAACTAAAATTTGGACTTTTCTCAGCAACAGACAGAAGTGTAACTTAACTTTTTACTGTCAAGTTTTATCTGGTCCTATTCACTGGAGTGTGGTAATGCTCCTGTCTGTTTGTCCAAACTGTGAGTGTGTCGATCCACTGTACGGAATAAAGGAGCTACAAAAGTATAATAGTGCCACATTTCTAAGTTACATCAAATATCCCTGAGAGGAAAACTGGATTAAGTTAAGAGCAGTTGCCAACGCAGTACCTCCTATTAAACTTTATGTTTGGAGTCACTAGGTTCATACTCCAAGTGCGAATCAGCAGAAACACTCAGCGGTTCGGTCTATAATTATCCCAGTCCAGACACTCTTGGAAGTAAGTAAAACCTCATGTGGTTACATCATCTGAAGTCGTCTTTTGGGCAGAGGTTGGATGTCAAAAAAAGTTGATTGTGTCTATAGCCAAATATTTAATCGTTATTTGGCACAACTATAAATATTTAATAGATGTGCAGTAGAACTATAATAATAGTTCCCTCTTTTACCTCTGGAATTTTCACCTTTTACAAAATATTACTCTTGCTTAAGTAATAACTCAGATGATTATTTTTTCACTTCTGCATAGCTATGTATGTGACACATACTGACTTCATTACTCTATCTATTGGTACACAACTATTACATAACGTGACATTGAGCTCTCCTATAACAGGGACACTATGTTATGGACATAAGCAATAAATTATACCTCACACAGCGCTGATTCATAACTTCAAAGCAGTCCTCCTCTGTTACTGCTGTTAGTAACGATCTTGCGGTGAGTCCTTTCTTGGGGCTGCCCTGAATGGGGCAGAGGCAGAGTGAAGATGTGAGCCTCTGCACGTTCCTTTTTCAGCAAGTTTCCCCACACCAGCCTCTGGCATGTGTCATGACATCTCTGCAAATATGCAAACTTTTACTCTTCAGTGTTGCCAAGAGCTTGTACAGTGGCAGTATGTTTAACCTCCCCATGGGTTTATCTTGTTAAGCGCTTGAAGATGGCTTATATTGTGAATGTAAAGCCCGAAATGAAACAAAGATAATTCTAATTCACATATATTGGACAGATAATTATTTAAAACTCTGCAAGACATCTGTTGACAAAGATTTTGCAGGAGAATCGCTGATGACAAAAGTAATTCAAACGAGAGAATGGGCTATTATTAGCAGCTAGTGTTTTAATTAAATTATTTACTATCTCATGCTGATTAAAAGCTAATAATTGGTACAAAAATGCGGTGATAAAAACAACTAGGGTAGCTTGTCCAGAGTTACTTACTAATTTCTTTATTTAGTTACTTTTTCCTGATGCTAAGTATGAAGTAACATAAAAGGCACACTAACGTAAGACAAAGGAAGCTAATCATAAAATGGATTAACGTTAATGAAGAATTAACTAATTAGCTTTAGCTAACAAGTTACATAAAATAGCCACTATGAAAAGGCGATTCACGGGGTGAAAAATAACTACTCTTATATTAGCTACTTATAAAAATGCTTTTATTTCTATATTAGTTTTTTCCATAGTTTTAAACTTGTTGTATATGCTTATTTTTCAAAAGTAGTCCATCCTGTATAACTTAAACAGCATTAGCGTTTCTTGCTAAGGAAAACCCGTTCTGTTGCTAAGGCCAAAAAGCACCGAAATAGCCAAACCTGGACATATCACTCCACCAATAACTAATCAATCTATTTTACACGCATTTACTAAATATGTAGTCCTAAACCAATACTATAAACCAACTAAAATATTTCAGAAATGTGTATAGGTCAAAAACTACAACAAACACGATTGTTCTGCCATTGAATTAAAATAATTAAATCCAACCAAAGCAAAGATGGTTTTAAACTGTGCATTTACGGTAGCCTAGAGATGTTATACCACGGGGAGGCGCAGTGGAGTATAACTGAGCTATTCACTATATATGTCTCTATGTGTACCGGAGATCTGATGAGCCAGTGTATTCAAGCGAATTTCATTTTCGTCATCTCGACACGTGGTTTTCCGGCAGGGCGGGGTTACACACACAGCGGATGTGAGAGAGGGAGACCGGGTTTAATAAGCAGACCGGCTCGAAGTGGATCACAGTCACCAAAAACAAACCTGGCTCTTTATACTGAGCGGTTCCATTAAAAACCTGATATCACCGGCTACTTTTTTTGTTTCACCTGGATTTAAGCGTCTGCAGTGTCTTCTTGTCTGCCTGCGCGTCTCCTCAGTCTCAAGGAATGCCCAGAGAGCTCACCCAGAACAGGATCCAGAAGATATGGGTTCCCACTAAAGATGGCAAACCGGCTCCACGAAGAGGTAAACCGTTATTTTACATTTATCATCCCTAACAACTATTTTATATAACAGCTTTATCTACTTTATGTAGATATTGTGATTTGACCATAATTTTTATTTTTTTATTTTTTTGAAACTGTTCTTTACTCATCACGAGTATCAAAAGCCCGTGAGTAAAAAAAATGTGGCTTAGGGTTAGGGTTATTTCCACGCACGGCACGTCACAGCTTCACTGGTGCTGCGTGACAAGCCCCGGTGGTTTCCATAGTTACCGCATTGCGCATTGAACAATGAAATCTGCGTGTCATGGTACCACTGATGCTTAAAAGATTTTAAAAAATAAAAATAGATTTTTTCTTTTACTCCAACTAATTCCCAATTTACCTGTACGTTATTTAAAGTATAAAAAGCTAACCTACAATGTTGAAAATTGGTCCGTGTCAGTTCTCATTTATCTTGGTCATACTGTACTATAAAAATAAGTGGTTTAGAAGTGGGACACAACCAATGAATGGCATAGAAAAAAATAAGTTCATCATAACGCTCTAATGGTGTTGCATGCCTAAACACCATTTAGGAATTTAGGAATGTGGTCGGCCTATAACCAAGAGCACAGTTTGAAGGAGGAAGGGGTAATAAAGACTAAAATGACATGGATCAGCAAGAAAGGGTCACTATATATCATGTTATAGTCACATTATAAACCCATTGAAAAACAATTTTTAGTTTGCAGTGTGGTTTTAGACAGTTAATTCTTTGTAAATGTACTTCCCAATCCACTTTCTAATTGAGACGCAGTTCCAAATCAAAATGGTACAGCCTACTTAATTTGTTAATAAAAAGACACACAATTGATTTAATTAAGTGTGGCCTGTTTGTAATAGTAATACTTGATGAAAATATGAGTCTTAATGTCACCTTTTTTATTGCATGTAGCAAAGGTTCACTGGTCACACCCACACTAATTGTCTACCTTTTATATCCTTTACGGGTTGAGGGATATATCTTTTCCCAGTTCCTTTGTACACTATGTGGGGTATTCCAAGTACAACTGCTCGTGAATCACTGACTAACATTTAGTGATAGACCACCATTCACTCGCTTTCATTCCTATGGATGTTTGCTGCTAACCACTACCATCTCTTTAGTTGCTAATGGCTCATCTCATCAATAAGACATGACTTCTCTAACACTATCCTTGCTGGGTTAATCTAGACAGGATCAGAGAAGGGGGCATGCATGGATAGATGGATGGAGAAATGACTATTGGCTTGATCTGTTTTTCCAGTTCACAGATCTACCTATAGTGTTTTTGGATAGCAACATGAGGAAATTGGAAATGGAGGGCTCCAGCACATCTGCCCAGTCATTCAAATATTATTGATCTTCGAAAGGCTTATGGATTTATTGACTGACAGTAAAAAATATGTCCTTTGACTCTGCTTTAATTACCAACAGAGGAAAACTATACTGTAATTCTTCAGTGATGAATTTCACTGTTGAATTGAAATTTGAATTTAAATGGTGGCCTATATCTGGTCATCCATACCCACCCAGGCGGGCTTGTGCCGAAGTAGGTCAGGCGTGCAGTGAAGTGGAAGTGGTGTCTGGCTGCTGTAAATAGTCACATGCTCAGAGCTCATGGAAAGTGGGTTGTAAAACAGCGTATGCACGGGTGATATCAGAATACAAAGTGCATTGTGTAAAAGAATGAAACAATCCTAAGTGCCTGTCTCCTTAACAATGAGACAGCCCATTTACTCCAGTGCATGTACCTCAAGGCATAGTGCAGCATATATTTGGCTATATGCAAAAGAGTAAAAGGGTGTGTTTTTTTCATAAAGTGCCTCAGAAAAGTGGTCTATAAGATCCAGCTTTGTCTAGTGTCTAGTATATAGTGTCTTCATCTCAGATGTTTTATATATTGTCCTGACAGCTTTGTTCTACATTGTCATAAATCACACATATTTCGTATATTTTCATATATAACAGGTAAATGATAACCTCTGTTTCTGTTTTCAGCGGCTGGTGCCCTTCCTTTCGCCAACCCCCCCACGGTGATAGTGATGGTGGGCCTGCCTGCTCGAGGGAAGACCTACATGTCCAAGAAACTCACCCGCTACCTCAACTGGATCGGCATGCCCACCAAAGGTACACAGCATGTCCTTTTTTACATTACATATACTGTTTAATTTGTGATTTACGTAAAGCAAAAATGGAAGTTTCTTGTGGAGTTTTCTGTTTCAATAAGTAATACTTGAACTCAAAAGTGCGAATTCAATCTCTTTATAAAAACCTGGTGACTATATTCACTATTTATATATATTGTCTCCTCCTCTTCTCAGTCTTTAACGTAGGAGAGTACCGCAGGGAGGCGGTCAAGAACTACAGCTCCTTTGACTTCTTCAAATCTGATAATGAATGTGCAGTGAAAATCAGGCAGTAAGTTCCACTCATAAGCAATAAACATTATTATTATTATTAACTTTTGTAACATCCAAACCTAACTTCTCTCACTCTTTTTTCTTTAGACAATGTGCCTTAGCCGCTTTGAGAGATGTCAAGTCTTACTTAAAAGATGAAGGAGGCCAAGTTGCTGTAAGAGTTATTATTTTGTTCTTTTAATCATAAAGGTACTGTTTGTTGGCTTTGGCGTTTACTTACACGATACACTTGCCTAACAGGTCTTTGATGCCACAAACACAACGAGAGAAAGACGAGAGATGATCCTGAAGTTTGGCAGAGAGAACAACTTCAAGGTAAGTCGTACCTTAGTGACCCGAGAAGTAAAATGTTGTAAGGAACAGTGTGCTAAGCTGCTCTACTGTTTCATTCACAGATCTTTTTCATTGAGTCTGTTTGTGATGATCCTAATGTCATTGCATCCAACATCATGGTGAGGAAATACTGTATTTACTCTGACTATAACACAAGCATTTTGTTGTTGTAACCTTTTGACAGGAGAAATATTGATAATTTTGCTCCATGTGCAGGAGGTGAAGGTGTCCTGTCCTGACTATAAAGATTGCAACAAGACAGACGCCATGTTGGATTTTCAAAGAAGAATTGAATGCTACAAAGCCAGCTACCAGCCTATAGACCCTGATGGGCACGACAGGTAAAGATCTGCCTTTATTTTATGGATAAGGAAAATAACTAGACTATAACAAGGCTGTATCAACAAACCACCATCATAGGACATTTCTTCCATATAAAAGTCTGCCCCAGTTCACAAGTTCTAACCTCTATCCATTTGCTTTGTCAACTTTTGGCTTGACACTGCTCTGTTTATCATAAGAAAAGAAGCTACAGTACGTTTCCTGTTTATGGTGTTAACTGATTGTGGCTGTGGCAAGTGTAAGGTTTTGTCAGGGGCTCATTTTGCAGTTAAAATTAAAAGCATAATTATGTGGAGTCAAAGAGCAAAAAGTTATTAGGAAATGGCTGCACAAGAGGCATCTGCTCACGGTTTAGCTCTGATTGTTATATAACCCATTAACTCTTAGTTGCAAGGCTATTTTATTTATATAGCACAATTCATACAAGGATAACTCAAAGACTAATTTAAAGTAGACAGACAAGATTTAGAATAAGAAATGTAAGAAAAAAGTAAAATACAGAATAAAAGAAAAAGAAGTCTTTCCTTCCACCATTTGCTCTTCTATGTTTGTTTATGTCGCTTTCACTTCCTGTACATAATTCTTCACTGCAAACAAACCAGACCTTGATTCACTTTGGTCTAACTCTTTCCATTCAGACCAATGACCAGCTGGTCTACTTAAACTTTCACTCTTTGGGTCAATGTGAAGTCCCCCTTACATCCTCTTACATAGAGTGTAGTGAAATTTAATAGAGTAGACTAGACTCATCAACACTTTTTGTCATTTTCCTGTGGCCCCAAATTTCATTGTAATGTGGAAATGCCACCTAAAAATCAGTTTGAGAAATATATAGCAAGACATGAAGCTATTCTACATTTTTCCCAGTTAGAAACTATTGACTATTCGGTAGTTTTTCTAATGTAGGATACATTATACAAGTCAAGACAAAGTTTCGAAAATTGTCTGGTCTCTACACATAAAATACCGCAGGAGATAATAACCTAACTTCCTATTCTCTTGTTAGGGAGCTGTCCTTCATCAGAGTCATCGATGTGGGCCGTCAGTTCCTTGTGAACCGTATCCAGGACCACATCCAGAGCAAGATTGTGTACTACCTAATGAACATCCATGTTCAGCCCCGGACCATTTACCTGTGTCGACATGGAGAGAGCCACGATAACCTGGAAGGACGTCTGGGAGGGGACTCTGGCCTCTCATCACGGGGAAGACAGGTAACTACATAAAAGTATGGCTATACAGGGAAAAGCAGCATTCAGTGGCTTAATTGGAGATTGGATTAATGTCAAATGTGCCTTCTTCTTTGTGTTTAGTTCTCAATGGCCCTGGCTCAGTTTGTGAAGGAACAACAGCCGAAAAATTTGAAGATCTGGACGAGCCAACTGTGTCGCTCCATCCAGACGGCCGAGCACCTGGGTGTCCCATACGAGCAGTGGAAGGCCCTCAATGAGATTGATGCTGTGAGTTTGAACAGCAAAATGGACACTAAATTATTACGCTTACAAATTGAAGGTTCCTGGAAACTAAAGCTGTCTGTTGTGATTTCAGGGAGTCTGTGAGGACATGACATACGATGAGGTGAAGGAGAAGTTCCCAGAGGAGTTTGCACTGAGAGATGAAGATAAATACTACTACCGCTACCCAGCAGGAGAGGTAAAGGGCTACTTCTTATGCATTTCATACTTGTTTTTTACTAAAAGGTCACCTGCTTTGTTAAAAATAGTTATTATTTAAGCTATTTAATACCACAAGTGAAAAGTAATGTAGCCATAAAAAATAATAATGTTTGATAGCTTAGATTACTGTCTAGAAATGTGTATCTATAGTATGCAGCTTAGTTACTAATAGTATTTTGAAATTATGAAAAGACATGCTAAGAACTGCTTTAGACAAACTGGATTTGGTTTGCATATGTAAAATCGATAAATTTACACTAACTTATGATAGCAAGACAGGAAAGATATTGTCTGCTTTAAGTAGTAAAAATGCAAGGTATTGTGATAAGGGCAGACAAAAAATTTCCAAGGCACTCTCTTGGGAACCCATAAAAATTCAAAAAGCAAACTCATGATAGCTTAAGGTCACACATCGAATTTTAAAAATAGATGACAAACTGGGCTTTGGGTATGTGCTTATTGTTCTATTGTTCGGATTTGCAGTCGTACCAAGACCTGGTGCAGCGCGTGGAGCCCGTCATCATGGCACTGGAGCGACAGGAGAACGTGCTGGTCATCTGTCACCAGGCCGTTATGAGGTGTCTGCTTGCTTACTTTCTGGACAAGAGTGCAGGTAACAGCTCTATCTAAACATCAGTGGTTTCCTAGTGTTGTACTGTTTTTTTGTGCTGACAGACGAGGTTTGTGTTTGTCGCAGATGAGATGCCATACCTGAAGTGTCCGCTCCACACTGTGCTGAAGCTCACCCCTGTGGCCTACGGCTGTAAAGTGGAGTCTATTTATCTGAATGTGGAGGCTGTCAACACTCACAGAGACAGACCAGAGGTAAGACTTTTAATCAAACTAGACTACAAACTAGCACTTAAATAGTGCTTCTTCTGAAACTGCAACTGTCAATGTTAGAATATGTAGTTATATGTTATGTCCCTGCAGGAGGTGAAGAGGGGTCCTGGCACCCTGCTGAGGAGAAACAGTGTAACTCCTCTGACCAGTCCCGAGTCTAACATTAAGAAACCTCGTATTGATGACTTGGATGAGGCACCCATCCAGGACCTGCCCCCCTCTGTGGCCTCGCTGGCCCTGTGCAGCCCAACGCACCACCCTCTGGCCTTGGCAGGACAGGTGGGTCTCTGCTCACTGCAAAAAGAGAGCTCTATTTCAGATATATTCCAGAACTTAGGTTTTTTAATTACTTGCAATTTTTTTATGGTAAATCACTGTCTCTCTGTAGAACCATGCTTATGTTATGGTGGTAATTTAATATTAGTATATTATATGAATAATTGTAAGTACATGTATTATACAAATGCAAATATACTACTACTTCTGCAGTACATTAAGCACATTTTACGCAGTGCAAAAGACTTGGGTGACTCTAAACGCAGACATAATGCAAAACAAAAGCATTCACTGTACAATGGGGTTTGTAGAAATATCTGATAAATGTTATGCAGTGAGGGTAATTTATCCTTATTAATATTTTATCTTAATAAAACCCCAGTGTTGTCTACAGCTGAATATTTAAAATTGCATTTGTTGCCAAGAGCAATCACAACAAAGAAGGAATGGAAATGTTACTTTAATTTAATTTCAACTCACATTTAGCAACTCTAAACCAAGGAAAGAAAAAGCCCCCCACTACATACAAGTTAAATCTAAGCCTTAACAAATATCTTAGTGTAATATTTGGCATGTAGTAATAATAAATAAGATAAATACTGCCTTTTTCATCAACTTATTACTATGTTCTGCCAGTATAGATTTACATTTAATAATTAGTATTAGGTAAACCATTAAGACAACACATGCATTTGTCTTATCTAACCATTAATCCCCATATCTATATTTGAACGACCTAGATACAGACCTGGTCTCATATCTTTTACTCACACATAGTTCCTCTTTGTCTCTTTGCTGCCTCCTCCTCTGCTCTTCAGCACTGGCTCGGCAAAGTCTGTCTGTAAGTATCTGCTCCCTTCAGTATTTCAGCTGTAGCCCTTCATATCTCTTCCTCTGTGTGTTATCATCAGGGTTTCCACATAATCTGTAATAACAAAGGCAGTTAGAGGATAGCTTTACGGGTATTACAAATACCAGGAGGTTTAAAAAAGTATTGCAAATGGTCTTGGAAGTTTTTAATTCTTTTACAGCCCCTATTATGTATTTTTTATGGCAACATTTGTCCAGGTCTGTTTTGCATTTACGTAGCATCAGTGCAGTCGACACGTATTTCCTCACTCCTTTTATGGCAATGCTGTGTCAAAGCTCCTCCCTATTTCCCAGCATTGACTGAAGGATACAGGAAATAATAGCTCATATATTTATTTAGCTGTCCACATTCATCACTTTATTGTCTGTTCCTACAGCCTCAGTCTGACTACATTTAGCTTGTTCATTTTGCGCTGATTCGTGTTGACTGTCCCTCCTCTTGTCTCTGTGTTTGTATGTTTTTTTTCCGGTCTGTCTTGTCCTGCTAAAGATGCACCATCCTTCACTATGTCAAAGTGGTCTCGCTCTTAGTCTTTCAAAGGTAAATGCACTTTGCTGTGACTTTTAGCTTTCCCATAGCAGCATACTTTTACTAAGCCCCATGACATAACATGCTCAAAACATCTACAAGTGAGACTAAACATAAACATAGCTAGACATACAGTGCAACAGCCTCAGAGGTTGGCTACATTTAGCTTCTACACAAATAGTAGTTTTCAAGTTTCAAGTTTCAAGTCTGCTTTATTGTCAATTTCCACATGTACAGTACATACATACAGAGAATCGAAATTGCGTTACTCTCAGACCCCGGTGCATACAGATAACATTAACATTAAAGCCCAAAAAATAACTAGATCAAATATAAAAATGTAGATACAACTATATAATAAGGGAATGATAAAAAAAGACATAATAAAAAATTAAAAATAAAGCTAAAAATAAAATACATGCTAAAAAAAATAAAATACATATAGTACATGCTAATACTAGCTTAAACTAGCTAAAACATATGCCACAAAAACAAAATGGATAATCCTGCTTGTAATTAACAGCTAATAAATAGCATATTCATAGCTCTTTCCTAATTAGCTGCTTTGGCTAACACACACAATTTCTACATTAAAAAACAATGGCATTTGAAAAAAAATTAGGTTTAATAGATGAAAGAACTGCATTTACTAGTATTTTTTGTTGTCTGGTCCATTAACATTATTATTTTATAGTTAGCGTTGACCAGTGCTTAATTTGTAAAGCTGGAGGTAAGGGACACAGAGAGAATATTTAGGGGAAGTATTCCCTCAGCGTTGAGAAAGAAAAAAAGGTAACATATGTTGTCACAAAGAGCTTTTTGTGTCTTAATGATGCCTTTTTAACAAACTAATGGGCAGTTTCTACAGAGTTATAAATTAGGCCACAATAACTTTTACTTTATGAAACCTCTCTTGAAAAAAAGAGGTGCTGGATCTATTCAAATAGATTTCCAATTTTAGGAGGTAGGGGAATATATTTCCCAGTGTTCTCCACAAATTAAGCACTGGCTTTGACAGATTAATATTGTGTTAGATCTGCTAATGCTAATTGTGGATAGTATTTTTTTATTATGTGTATTGGTCCAATGCGAGTTCTACTGGTCCTGTGGAAAAGCCTGTGTATCGCTGCTGAATGTGCAACAAGTTTGTAGGCTTCATTTAAAATCAGTGGAGGATTAATGCGACTCAGTTAGCCACACCAACCTCCAACTTGTTCCCACGCACAGGGCTTTAGTTTAACAGGAGCTAAAAATATCAGAAGGAAACCTGGGCCTGCGGGCAAACAGGTGATGTAACAAGTACTTTGAGGCTTTTAGTTCAGACTTGTTTATATTTACACAAGCACATTAGTATTGTTTTGGCTCTTGCTGCAACACGCAAGTTTGAAAGGTGCATTGTGTGAAATATTGTAGTATACATTTGGAAGACATCAATCAAAACCTCTAAATGACGCTCCTTGGAGTTGTCTCATGGGGAGAAAAAAAAGACATTTAAAACATTAAATTAATTAAAAGCAATGCCAAAATTAATGTCGTTGGAAATAAATTTTCATTCACTAGAAATAGTTTTACATTTTTGTCTCTAGCTACTATAAATTATTAATTAAAATTAAACAATGCTTGTGCAGAATGATGTTTAACAAAAAAAAAAAAGGATATGTTATTTGACAGGGATCCTCAATAAGGAATGGCTGTCATTGATTTTGTATAGATGTTGCTGTTTACACCAAAAAGTAAAAACTATATGGCTATATGGATAAGCTGCAAATAAATGAACATGATTTTTCAATATTTTTTCTCTATTCCTAGGCCAGTCCAAGGAGTTTTCTTTTTGTGAGCTATGTCAGAGGGAATTCTCCATTCCTACTGTATATTCCTAATAACAATAACATGTCACATAATACAGCTCAGTAAGGTGTCCTGCATTGCCTCATAAACGGACTAGTTTGGTTTGTAATAATCTGGAAGATATATGGGATATTTCTGTTGCAATACCTCAAATGGCCACTGGTGGAGTGGTGGAGCCTGTTACTCATCCAAATTTTATTATACTTTACATCTGTGCATAAACAAAAACAAACCGTGGAGTATCCATTACTTGCGTTAACATATATTTCTCCAATTGCCTTGAAAGGACAAAGTTATTATTGCTTGGCTAACTAGGCTACCATAGGTGCTCACAGGCTGTAGGAGAGTATATGCAATGTAGACACTAGATGCTGCTTAAAACTATACACTGCACCTTAATTTACCAATATAGCAGATTGTTTAATGATTCTGTGTTTTTTTATGTCTACAGAAGCTGAGGAGAGACTCTTCCAGTCGCCGTGACATCATACAGTTGTGCAAATAAAACCTGCCACTTTCCTCCAGAGACCACAAAGTGGGCAAAAACAAGCAAGTCTTACAAGAAACAAATGGTGACATTTAAATGAAGGACTCCCAATCCTTTACGTTACAAAAGGGTTGAAGTTATTTTATCTTTTAAATCTATATTTATTTATGTGATGGATTCGTCATCTCTTCATTTCACTTGAAAATCCTTTTGTTTTTCACTCATGACTGAAAGAGGCTTAAAATTGTGAGTCTTACAAATGAATGGACACTTTTTGTTACTGGTTCAACCTGGATTTCAACTCATTTTCTGTACATATTGTTTCCATGTTATTAACACAAGATGTAGTTTATGTTGTAAACTCTCAAACTCTCTCACACTTTTTATGTTTAAGTGATTATTTTGCACATTATGAACGCGTACAGTGTATTTTGAGTCACTATTTCCTTCTGTTTTATGCAGAGGATTTTTTGCCGAATAGTGCCTGTAGAGCTTGTTTTTCAAGCCTAAAGCTGCTTCACTTGCTGTTTTTATCCATTTTTTTCATCTCATTTTTCAACAAATCCCATGTATTTAAAAATAACTCCTTGTTAATTAACATTTCACTAGTAATTTATATATGTATTTAAATTAATACCTTAAAGAAGATTAGTTATTTTCTTTGCTGCCACTGTCGCTACGCACAAACATCTATATTTTTGTTACAACAATGCGTGCTGTTAATAATATGACATTTGTTAGAATGAACACTAAAATGGGAGATATGTTGAATGATGGGAGGTGAGTTTGACTGAGATACTTGAAAACGTTTTTGTAAAAATTATATTTATTTTTTATGTAGTGTAGGATGAATGCCCAGAAAAAAAAAACACCTTGTTTGAGTCATTTCCAGTATGTTGTACATGTAATTTTTGCATCTGCTGGACCAAATAAATCACTTCAAGTAAGTGCAAGTATTTTCTGTTGAGTTTTTTTTTTAATTTGCATCATTCCTTAAGCCTCAAAACACAGGAGGAGCTTGTACAAATGGATGGGGTTGTACAAACAAAACAGAACAAAAATATTTTATAAGTACTGTACTAACTTTTTAAAACCTGACAAATACAAATTTTGAATAGAAATATGTAAATTATTCTAAGTTGGGTCTTGGAAAGCTAACACTGACAGACAACAATACATTGATTCACTGTGGGCAAGCTGGTTTGCAGGAGGGGACAAGAGCACAAAGATCATCTACAGCACCAGTGAGAAGCTTAGATCCAAACAAAAATGTACTCAGTCAAGTGCATTTGAAAGATCTGGGAATTAGATTTGTACATCATCTGCTCAGAACTTAAGGAAATACTGTGCTAGCAACAACATACTGTACATACCAGAAAGCATAACAGGGCCAAGAATGGAGACCTGTGGCACACCAGAGGTCAGGGGAGCAATGGAGAATGACAGAAAAAGATAAATCAATGAAGGGCAGTCCCAAAAAGACCGGACCCATGTTACAACCTTCACCAAACTCAGACTGGCCTTGATTGGACTGGATTTTTGACTGTTCCCTGTGATCTCCTCCAATGCATCATGCCCAGCGCATGATCTTAGTCTTGACTTGGTGCTTAATTCCTAGATGTCTTGAGCTTGGTCTTTGCTAATGTAGCCTTGACAAGTACACTCCATTTTAAAGCATATATCGTTCTTAGAGGTCTTATAATGTACTATGTCCGAGCACATTTCACTTATGACATGAGTCAAGCTGCAGTTTAATCATGAGAAATTCTCTTCAGGATATTAAAGTTGCATCAGAGCTGATAAGCAGCCAGCATCGCAATACACATTCATAGGAAAACACTGGTGACTAATAACAGTTTAAAAAGATGAAGAGGTATATTACATGAAATGAGATAAAGTGGACACGTGTTACCACAGGAAATGGGCCTAGACCAGAGTAGACTATATTAACAGAGACTGAGGCAAGAACAAGACATGAGGTTTTTTATTCATTCATACGACTGGTGAAGAGTAATAAACAGCTGAGTTCTTGATTGGACTTGAATTTGAAATGTTAATACCGTGACGAGCAAAAAAAACAAGTTGTCGGAACTGAAGACCAAAATGGATTATGAGTGTTACAACACTACTGAGAAACTCGATTAGATTCAAATGAATTGAGGAAATGACACATGTTGCAACAGAAGTTAAGAGAAACAGGAAACTTGAAGTTAAGACAACAGGGCCAGAGTGTACTGAGACCATGACAAGACTAAAACTTGGGATGGAGGATGAGCACCAAGTCAGCCTCAAGTCCAGAAAGACTAAAATAATTGCCATATCATTTTTCAAACTTTTCAGGAGACACAAAGAAATTCGCCCAAAATTGCCTGTTTAATATTTATTGATAATTTTACTCAAAAATCTTATACAAAAGGCCAACTACTGACATACTGATATTATGTCAGTCAATCATGTAACGTAACTGAAATAAAATTACTTTAAAATTTATGAACATGCCTTTGTTGATTTAGGCAAACCTTTTAGGCAAACTTTTTTTGTAAAACTTGGCTCTGTCAATAATAATGCACTAACAGACTAACTAAACATTAAGCTGAGGAGACATGTGCATCTCATCACCCCTTTCTCTTCACTCACTCATCTCTCCATCATCTCTTTTTGGGTTCCTGGCTGATTTTCATTAATGAGGCAAATTGGGTTAGGATTTGAATACAACACAGTATGCAAACCTTTCTCTAATAATAATAAAATGTGTTCGGTAACCTTTCCATTATTAATACTAGCTTCATGGACCTTTTTTTGCTGTTTTGAGAGATAACCACTCACAAAGTAGAATCATGAAAATATGTCCTAGCTAGCTTACTAAGAAATAAAACAATTTATTTCTAAAAGACAGTTAAAACTCAAAACAACTGCAATATTTACAGCCAGGCCAATGTTATGTGTAACCTCATTACTTTCCAATGGGCTCATTGGAATAACTTTACTGACAGAGAAAAATTCCTTCCTTGTTGTTGCCAAAGCCATCTTGAAACACAAAAAGTCACTCTTTCTTTTGACTTAGGAAACATAACATTGCCAAAGTCACACTTTTGACACCTCTTGATTATACTTATATGATCTGTTTACCTTAGGATGTTTAAAATTTTACCAGCCATAGCCAGCATCAAGCGGAGATGATATAGGCAAAAATCTAAAATCTTAAAATCTAATCTTTTTTTGAGAAAAAAAAACTTAGGAGATTATATTGGAAAAAAGATTATGTTGAGGAGGGGTTTAACAAATGAGGCACAGTTACATTTACACTTCAACACCTGGAGGCTAAAGTGCAGACTGCAAAGCCACATCTCACACTCCTTCTTGTATAAGAGCATTTGAACAGCTATGGTAGCCCTGCAGGGACATGCTATTGCCTATGAACAAATCAGGTGGCCATAGCTCTTACCTTTAAAAAATATTAGACAAAATCAGTTGTCCTAAACCTTTAGTAGAATGTGTGCTCAAAAGGAAACACAAGGGCACCTCCAACAGTGCTCAGTTTGTCCTCTCTGGGCATCTTTAGCAACAGGAAGTAATGGTTCTTTCCACTGGGTTTATGGAGCTAAACAGTATAGTTAAATCTAAGATGGAGAAATAACAACAGTATCTTTTCGATGTGATAGTAAGTAAACTTTATTTATATAGCACCTTTCACAGATAGAAATCACAAAGTGCAACAGTTAAAAAAACTAACAGTAACACAGATAATAAATTTAATTGGGACAGTGCATGCTAATGAACATACATGAGACACAACCATATGAATGTAAACATGCCAGATTGTAGCCGTTGGCTAATTTCCATCCGTTTTACCAACATTCTCACACCATTCACCAGAGCAACAATCACACACACTCATACACCAGTGCTGCGTCACTGGAGGCAAGGAGAGTTAAGTGTCTTGCCCAAGGTCACAACGACAGTATGAACTGTGGGGGGAGCGGGAATCGAACCACCTACCTTCCGGTTGAAGGACGACCGCTCTACCACTGAGCCACTGCGCCCCATAATAAAACTATAATAGATAAAAATAAACATGAAAAAAAAAAGAAATAAACTAAATGCATGACTAAATAAAAGTGTCTTCAGCTGCTTTTTAAAATAATCAACAGAATCGACCACTCGCAGTGACAGGGGAAGGGCGTTCCAGAGTCTGGGGGCGAAAGACTGCTTGGAAAGACAGGTCCCCCTGAGATTTAAAATGGGTTTTGGGGATCAGGAGGTTTTGACCTGAGGACTGGAGAGTACAGAAGGAGGAGTAAGTAAGTAAGTATTATTTATATAGCACCTTTCACAGATATAGATCACAAAGTGCTTTACAATGTGCTTACCACTCACCCCATTCACACACATTCACACCTGGGGCAGACAGAGATGGCGGCTGCCACACAAACGGCGCTCAACCTTTTCCGACCACCACCAAACACACCTCTACAGTCACACACATTCATACACCAGTGCTACAGACACTGGAGGCAAGGTGGGTTAAGTGTCTTGCCCAAGGACACAACGACAGTATGAACTGTGGGGCGAGCAGGAATCAAACCCACTACCTTCCGGTTGAAGGACGGCCGCTCTACCACTGAGCTACTGCCGCCCCCGAGTAAGAGGTCAACAGGTCAGTGATTTTCTGGGGGACCTGTCCATGAAGTCAAGACTAAAATTTTTTAATCGATTCTAAATTTCACTGGAAGCCAATGGAGTGTGGATAAATCCACTGTAATGTGTGCCGTTCTGTTGGTTCCTGTTAAAAGCCTGGCTGCAGCATTCTGTACCATCTGGAGACAATTTATCTGAGGATTTGTTAAAACAAGTAAAAAGAATTCCAATAGTCTAATAGCAATCTTACATAATTTTGGGGAAATTATAAGTTAAAGAGGAGTTGCATCAAAAACTAAAGACATTCAGAGAAATCTGGATCACTTTTATGCAATGTAAACTGTGGGGCTCTACTTTTTGTCATTCAACTTGAGATAAAGCATGTCAGTGAGTCCTATTTGGGTCATGACATTAATCAAAAGGTTCAATAAACTCACACACATTCTTCTTTGTTTGTGTTGCAAGGTCTGTCTGTCCTAAAGATACTACTGAGTTGTTTATGTGGTAATAGACTAAACCAGACAAAAGAAGAAATAGATGTATGGGCCTAACAGTCACAGTGCCATCCTTGGATTTTCTTCAAAGAGCCAGTCTAAGTCAAAGACAGACAGAAGATTACTAAAATGTACTTCTGAGAAAAAGGTTGAAGCTTTTCCATTCAGCCTAGCTCTCCCATGTTCTCCCATGAATCCATAAGGAAAGCTTTGTTTTAAAAGAAAATATTGTAATTTGTTTTCTCTTAACGTTGTCCTTCACCCTCCGCGGGTGGTCTCATCCTTCGAGCTCGGATCCTCTACCAGAGGCCTGGGAGCTTGAGGGTTCTGCGCAGTATCTTTGCTGTTCCTAGTACTGCACTTTTCTGGACCGAGATGTCTGGTTTTCTTCCAGGGATCTGCTGTAGCCACTCTTCCAGTTTGGGGGTTACTGCCCCGAGTGCTCCGATGACCACTGTTACCTTCACCTTACAAGCCTTTGAAGGTGAAACATCCAAGATCCACAAGTACATCAAAGATAAGGCCCCAACAGATGACGTGCTCAGTGAATGTCTCAGGCAATGGGGAACAGAGGAAGAGGAGCTGGAGGAGGGACCATCATGGGAGGACAAACCCCTACATGGGATGTACCACCGGAACATAACTGAAGTGGCTGATATCAAGAAATCCTACCAATGGCTAGAACGGGCCGGACTGAAGGACAGCACAGAGGCACTCATCATGGCTGCACAGGAGCAGGCCTTGAACACCAGAGCAATAGAGGCCCAAATCTACCACACCAGACAAGACCCAAGGTGTAGGCTGTGCAAACAGGTCCCTGAGACAATCCAACACTTAACTGCAGGGTGTAAGATGCTGGCAGAGAAAGCATACATGGAGCGCCATAACCAAGTGGCTGGCATAGTGTACAGGAACATCTGTATGGAGTATGGACTGGAAACCCCGAGGTCAAAGTGGGAAACACCTCCAAAGGTGGGAGAGAATAACCGAGCCAAGATCCTGTGGGACTTCCAGATTCAGACTGACAGAATGGTAAAAGTGATTGCAACATCAGGAAAAAGGAACATGAGAAACTATAGAAATACCAAGGGCTCAGAGAAGAGCTGGAAAAGGCTTGGAAGGTGAAGGTGACTGTGGTGCCCGTGCGCATCGGAGCACTCGGGGCAGTGACCCCCAAACTGGAAGAGCACCAGACATCTCGGTCCAGAAAAGTGCAGTACTAGGAACAGCAAAGATACAGTGCAGAACCCTCAAGCTCCCAGGCCTCTGGTAGAGGACCCGAGCTCGAAGGATGAGACCACCCGCGGAGGGTGAAGGACAAAGTTTTTTTGTGTTATATATATTGGAATGACCTAAGATCTTTTATTTCTTTCTCTAAATAATTTCTTCCAGGGGCCCCTTCATTTTGTTTTTTATTATCTGAGTATGGAAGAATCCAAAATAGGCATCAACATTGATTCTGATCTATTAAAAATTTTGGTCCCTAGGACATTAACTGGGATTTCAACAAGAGAGGACAAACAGTAATTGCGTTGCAACGGTAGTGTTTTGAAAAAATGCACTTTTAAGGGAGTTCATGGCACAAAATAATACAGGAGGGACACTTGACGAAAGAATTATGAAAAATTTGAATTCACCCCAAAATACACAATCTGGTCAAAGTGATACAAAAATAAGATAAAATAGTAAAAACACAAAAAAACACACACAAGAAATGTCCAGGGACCCAGGAGTGTTAATTTAGGCCCTAACCTTTGATGCATGCTCAATAAGAAACAGTGCATCACCTCCAACAGTTTGTTCTTTCCACTTTAGAGCTTTAAAAGTGTTCTTTTGATGTGATTACTGAGCTGAAAGCATAGTTTTGATTGATGTGTTTAATTTCACACAATGCACCTTTAATTTAACATTTCATAAAAATACAGCATGTTATACTAATAATAATTAATATTATTAGAGTTATGCCAAAACATAAATTAAATGTATTCATAGGTATTTCATTCGGCTTTATTGCAGGAAACAAACTCAATGACACTGTGCTATGTTTAGTTTCCTCTGTTTTACTGGAATAGTTCACATGACATTATCCCTGCTCCCACTCAGTCACACAGACGGAGCATTTTGCCGACTCAGTGTGGCATTCTCTTAAGTGAATCATGGGCAGACTGAGCGGCTTGGCACAGATGGGATGTCCCGTAAGCAGAGTGTCTATGTGACTGCAGTCAGGTTTCTTCCTGGTTGAGCTCCACCTCACGTAGGCACTGGCTGATAGACAGTGTGGTGTGAGCACTGCCAGGTTCAACATCTCACCAAAACCTGCTTTGCATCTTGACTTTGCATAGTCTCTCATTGAGGGACATTTTAAATAAGCAAACAAGTTAATTTGACTCTGCAGTATTTATACCGCCCTTGTGGCCATAATAATACAATTTTTGTTTTCAACGGGGTTCATCTGAACTTAGTGAGGGGATTAAAATTGTCCCATGAGTGACCACTGACACTAAATAGAGAACATTAACAAGCGGGTACTTACTTTATTTTACAGATATTAATGTTACATCTACTAAAGGCTAATAGCTGCCAGTCACTGGATGCTAAATAACTAATAACACAGATGGTTTAAGAACCTGTGCTTACTCATCAAAGACTGTAAAAACTGAGATTTAACTGACAACATTAGTATATGTATCTCTAAAGCTGCAAAACCTATAATAAAGTAAAATACAGGCCACCTAAGTACATGTTATATAAATGATAATGGGAAAGGCTTTGCAATAAAATAAGACTATAGCTTCTTAGCACTGTTGTTCCATTTGCAATAACACATGAGGCAACATATCTGAGAACAAGGAAGTTCCTGCACTGTGTATTTATTTTACTAGGTTAGGTTTTGGGAGCCAGAAGTTACATTGTGTAACTCAGCAGTTTTTCTGTGTCTGTTTTGTCCTGATAATAAAATGCCACATCATCATTCTGTCTCCCTCACAAGCCGAGCTTAATGAGTGCATTGCAACTATTTATTGCATATGCTGCCTGAAAAATGCCCAGAAGTGCAGGCTGCAGGGGAATGGCTGTAACCTTACTGGGAGCGATGAGCTGCTGTGTCAGATGTACAGCATGAATGGTCCTGGTGTTAAGATGTCTTGAGCCTGATGATCTACAAATAGCCGTCTAATGCTGCACTAATGAAGGACTCACAATGTTCCTAATTACTCAACTTAATTTAACATAAACAGAGAGAAGCAGAAGTTGCATGTCACAATTATCAACAGACAAATGCAGAAGTTAAGGTAACACACAAAAAGCTCATGTCATTTATAGTTATTTTGGTAGGAGTGTAGGAGGTTGAAAATTAAAAGACTTGATAGACAAGTGCCAAAAATAAATACATTTTGATGATTGGACAGTGTGATGTTGCAGTGTGTGCTTATTTACTGTCCGACCAAACAAAGGCAAAGAGACCACAGAAATAAATAAGTCTAAAAACAGAAAAAAATGGAATGCAATTGGTGAGAATACTGTCTATACAGTATTTCTTCGGTTTTCTTGTAGTTAGACCTGTCCTGGGCAGAATACAGCTATGTGCATATAGTTTATACTCTAGTTTATTGTCTAGAAATACAAATATTTAATACTCTGTTGCACTATGTACGGTCAACACATCTATATGTTTATGCACACTCACTGCAGCCGGGGTAAACCGAGACAGTTTGAGTCTAATCAGCAGGTGACCCAGCACTATACGTTCAGCCCTATCATGATTCAGCAGCGTATTATTCTTTAGCTAATTATCTGTTCCTTATAATTAGCCGGTCATGTGACTCTGCCCCGGGTGAACTCTTATTAATCCCCATGCACTCATTACAAGCTTACAGTGCATACATGAGGAGGTGCACGTATGCAACAGACCTGGAGACAGATGAGGAAGCAGAGCGCACACTTTCCTTCAGTCAAAATCAATGACGTTTTCATGGCTGGAAGGGCACAGTTACTCGTTTAGGTATAATTCCCAACAAGCTCACAAAGTGCCACGTTTGTGTGTGAGGTGAACCAGTCCACTGGAAACTCAGAAGTTTTAAAATTCATGGAAAGTTATTAACACAAGACTGCACAGTTCCCGACAAATGTGATTCACAGCTTAGATTTGATTTGGTTACCATTGACACTGAAAAGCAGGGAATTATGGAAAGGTATTTTTGGGAAATTATTGTCGTTGTGTGGTGTTTCCAGACATAATTTGAACTTAAAGTGAAATTTTGAAATGTTGCAAAAAGACAAATGCAAATGAGGTGTGTTTCCGTGAAGTGATGTGAAGCAAATAAACTTGACCTCAGTGACTATTGGTTTGAGTTGGATTTTGCAGAAGCTTTTTAAGTATAGTGTGTGTGGGGAACTTGTAGCTTGTAGTTTCATCCCTAATCCAAGAGACTTTGTTAATTCTGAGTTTAAAGGATGAGAGAGCTGAGTTATACTGTACGTCCCTCAATCTGAAACCGTTAAGAACTGTGATAGGACAAGGCTAGTCTGGTTTCATTGTTGTTAAGAGTCAAATGGGCACTCACACGTCCCAATACCTTTGTTCAAACCTTTTCTTGAATTAGCTTTGAAAAAAATAGACCTTAAGAAACTAACACTGATGTCAACAAGGAAATAATGTTGTTAATACAAAGAAATTAGTTATTTTGCTGCTAAATACGTCTTTTAATGCAGCACTTTTCTGGCTCTGCCATGATGAATGTCTGAGACGGACTGGGGCAAGTGTTTATGTGTTAAGTGTTGTTGAGCAATTTGTTTCTCGTGAGACCTTAGACTCTTGTGAGACCAAGAGATGGCGGGTTGCCGGCTGGTCTCCGGACTTTTCTTGCATGGCTGTTTTTTTTTCCCCTCAGAGGTGGTAGAGAGTGGGTTGCGACAGACCACATCTACCACGAATTAAGTCATCACAATGACTCCAAAGTTTCTGGTGAAAATTCTCATTTAACTAAATAATAAAATAATAAAGAATAAATAATGTTTTAGAAATGCATGTTCAACAAGACAATATTATACGATAGTTGATCACATCAGTCTGACGCTGAACTCAGAGACAGAAATTATGGTCTGCTCTAAACTTCAGTTTGATGTAATGTGTTAGTATTCTGCGAAGGGGTATTTGTTCAGTTTTATCCTATTTCTAATAAAATAAAAGCACAAAAGGTTGCTATGCTGTTTTTTGGGGGATGAGTGGTAGAATTGGCAACGGGACATAAGAACATTTCAGATAATGCATCTTAAAATCTGCAAAATCACTCACTGCAGGAAGTTAAAGTAACAGGAGACTTAATATCTTAGAATGCATTTTGAATGGGGAGTCAGCTTGTTGAAGCCAAACCCTGTACTTCCAAATCCAAACTAGCCACTGAAAACTGTACTGGACCTGTTTTCCTGTCAAAGTTAGTGACTAATCAAACAAATTCACCCAGATGCATCAAATTACTACATACAATAGAGCTGTTGTCATTTAGAAGAATAGTCATCAATCAGCAAAAGTTCCTCTCTTGTTGTGACCTACATCAGCTCACGGTTTTTTATGTCGACTTTGCAGGAAAGACTAAATATTTGAATTAGAGCACTATCAAATGCAATGATGCAGATCTAATGGATCTATTAAACAGTTTTTATTACGAAACGGTGTGATGGGGTGATACGAGGTGAGTACGTGCCCAGGTCGGCCTTGTGCTTTTGTTTGGGCTTTTGTAAAGACCTTTCTCTGTTCATGCTGCAGAGTGAAAGCTCATCCCCTGAGCTTTGTGCGGCAGCCCTGACAGGAGATTTGAGCTGAATGGGATGGATAAACGACTCAGTGGGCCTCGAATGGACCACAGTGGATTAATTCGACCATGTGTTATCCCTGGTTAAACTGACTCTGCAGGAAAAGCCAGTATACGTGCATATTGTCTTTCATACAACCGTTATTACAATAACGGAATGTGTGTGTATGTGTGTGTATGTGTGTAAATGTGTGTGAATGTGTATGAATGTGTATGAATGTTTGTGAATGTGTATGAATGTGTATGAATGTGCGTGAATGTGTGTGAATGTGTATGAATGTTTTTATGAATGTGTGAATGTGTGTGAATGTTTTTATGAATGTGCGTGAATGTGTGTGAATGTTTTTATGAATGTGCGTGAATGTGTTTATGAATGTGCGTGAATGTGTGTGAATGTTTTTATGAATGTGTGTGAATGTGTATGAATGTGTGTGAATGTGTATGAATGTGTATGAATGTTTGTGAATGTGAATGAATGTGTGTGAATGTGTGTGAATGTTTTTATAAATGTGTGTGAATGTTTTTATGAATGTGCGTGAATGTTTTTATAAATGTGTGTGAATGTGCGTGAATGTGCATGAATGTGTGTGTGTGTGAATGTGTATGAATGTGTGTGTGTGTGAATGTGTGTGTGAATGTGTGTGAATGTGTGTGTGAATGTGTGTGAATGTGTATGAATGTGTGTGGATGTGTGTGTGTGTGAATGTGTATGAATGTGTGTGAATGTGTATGAAAGTGTCTGTATGTGAATGTGTGTGTGTGTGTGAATGTGTGTGAATGTGTATGAATGTGTGTGAATGTGTGTGTGAATGTGTGTGAATGTGTATGAATGTGTGTGGATGTGTGTGTGTGTGTGAATGTGTATGAATGTGTGTGAATGTGTATGAAAGTGTCTGTATGTGAATGTGTGTGTGTGTGTGTGTGTGAATGTGTGTGTGTATGAATGTGTGTGAATGTGTGTGTGAATGTGTGTGAATGTGTATGAATGTGTGTGGATGTGTGTGTGTGTGTGTGTGTGTGTGTGAATGTGTGTGAATGTGTATGAATGTGTGTGAATGTGTGTGTGAATGTGTGTGAATGTGTATGAATGTGTGTGAATGTGTGTGTGTGTGTGTGTGTGTGAATGTGTATGAATGTGTGTGAATGTGTATGAAAGTGTCTGTATGTGAATGTGTGTGTGTGTGTATGTGTGAATGTGTGTGAATGTGTATGAATGTGTGTGAATGTGTGTGTGTGAATGTGTATGAATGTGTGTGTGAATGTGTGTGTGAATGTGTATGAATGTGTGTGAATGTGTGTGTGTGAATGTGTATGAATGTGTGTGTGAATGTGTGTGTGAATGTGTGTGTGTGTGAATGAATGTGTATAAATGTGTGTGAATGTGTGTGTGAATGTGTGTGAATGTGTATGAATGTGTGTGTGAATGTGTGTGTGAATGTGTGTGTGTGAATGAATGTGTATGAATGTGTGTGAATGTGTGTGTGAATGTGTGTGAATGTGTGTGTGTGAATGTGTGTGAATGTGTATGCATGTGTGGTGTGTGTGTGAATGTGTATGAATGTGTGTGAATGTGTGTGTGAATGTGTGTGTGAATGTGTATGAATGTGTGTGTGAATGTGTGTGAATGTGTGTGAATGTGTATGAATGTGTGTGTGAATGTGTGTGTGAATGTGTGTGTGTGAATGAATGTGTATGAATGTGTGTGAATGTGTGTGTGAATGTGTGTGAATGTGTGTGTGAATGTGTGTGAATGTGTATGCATGTGTGTGAATGTGTGTGAATGTGTGTGTGTGAATGTGTATGAATGTGTGTGAATGTGTGTGTGAATGTGTGTGTGAATGTGTATGAATGTGTGTGAATGTGTGTGTGAATGTGTAGGAATGTGTGTGAATGTGTGTGTGAATGTGTGTGTGTGTGTGTGTGTGTGTGTGTGAATGTGTGTGTGTGAATGTGTATGAATGTGTGTGTGAATGTGTATGAATGTGTGTGAATGTGTGTGTGAATGTGTGAATGAATGTGTGGTGTGTGAATGTGTGTGTGTGTGTGTGAATGTGTGTGAATGTGTGTGTGAATGTGTATGAATGTGTGTGAATGTGTGTGAATGTGTGTATGAATGTGTGTGAATGTGTATGAATGTGTGTGAATGTGTGTGAATGTGTGTGTGAATGTGTATGAATGTGTGTGAATGTGTGTGTGTGAATGTGTATGAATGTGTGTGTGAATGTGTGTGTGAATGTGTGTGTGTGTGAATGAATGTGTATAAATGTGTGTGAATGTGTGTGTGAATGTGTGTGTGAATGTGTGTGAATGTGTGTGAATGTGTATGAATGTGTGTGTGAATGTGTGTGTGAATGTGTGTGTGAATGTGTGTGTGTGAATGAATGTGTATGAATGTGTGTGAATGTGTGTGTGAATGTGTGTGAATGTGTATGAATGTGTGTGAATGTGTGTGTGTGTGTGAATGTGTGTGTGTGAATGTGTGTGTGTGAATGTGTATGAATGTGTGTGTGTGAATGTAATGAATGTGTATGAATGTGTGTGTGAATGTGTGTGTGAATGTGTGTGAATGTGTGTTTGAATGTGTATGAATGTGTGTGTGAATGTGTATGAATGTGTGTGAATGTGTATGAATGTGTGTGAATGTGTGAATGTGTGTGTGTGTGTGTGTGTGTGTGTGTGTGTGTGAATGTGTATGAATGTGTGTGTGTGAATGTGTATAAATGTGTGTGAATGTGTGTTAATGTGTGTGTGAATGTGTGTGAATGTGTGTGAATGTGTGTGAATGTGTGTGTGAATGTGTGTGTGAATGTGTGTGTGAATGTGTATGAATGTGTGTGAATGTGTGTGTGAATGTGTAGGAATGTGTGTGAATGTGTGTGTGAATGTGTGTGTGTGTGTGTGTGTGAATGTGTGTGTGTGAATGTGTATGAATGTGTGTGTGAATGTGTATGAATGTGTGTGAATGTGTGTGTGAATGTGTAGGAATGTGTGTGAATGTGTGTGTGTGTGTGTGTGTGTGTGAATGTGTGTGTGAATGTGTATGAATGTGTGTGAATGTGTATGAATGTGTGTGTGAATGTGTATGAATGTGTGTGAATGTGTATGAATGTGTGTGAATGTGTGTGTGAATGTGTGTGTGAATGTGTATGAATGTGTGTGAATGTGTGTGTGAATGTGTATGAATACAGCGATATACCGCCGTCCACCAGAGGGCAGGCTCCAAAAGCGGAAATATAAGGAGAAACCCAATGGCGACTTTACAAGAGTAAAACTCATGTTTACAGCCTGGTACTAAAGATGGCTCCGGTCTCTAGAGGTAAGTTTTTACTACATGACAACTCTGGGGTAGTTCTAAAAACTATTGATTTACTATGGAAAAAGCCCGGATGTAACGGCCATTTTATTGCCCATTCGTAATGACAATATTGGTGAATAGGGGACCAATGGGCGGATATCATCCATATTTATACAATCTATGGTGTGAATGTGTATGAATGTGTGTGAATGTGTGTGAATGTGTGTGTGTGAATGTGTGTGAATGTGTATGAATGTGTGTGTGTGAATGTGTCTGAATGTGTGTGAATGTGTGTGTGAATGTGTGTGAATGTGTGTGTGAATGTGTATGAATGTGTGTGAATGTGTGTGAATGTGTGTGAATGTGTATGTGTGAATGTGTGTGAATGTGTATGAATGTGTGAATGTGTGTGAATGTGTGTAAATGGGTGTGAATGTGTATAAATGTGTATGAATGTGTGAATGTGTGTGAATGTGTGTGAATGTGTATGAATGTGTGTGAATGTTTTTATGAATGTGTGTGAATGTGCGTGAAGGTGTGTGAATGTGTGTGAATGTGTATGAATGTGTGAATGTGTGAGAATGTGTGTGAATGTGTATAAATGTGTATGAATGTGTGAATGTGTGGGACTGTGCGTGAATGTGTATGAATGTGTATGAATGTGAGAATGTGTGTGAATGTGTGTGAATGTGTATAAATGTGTGAATATATGTGAATGTGTGTGAATGTGTGAAGGTGTATGAATGTGTATGAATGTGTGAATGTGTGTGAATGTGTGTGGATGTGTATGAATGTGTGAATGTGTGTGAATGTGTGTGAATGTGTGCGAATGTGTATGAATGTGTGAATGTGTGTGAATGTGTGAATGTGTGTGAATGTGGGAAGGTGTATGCAGTGTTGTGCCTGAACGCGTTCATTGAACGATAGTTCATGAACTCGGTCATATTTTGGGCGAACGTGAACTGAACGTGCTGAATTACTGCCTGATGAACGCGTTACTGTGAACTCGTTCATTCTGGTGTCTGTGAGCACGCTCTCTCAGGTTAACTTCGTTCAATAGGGTGCCAGATTTCTATAGAGCCTTCCAGGCGAAAATCCGGCTAAAACACACCGCAAACCAGCCGCAAACGGGTCTTAATATGTAGCGGAAAAACACCAAACCTGGCAACACCAGCCACCTGTGTCGCACCGCCGTCCGCCGCATGCGTGACGCGTCATCAAAAAAATAAATAAAAAAGCATGGAGGCGACAGCAGCATGTAGTAAGGCGTATGATCATTTAAATTCATTCATGTAACTTGTTTGTTGAACCTGCCTGGTCTATTTTTCCAGGATTCAAATATTCTGTTTTAGCATGTGGACAATGGAAAATTATTAAAATTTAATTTTTACTGTCCTGTTTTTCTTTGAATAATTCCTCATTAAAAAAGACCATTCAAGCAGCACGTTTTTCCTCATGTTCTTGAGAATGTACTGTAGGGTTGAAAGCTGCAGCTGCTACTAGTGTGGAGTGAATGGACAGCAACAAAGCATTAAAGCACCAATGGGGAAATGCTGTCCCCTCAATGCTAATGTAAACCCTGGTTGGATAAGGATTGAAAATTGGATATGAAAATGAAATCTAACGCATAGCTTCATTGTTAAAACTGATAAAATAATTGCTGTCTGTGATTCTACTGTATATGGGCTGTGGCAATAATTTTGAAAAATAATAGCTCGCAGCAACATATGAAAAAAAAGAACTATGAACTAGTTCATTTTTGGAACTGTGAACTTAGTTCAAAATTTTGAAGTTTGAACTGAACTGAACTAGTTCATTTTAAAATTTGTGAACTGAACTTTGAACTAGTTCTTGTAGAAAGTGAACTTTCCCAACACTGGGTGTATGAATGTGTGTGAATGTGTGTGAATGTGTGAAGGTGTATGAATGTGTGAATGTGTGTGAATGTGTGTGAATGTGTGTGAATGTGTGCGAATGTGTATGAATGTGTGTGAATGTGTGTGAATGTGTGAATGTGTGTGAATGTGTGAATGTGTGTGAATGTGTGCGAATGTGTGTGTGAATGTGTGAATGTGCGTAATTGTGCGTGAATGGCAGAACCATGTAAAGTTCTTTTGGTGCCCGAGAAGGGTATAGAAACAGCGCTATATAAATGCACACCATTTACCATTTGCTCAAACAGCTTTAGGTCTATAGTCCAAAAATGTTCCTTTGGTCTTAACTTTTTGTTTTCTTATAATCAGACCAATGTTTTTAAGTGTTTACCTTGTGAGTTTAGCAGTCAAAACATGTCAAGGTAAACACTTAAAAACATTGGTCTGATTATAAGAAAACAAAAGTTAGCCTTTAGTCTGTATAAATCTATGAATATATGATGCAGCTTTGTGTGGCTCAGGAGCAATAAAGTTTAATCTGATCTCATCTTACCTCATCGTCTCTTGTGAAAGCAACATGAATGTTTTAAATGGGCCGTATGAGTTACACCCTGCACACAATGCATTCTTGTCTGTGCCTTTAGCCTTTGTCCATTTACTGCATCTGTACAATTACAATTGGATTATAAACTGCCTGCTCATCTTCCTGCATTTGTTTCCCCAAAAGTAAAACTATACTATATCTTATCTATATCTATCTTCGACAAACAGTTAATTCAAGTCAAGCAAGTCATGCATTCAAAACATGAGTCAAGTGTTTTAGTTTTGTAATACATAACAGATCCATATATTTTTTTTAAATTTGTGGCTCATCTAATTATGTTATCTAGTTATGTTTTATTTTCTACATCTAAAATGACATGATAAACTTTTGTCCTTGTTTTTGGACAAACTTAACATCACTACCTGGAGCTCAAGAGTAGCTTGAATATAATTTATTTGAAGCTTAATTACAACCTCCGTCAGGAAAAGAGAATGTTATTTGAGTGGTGTGGTGGGTCACCACAGGAGCCTGCGATCCAGGGCTGTGGTAACCAGAGGTTTCATAAGGGGCACTGAGTCCAGGCCTAATTACTTGGCTAGGATGATGTCCATAAGATTGGCATCCAAACCAGAGTCCACCAGCACCATTGGCACTGGACAATAGAGACTTGCTGGTACCTGTGTTGGGCTCCCCAGTACCCTCCCTTCTACTGATTAGCCTTGCCTTTTACTGGACAGCAAGCAAGGAAATGTCCCGATTGACCGCAGTATTTGCACCATCCCTCCCTCCTGAACTATTCGCTCTCTCGCTGCTGGAGTCAGATGAGTGCGACTGAATCGCATTGGTTCCTCTGGACTCCTAATGGCACAGGGTTAGAGGGAGGAGGAGAGGGAACACCATGGAAGTGCCAGGACTGAGCAGAGGTGGAACCAGGAGTACCTCTGAAGAGGGGAAGGAGTATCAGGGGTTCTCCTTCTCTCTTTCAGAAATTTGTTCCAACCACTCTCGGCCAGCAGGGTCCGGAACTCAATGGTGTGGTCAGCTGCCCTACGTCTTTTCTGGCGCAGACCCACCAAGGCTCTAACTGCCTCCCTTCCTGGAGAGACATGTTGGAACACTTGGGTGAAGGTCTTAGTGAACAAAGAGAAGGAACAACAGACTGGGGAGTTGCGACTCCACTCAGTTGTGTCCCAGGCCTCAGCACGACCTGACAGGTAGGAAATAATGTAGGCTATCTTGGCACGGTCTGTGGGGTAGGCATTGGACAGTAGCTTGAAGTGGATGTCACACTGGGTAAGAAAAGTGCGACAGTCTCTGAACTCACCAGAAAAACGCTCGGGTCGGTTTTTGACGGTGGCTTGAGCAGCAGCCGGAGTGGTTTCAGAGTATGGAGGAGCTGATCCGGTCAGAGCCTGTATAGCTTTGGTGAGGTTCTCAAACTGCTCAGTGGTCCGGAGGCTCTCAAACTGCTCAGAGACACTGTGTAGCTCCTGTCTCATCTAAGCAAGACCCTGATCTTGCTGATAAATCATTTGTCCATGAGCATGATGTGATTGAGTTTGCTGAGTCCATATTGTGGCCAGATCTGACTATCAGGGCACTCAAAGAAGGACTCAAATGCAGCAACTCACAGGAAAACCCAGGTAAGTTTAATCAGGCAGAGGGATCCAAAAAACGGCAGTCAATCACAAGGTCAAAAAGCAGGCAAGGTCAAAACACTAAAATCCAAGGGAGTTACAAAAAAAAGGCTGGAACGCTGACATTGGGGTTCAAGACGATGAGGCAGGGAGCAATCTTCTTCTTCTTTTTCTTCTTCTTCCACTTCTTCTTTTCTCTTTTTTAATAGCGGTTGGCACCCAGCTGAGAGGTGCATTTACCGCCACAAAAAAAGCAGCACCAGTGCCCCCCACTTTTAGGGTCTTTTGAGCAATATGTAACTATAATGAGTTGGTCAAAACTCTGATTTACATACTCTTGAACTAGAAATTGTGGCAATGTTTAGGGTTTTCCTTTAAGTTTTAGGTGTAGGCTAATATCTACTAGAGCTAATTTGAATTTCCATGGGGCCACAGCTGGTAAGGCCACAGTGGGGCTTAAGATAAGCTCTGACAGGCCAGCGAGTTCTGCCTTTGCATTTGCTACCCAGCCAAAGCTGTGGTAGTCAGTTTAATGTTCCCAACATTCTTTCAGTGTTTCTTTTGCAGGGTGATCCCCGCCGTACCCTTGTACATTTACCCAATACGCCAACTTAAGCTTAATCCTTCTCTCCCAATTCAACCTGCATTGCAGAGACTGGCAATGTTTTAAAAGCCCTACTGCAGTTACGTAGGGCTTGAGCCTACTCTACATCAAGCTTCTTGAGCAATACAACCATAGTCTAATGTGGCTCTCATAATGGCCCAGTAGATATTTAAAATAGATTTTCTGTCTGCGCCCCAGTCCTGACCTGTTACGCAACACAGTAGGTTATTCACTTTCTTACACATATTCTTTACTTTTTCTGGATGTTTCCTCCAAGTGAGCTTTTCATCAACAAAAACTCCCAGGATCCTCACTTCTTAGACCTGTTCAAGCTTCTGTCCATACAGTTTATCAATTTTTCCTATGAAAGCAAATTGTCTATTTTGCTACAGACAATTTGAATCCCCATTTGAGGGTCCTTGCTTCTGGTGAAAGACTGTGAACTGTTACAAATGTTCTGGCTAAAAGTTTGGCTTTGTCTACACTGCTGATTGCTACGCTTTGGCCCTGGCATCTCATAGTTACTCTTTATTCCATTCATGCATCTAATCATACCCCAGATCTCTGTTAATCGAGTCTCTCTCCCAATTTTAGAGCAAAATTGTCTCCAATATACTTGTTTAGCTGAACCACTGCCTATGTCTTCTTATATTCATCACAGGCATCACCATGGTACACACATCCCCCTACTTTCCTTTGCTCTTTGGAATAGTTTCTTTTGCTGTTAGAACAATAACTGAGACAATAGCTGCATTTAACCCTTCCACATCTGTCACCTGCTCTGTAAGTATAGCTGTGCCATTTGTAATTTGAAAAGCCTCCCAGTCAGCCTTTCCCAGTTTCCACCTCGGGACCCTTGACCTTTTATCCTGACATATTTCTAAGACAACTTTGATGTTTATGGGATAGTGGTCACTTCCTAACAGTGACTGATTAAGAAAGTCCCATCTCCTGATGCCTGCAGTCTCACTCGTGATTAATGTAATGTCTATTACACTTTCTGTTTTGTTTATAGTGTTTTAGCGAGTTCCTTTTCCAGGCATTTTTGATCAATAAATCTCCCCACCACAAGCCCATTTCTATCAGTATAAGTAATTTTTCCTTGTGTGCTTTCATCTACATTTTCAAGACATCATTTCTGCATATGACTTGAAATTTCTGGCATTCCCTTGCATAATATCTATTACCATCAGGAGCCACCAGCGCATGACTTTGAAGGTGTCTCTTACGTAACGTTTTCTCTACTGCTTTCCAGCTGAGCTCTTTAACTCATCGATACTTTTGTTACTCACAAAATAAAAAAAAGGAAATAACTGAAATGTAGAAATAAAGGCATGACCTCACAAGCAGGGCATGGCACATACACTTGCATCCTGTGGTTGCACCCTTATTTCTACAGAATGATACAAACAAAAGTTTATGAAGGTCTAAAACACTGCTAACACTAATAACATGTAAACTCTTTTTTTCGCTGTACATTATTTCCACAATTATGGGCAATTTCACCTGTGTAATATTTTGAAAAGTGCAATACTTGTTACAGAACCTGCAATCTACTCTTTATTCACATCCATACTGTACATATGCAGTTTATTGTAGATTATTTTGTTTTAGCATAATTTAATTTACATATGTATAGTCTATTGTCTTGGAATTGTTTTTCATAAAATTTTAGTTATAGCCAGGTTGGCTCTTTCCCACTGTGGGACTAACAAAGGTTTTCTTATCTTCTTATCTTATCGTAAACTTTCATGCAAGAATGTGTGCTCACAAGGAAAATAGGTAAGGCTTTCGAATAACTCACACTATTAAGTAACAATAATTAATCAGTCCTTAATTCCTCATTTACAAAGCGTTAATCCAACATTAATAATCACTATTACATTATGTACATTGTTATACATGTTTTAGTGTTAACAATAAACGTAAATAAAAATGTATTATTACACATAAAAGATATTTCAGTGCCTACAAATACAGTACAATGTAAAGTGCAGAGTGCCAAGAAGAATAAAACCATTATCTGAGTTGATTGAGATTTAAAGTGTTACTGGAATATAACTGTGCTCCTCCTCCAGCAGTGCTTAGTTTGTCTGCTCTGGGCCTTTGTTGGAAAAAGTAGTAAGAAGTAATGAAACTCACGCCTGTTTTTGGACTTTCCTGTTTGGTTTGAACCAAACCATCACCTGCTCTTCGGTCTTGACCCAAGGTCCAGTTTGTTTGTGAAAGTGTGGTTGCTGATTGTTTAGACTTTAAGACCAAATGTAGGATGTATGTATGTCTAAAACAGTGCATTTGTAAGCTGTTTGTATTCATTCTGTATTCACAACAACATGTCTCTATAGGCCCTACTCCAGTCTGATTATTGTATTTCTCTGGTTCAACTGTAAAATGAGCCTGCCTGAAGAGACACAGTCACCACAAAACTATGTACCTTTGTTATGACGACACTAAACACAGTGTCAGGGAAACTATAGCCTATACAATGCACCCTTTAATATATCCTTTTTTTTGCCTGTAGAGCTCTACAATGTCCATAAATGTTGCTATTGGAACAATCCAAAGCAGTCATTAACCAGAAATCTGATTTATTTACGCGGAGACAGGGGGGAAGTTTGAATTCCGGAAGTTGTGGTTTGATGATGCATTTACCTCAAAACTCACTAGTCACGTAGTGGAAAACATGTCATTTAAGCTCTTTTCATTAAAAAAAATATGTAATTTACTTTTAAAAGCATAATAACTAGACTGAGAAAGCTGCACACAATAAAACCTGAATGTCAAATTGTAATTTAAAATGCAGTATGTCATCAGGTACTGGTTTAATTAAAGTGTTTTATCCTTCAGGAAATATACTCTCTTTGGCTGAGATGAAAAGGCCTACAGTAAATCCCAAAGATAAACCAGGATGTCAACACAGAGCGGGACACTTTAATGTAGCGGAGGCTTACTTCCTTTTATATCAATGTCCCAACTCCTCCTGAAGACCTGCCAAGTTTCAAAGGTTAGAGAGTGCAGACTAACAGGATTGGCAGACACGCTAATGCTAACACTAACACGAGATAAAGAGAAATGGACAACAACAAAAGGACAGAGGATATGGTGAATATTCCAAAATCAATCAAAGAACAGTGTAATTAAGTCATTTTTCAGTTAAAGGTGCAGTGTGTTTTTTGGTATTCTCCCCTTTTTAAGAACATGTGAGATACTGTGGTAGCCCTGCAGGGACACACGTTTGTTAATAAACCAACCCAGTGGGAACAGGTCTAATGGTGATTTTACATTAATTAAACACAAACAAAATCAATTTAATGCAAGAATGCGCTCTAAATAAGTGTGTTTCTCTTTCAGCAGTGCTCAGTTTGTCTGCTCTGGGTGTCGCTTGCGCCCTTAATCCACACTTGCAGCCAATGTGCTTCAGACCTGACTTTGGGCTTTTGTTTCTAAGCAACAAAGCAGAATGAGCAATAGAAATGAGTAATTGGTGAAAACAGAAAATATGGAAAAATGCCTTAGCAGCTAAAACAAAAAAAGAAATTAAATGACTAAAACCCGTTGCGAGGTAACAACACTGCATAAATGCTATGTGCACTTTTACAGTAGGCCTGTTGTTTTGACAGCAATGTACCGTTAAAATATATTTATTAAAGAAAATTACCGTAAGTTTAACAATGCACCATTTATTAGGCTAATTACCGTTAAAACTAAAGTCATTTATTATTTTTATAGTATTGCACTGGAAACTTGAAGTGTTTTTACTATAAAAATTACAGTCTCAATATTTGTGTATTGTAGAGTCTTTTATATTGTTGCAATTTAGACTGATTTTTTTTTACAGTGTGCATGCCTTTTCCATGAGCAACATTTCTTTACCCTCTCCTGTTGTTGACTTTCTGATAAATCCAAAATCCACTACAAAAGACAGCATTGTGCTTTCTTTTATTTTCTAAATGGCCTGAAATCTACAGAAAAGAGTGACGTTTATTGGATTTTCCCAATTCTTCTATTTAACGGTTTTGGACCCTTGAGAAAGTGCTTAGGGAGACGTCTGAGTATTGGGACACTTTTATATTGGTTACTTGGATGTGATATTGAACATTGCATCAACTTATACATTTTACAACATTAAACACATTTGGCAAAATGCAACCGCCTGTGGTTTTAAGTATAGCTATCAATGACTACATATGAATATTTCACACATTTACTGATGCTAAAAAGTCAGATGTTTGTGTTTTATGCCAGCAATGTTAGATGACTTAAAAAATGCCAGGAGGGTACGATAACTCAAATAGGACGGGCAAACCAGGCAACAACAGAATAATTGAAGTGTGCGAGCCAATCTTTTGAAATGTCTTTGTGTCATGGTTGTAGCGTTAATACAGTGACAAACACATGATGCAGCATTGAAATTTTAGTTTTAGTTTTAGTTTTTTTTTTTAGTTATTAGCTTTTTTCTTTAAGGGACTAAGAGAGCTCACAAGCCATTATTCCTTTATTCCACAGTCACACACAGTCTGCACACATTTATACATCAGTGGGTGAAGTGTCACAACGACAGTATGAAACTGTGGAGAGTGGGAATCAAACCGCCAACCTCCTGGTTATTGGATGCCCTGCTCTACCACCTGAGCCACTATGCTCTATTAAATATTGCTGAAGAATCTCTGTCTCGTTCAGGAATAGTTTTGTCTCCTTCTTTTCCTGAACAAACCCACACCATCCTCCTCTGAGACTAGAAATAGCTGCAGTTTATTTGGAAAACAAACAAACAAACAAAAAAATACAGTTTCCACCTTAACTGGTATGCTCTTTTGAAACACAACATACACAAAAAAAACAAAGTGAGAGGGACTCTTTTGTCCTAACTTAACACAACTAAGTAGAAAACAGAATTAAAAATGATAAATCAGTCAGTCTTTCTTTATACAGCATCCTACAATAACAACAGAAATACATCTTTAGCTTCAAATAGAGCGTAGCACTGAAAGTAAAGGTAACTCAATGAGATTTGGTGGACGTGCACTGTTTTCCAAAGCTACTTTTAACCCAAATTAAACACAGTTGTGGGGCACAGAGGTAGTAATTATTTATACAGGAGTCTAAATCTTCACTTGAGGATATAAACACTTTAATCAGCATCTGTTTTACTGTGAGTAAAACCACTTGAAGATAGGCTTTTAAAGGAATCAAACTTACAGAGCTAAGACCTTAATCAGAGTCAAAAAACGAATCGTGAGCAGAGGCACGTCCCGTCCTGAGCCGCACCTTCAGGCTCTCCTCCTCCTTCATCCCTCTTTCCTCTCGTCTGCCCTCTGTCTGTCTGTCTGAGAGCCCGGGGCCCAGACTGTGAGCGATGTGTGCCGGCTCACGTACCACTCTGCCAGCTCAGTGACTCCTCTGACAGATGAGAGGCAGGCAGCACACAACTGACAAGCTGTTGATACGTGCAACTGTAGTTCTTCTACACAGAGAGCAGAAGTTCCTCTGGAGAAATGTTTCAAGATGGGTTTATAACACATCGGTGAGAAGTTAACTTGTTCACAGACATATGCACAAATATAGATGTCTTATAGTCTGCCCAAATAAAGAGAATAGTAACTCACTGTAGTCATCCATATAGGTAATTTATCTGCTAAATGACTAAATGTAAATGTGTAGAAAAGACAAAGTATAACAATTCATGCACTGGTCTGGCATGTGTGCCAGATGGAAGAGATGGGTTTTAAGGTGGGAAATAAAGAGAGGGATAGAGTCAATGAAACGGAGGTCGTGTGGGAGGAAGTTCCAGATAATATATTTAGTATTAGGATTATGTTAGATACCATAAAGAAGTGGTTACCATGACTTAATGAACTTGGTTTTAAGATGTTTGTGAATCCTTACTCTATATTAATTATTTATTGTTGGAGAAAGATTTAATATGTCCTCAGTCTCAACTGGGCATGTTTATTCATTAGGTCAGCACACCCTGTGAGAGATAGTAGAAGCCTCCCTTCAGCTTCAAGGCTGTAGCCTGTTTAGTCTACACACTAATAAACACCATGGCGTGATCCTTTACACAGTTTGATGCTTTATAGTCTAATGTATTCCAGAAGCAAGACTGGTTTTTCAATGCTACACTGTGTTGAGTGTCCTGTCTCTGGGTCCCGTGTTGATGTTCAATTGCCTTGTTAAAAAAAACACGAAATCACCGACTAAAGGGGGGGGGGGATTTTTGATTAATATGTTCATTTATGCTATCTGAAAACTATTGTTTTACTATGGAGTAAAAGCCGAAAAGCCCGGATGTGACGGCCATTTTAATGCCCTGTCGTAATGACAATATCGGTGAATAGGGGACCAATGGGCGGATAACATCCATGTTTATTTACAATCTATGGTGTTTTCATTAAGCACTTTTTATTACCTATAATTTTGACTTTAGAAGTTCTACTCTTTAATTGAATCAGTGACTAGCAGCTGGTTTAGGTGTGATTTTGAAACTACTTCAGTACATTCACTCATGAACATAGATAAGACATGCCACTGAGGTTTTAGTCTATCAATGAGATTTCTGTCTTAAAATATGTATACAGGTACAGTAGACCGCAGACAAGAACAGCAGACATTACATATTTAAAATAAATTAAGCAATGATATTTGATCCAAATGGCTCTCTCTCTAATTTGTGTCATTATTGATTATCAAACCAGGCTCCTCAAAAGAAGATGAAATTTATTTTACTTTATTTAATTCTGGGTGAACTTGCTTAACTTGTTGTAGAGTCCTAGAGCTGCAAGACCTTCTGAGGTATTCTCAGGAGGTAGGGCACCTTGTCCGCTAACCAGATGGTTTGCGGTTCAATCTTCGCTCCCGAGTTCATACTGTTGTTGTGTTCTTGAGCAAGACACTTTACCCACCTTGCCTCCAGTATCTGTGGCACTGGTGATGAATGTGTCGTGTGATTGTTGTGGTCGGAGGCTCGTAGGCTCGTAATGGCAGCCTCAGCATCAGCCTGCCCCAGGGCGGCTGTGGCCAAAAATATTCATTGACTTGTTGTGGGCCATACACACGAAACTTCCAAAGAATATGACTGAGCAGTTCTGCCAGGAAGTTTGGGCCTCAGGTCTGATTCACAGCTACAGGAAGCATCTGGTTGAGTTGAATGTTGAAAGAGTGTCTTCAATAAAGACATAAAAGATCAGAATTTTTTTGGTGTAATTATTTTTAATTTTGTCAATACCCTTGACTTAGATGAAGATTAGATCACATTTTAAGACAAATTTATTCAGAAAACCATGAAATTCCAAAAGATTCACATTCTTTTTCTTACCAGTGTATGTAAGCAGCAAACAGTACGTTAGATACAGTAGGTGAATACAAACATTGACCTCAAATATCAACTCAGCAGCAATAAAAAAGATAGCAAGTTTAAGGTGTGCCCTATCAGAAAGTTATACACGACCTTTCAGTTATTTGCTTCTCATGAAAAAAAGAACGTGCAAGCAACTTATCAAACCTGTTCGTGTAACCGAGACTGTGAACTTCTCCTGTACTTTCCTTCAGGGACAAACAGCCACAGACAAAAGCCAAGGCCACTAGGATTCAGTGAACTCACGGTGCACTCAGGAAAAGTCACTTAATTTTGTCTGCGTTATAAACGAACACAAATCACATTCATTCCAGTGTTTTTCCTCTCGAGAGTAAACAGAGAGGGTCACACAGAGAGTCCTGTCCCGACGCAAATGACTGCCCACGACTGGACCTAACCGGCTTCGACTCGTCAGACAAACAATCGAATAAACCTTTATTCAGACAATGGTGCAATGAATCAGTGTATTCAAGTAAAATAACTATTACCTTAAATTTGATATTACGCATTAAGCAGAGTAAAAGCAGTCAACATATTTATTTGTTGAGTAAAAGTAACAATGTATTCATAAGCAGCTGACTCTTCTCAATGTGGAGCAACAGTGGCTTTATTTTGAGCTCCTCACCTACTGTGTCTCTCAAACCTCTTTCAGAACAATCTCAATGACGATTCTGATTATAAAGCCTGATTACAAACAACAGCAAAAATAACTTCATTTGGGAGCTGGAAAGTGGTTCTCCTGCCTGAAAATATACAATAGTTGGTTCAAAATGTGATATAAATGGTAATAAAATAACCTATGCTATTTAGGGTTAACATTCAGCAAAAAAATAAAAAAAAAATAAAAAATAAAAAAAAGAGGAATCTTTTCCACACCCAGCCCTAACCCTGAGAAAAGCTCCAGAGTGATTTCCCTGTAATTTGGTTCTAATTTATTCCTCAAATCTTTGGTAACATTGAAAGTAATTTGCTGGGAAGCCTGTGGTGTGAAGGAAAGATTGAACATTACTGCTGTTACTGTTCCTGCCAGTGATAGAACTGCCCCCAACAGGCCGTCAACCTCATCTGTTTCCAGCTGGGTCGGGTTTAGTGTGAACTGAGGAAACCTGAGAAGGTGTGAACAGGAAGATGTATTTCTTGTTATTTCCTGGGAACAATGGGCTAAAGGTGCTAAATAAAGTTGGTTCCTCTTTAAATGCTGTGAATCTGTTCGGGAGAGAGAGAGCACCAAAGTTTTGAGTCTCAGGAATCAAACCAGAGCTCCAATATGCACACAAAAAGGAGGTTATAAAGGAGAACCGAGTTTTTCTTTGGCTGCTTGTATCCTGAGAAGTGGTTCCCACGGTGATGACCCACAGCGAGGTCATCACCAAAAGGACTGTAGTCAATGCTTTATTACGTTCTTTGTTTTGTTTTCTAGCTGGAAACAGAAAACTAGCAACTTTGATCCTGAACTCTGACTTTTCTCCAAATACAGTAATCACTTATGGTTTCTCTGGGCCATTGTCAGTTTTTATTTTAGCTCAGTTTTTTTTTCTTCTTCTCTAAAAAATGTTTACATGTCCCTTTTTAAAGATTTTATTTTGGGCCTCTATTTGAGAGTCAGGAAGATAGCCAGGAAACAGGGTGCCATTGGGCAAACGAGTCTCCCGAGTTTATGTTATGCGTTCTACCAGGTGAACCACCGGGTAGCCCCTTAAAATGTGATTTTTAATACAGTATATTTAGTGCTTTTTTCTATTGTTCACCTGTCCCCCACAAAAGCAGATTGGAGTGACAACACAATCAAATGTCTAGGCAATAGACCCTGAAATTAGTCAAAGATTAAAAAACAATTAGGTTAAGTAACACGAATGGGATCAGTTGTACAAGATTTTCTTACAAAACAATTTTGAAACAGTACCAAACCAAGAGATTTGTAAAACTTGTATTTCCCATTAGTGACACAACAATAGCTGATCCTCAGACTGACCCTTTTTTTCACTGAAGACTGCGTCACAAGAACTAATCCCTAAATAAATGTGATTCTTTGTATTGTTCTACAATAACACTACAATATAACAACTACATTATTAATTTTGAATCAGTCATTTACATAAAACTGTGGTGAACAATTGCTGAGAGACATATTTTATTATTTTTTGAAAGCAGCTGTGAAAGTCTTTTACAATAGTTTGTTTTATGTTGCTGCCCATTTCCCAGTGTTGCATCAAAGCCCTTTTGCAAATGTAAACTCTTAGATCTTACAGTGACAGCTCACTCCTGTGGTCCGCCTGCTGAGTGGCCTCTAGATGCCCCCATAACCCAGGTCTGGGCTTTCATCACACTCACTGTGACTGTGCACTTTATGGGCCCGATCTTATATGGCTTATGGAAGGCTCATAGTCAGTGACGCATGGTTGATTTGACATCTTCCACCTGATGCAGGTGTGACGGTGCCATCATGCAGCCTGCAGCAACACTTGTGACATTTAAAAATAAAACAATTATAATGATATATTAATAATGTATTGAAAATGTAATGATAATTAACTTTACTGGTCTAAATAAAATAACATAAATAGACATACATACAGTATATAGGCTAATGTATAATTTGATTATACATTAAAATGTTTATTGTTTTATATGCTTATACGCTTGTTTTATATCGTCTTTAATTACAAGAGACTTTATCAATTCTGAGATCAAATGGTAAGAGAGCTGAGCTTATATCTCTAGAGGGAGGGGTTTAACCTTAAGCTAAGGACACAATGACTGTTTTTACACAAAGACAATATAGATACATATAGCATCTCACTGAGTAGATTGTGTGTGTTAATTCCTCATGTCCATCCAAAGCAAGGACAAGCTCGGCTTGCACCTTTACACACCTGCTCCCTGCCCAGACTGCTTCCTGCAGTAGACCCACAAATCCTGCAAGGGTTTGTCTGTTTGTCCCACAATTTATTATCTATTCATCCATCCACGTTCTGCTTCTCGTGTCAGGTTAAGCGCTGTTTTACTCCTGTACACCGCTCTATTGCTCTTCATTTATTTCAGTAAAACACAAGCGTAACAAGTCCCTGTGAATAGAGTTTATATGAGTTTCTATAAATAGTATACTATGACTAGTGAGAGTCTGATCGACGGTGTCTCAACCTGAGTCTCTATCTCTATTTAGGGTGCGTTTATTGACTTCATTGTTCAGACATGACGCACATCAGTGACTTGTATAAAAAAATAATTTGTGAAGTAGGCCTACATGTTCTTTGTCATCTTGTAAATACCTGTCCCATGAGTTCACAGGTGAAATGAACCATTAAAAACATCTAAAATGACCAAATATCGACTGTGCTTTCACCTCTGGCATACGCTACTTGACCTGTCAATCTAAAAGAAAAAACTCTGCCCATTTATGCCGTGTCCAGCCTTTCAATTAAAAAATGTGCCAGGTCTGGACACGCCCAGAAAATGAGTGCGCCATCTGCCAAGCGCTTTATTTACGAAATCTAGCTCCTTGTCGTGCAAAGAGGATATAAAAGTAGAGGGTGCTTATGTTTAAGTTGGGCAGCTTGGTTCAACGCAGTACTAAATGGTAAAAAGATTGCTTTGCTCTTTCAGTATAAAAGGTGTGATACAGTGTCATACCATTTTGATGCAAGTTTTCTCAAAAATGAGGAAAGTAGACACAGAAAGTATATACCACTTCATATTTTTTCACTGAGGAGAATGGGAAACGTGTGTGTTTGGTGTGTACGCAGCAAGGCCGTTTCAAGGAATATAATATCCAGCACCACTATGACACTTTTAGCAAAAAATACAACAGCTGCAAGGACAACTGAGAAGAAAGACGATAGATGAGGACAGAGGTACGTTATTGCTCGTAAAATAACATTAATAACATTTATTTATTATTAACATATTACATTAACATCGTGGAACAGTACCAAATGATTTGTGGCCTAACGTTTGAGGATCACTGCACTACTTCTGTGCCACGCTTTACAATTCTGTATGAATGGGTATTTTTTGTAGTAGATGTTATTTCTTCTCTCTCTTTTCTTCTTACTATTTCTTAACGCTGCCTCTTGGCCAGGTCGTCATTGTAAATGAGAATTGGTTCAAAATGGTCTTACCTGGTTGAATAAGGTTAAGTAATAAAAATAAACCAAAATGGATTTAGTGACTATTAAGGCCTGACCATTAGTCGGTCTCTGGTTTGGGGGGTAATCTTAGTCTTTTTCAAGACTGTAAATATGTTTGAGGTGTGCCCCTGTTTATTTAAAAAAAGTGTAAAACATGAACGGAAAAGAAGACAGGGGAATCTGGGTCTAAGCAGATTCCATGTTAGGATCTATGAACTAAAGAATGCATGCCCCACCATTGCTCAGGTGAAACATACACTGTAGGTCTATAAATATAAGCTCCACTCCAAACAAACCACCACCAAAACCCACCAAACCCAGAGTGCATTATGGTTCTGCAGACTAAAGAGACATAACTTCTTGGTTTGCGGTCTGGTCCATGACTTTAGAACCAGGAGCTTGTCAGTGATGATTGTTTAATTTTCACTAAGGTGTGTTTTCCAAATCTTATGACTTTATCTTATGTGTTAGCTAGAACTAATGGTTAGCTTTAAAAAGTAAGTTCCATTACTGTTCTTTCTCTGTTTTCCATCCTATAATCTTGTATCTAAATAAGTGAGGAGTAATAAGTAATGAACCAGTGACCACAACACGACTCCACAACACCACCGTTGTCTTCATTAGTTTACAATAAGAAGCAGCAGAGAGCCTTATACTATTGCAAATATCAGTTTTGTCTCTTCATCATTGGCAATATTTCTCAGAACAGCAGCAGTCATCAATAAATAACATTTACAGTAGACAGATCTGAACCCTACCTATCTGAACCAGTTTACTGAGACAACCTTTATGACAATGTTGTCCATACCAACAACAGTACTTGCCCACAGGTATTTGAGTTTCTTGTTCTTGTTTCATCTCCATTTATGCTGCCATATACTATACCTTTTCTTACTTACAAATATAATACTGTTTAATTGTGTTTTTATTGTGTTGTAATTTTAGTCATAGTATTTTAAAAGTACAAGTGTGTGTGTGTTTTTGTTATTTATTGTCATCAATCCTTTCATCTAATGAAGCCTGAAGATTAACAGATGGATCTTCAGTGATGCGGTCGATGTCAATGTACCGGTCTGTTGTGTTGAAGAAGTGTGGTTTACAGGTCGATCTACATTCCTATTCTCACCTTTTGGTCATGACCAAGAGCTCAGCACAAGATCTTTTTTTTAGCTTTTCTCTGGAGGGTGACTGGAAGCTCCCTTAGAGATAGGCTCATTCACTCGGGAGGAGCTCAGAGTAGAGCCTCCAGTATTGCTGCATTGTTCATAGAAGCCCAGACTTACAGGTCTTTACAATGCTTTTCAGGTCACACTGCATTCTGTATCTCCGACCTGTGTCATTTACCATAATGTGCTTCTGGAAGAACATCTCTGAATAATCCGTCACTCCTTCTTAGTGCCGCTCCTCCTTTGAGTCCCGTGTATTAAAAATTCCTAATGCTGACTAATCTCCAGACTGGGAGAGCCAGACGCTTATCTGTGATGATTACACTATGATAACGTGAACAGGAAACAGGACAAAGGCACTATTTTTGGAGAAATCCCAGAGTGACTCACTTCTACTGACCACGTGCAGCAGTGAGTCACAGAGTCATGTGACCAGAGGGTCCTCACTTTCACTGTTCTCATTTAAAATAGCAACACACGCCCCCTGCAGGATCATGAGTGGAAATGTGTTTGGACAAATTTAAATCAATAAATGTGACATTATGGTCAATGTAATAATAATGGTTTAGATTTTATTTATTCATAAGGTTGTAGTTTAAACAAAGTGAATGGGTAATGTTTAAAATTTGTTAAGGAGGTTTTCATTCATTCAGGTTAGTCATGGCAGTCAAAGATATTTTAAAGACATATCAGATGGACATACAGCTTTTCTCATTGCTTTCATAACTAAATATAATATTTATAATTGTGTTTCAAAATGCTTTGTTGAAAAAGTAACAAATAAAGTAACAAATTTTCTTTTTTAGCATAAATTTGTTGGTTTAAAGTCATTTTGGACTTTATAAGAGTTATGTTGGTTCTGCTGTTTTAGACATTCTGAAAAGCAGCTATTTTAATGAAATGCACAGTAACCATCACAATTAATCTTCCAGTTTTTTTTTAATGATTAAAAGAAAAATTCAGTAGTGGCCCAAATAAAATTTACTGGGACCCATTTTTGAGTCCCCGACCCACTGTTTGGGAAACAATGTCAAAATTCTTTATTGTGTATTTTTTTGTATTTATCTTAGTTGAACTTGTGTTAGCTTGTTGATTCTTGTCTTGTGTTTTCACCAAATGCCGAAAAACAAATTCCTGAAGCTTTAAAAGCCTTTTCACTTCAACAAGTTTTAAGCTGAAACATGTCATGAAACGTTGTACAACAACTGATATCACGATGATATACCAAGTCTGAGACACAGAGCTGAATGAAAGAGGTTTAAATACAAACTGTTAGGATATGCAGTTTCACATTTAGAGCAGGTCTCGTTAACTTAACACATCAAACACACACAGCACTATACAATAACTTCTGTCTTTGAGGTTAAGTTAGAGTCTCAGTTTCTGTCAGTGTTTAATCAGAAAAATCTTGTCAAACGGTGAAACCAGATTCGGTTTGACTTTCTGTTGACCCACAGCACCTGCATGGGCTCAGCTTAAGGCGAATGAACGAGTGCAGACGAGAAAACAAAACGCCTGAGAAGAAATGTTATGACTAATAGGATAAAGGTTGAACTGCAGGGAAGACTGTAATGATGCAAATTGAAAGCAGCACTGCCCTGACCCAGAGAATTGGTTACTTTTTGCAGAAACTATATTTACTCATGTAGGTTGTGATTTTTATGTGTACTTGTCTGATAAAATACTTGAGAATCTGAACCACCTGTTTTTTTTTTTTGTGTGTGTGTGTGTTTTCTTTTACACTAAGCAATGTATTTTGTGTAGAGCTGTCACGTTGCTGCCACAGCTGGTGGAAAAGTGCATGAAATGAACCCCATAACCTTTTGCGGGTCATTCAGCTTTGGAGCATCTCTGCCACCTGCTGGACACTACTTGAAGAATTAAAGATGCATTGAGTAAAATGTTATAGTCTACAGTTCAACAAAACACATCAGTCCAATCCTTGTTTGTAATAGTGTAGAATAACAGTCAAACACTCATAAGGCATTTTACTGCATAATTTCTTTCTCACAGTTATTTAGACACATTGATTTATTGTAATTATTTATTTGGTAATGGTTAGTTTAATCCCTTTATATTTCACTTTGGGTTTTGTTTTTGACATTCCTTTAGTTATTTTGGGTAGTTTATTGTGTTGCAATGTCTCCCTCTTGTGTCCTCTTTGGGTTTGCCTGAGACTTGGAATCAGAATGAGAATTGTTTAATGGTCACACAACAAGTTGGTACAGCATGACATCTGTAGGTTCAGTGAATTAAGTGTCCAGTGCCACAGAGGGACAGAGGAACATTTAACCCTTCTATACAAGAGGTGCACAAAACTACTGCCAGGGCCATCCAAGATAGAAAGCCATTACCGAATCTGTTATACAAGACCTCATCATTTCATGCAACCTACCACTGTCTTTGGTCGACAACACTAACTTTAGAAAGTTAATGTCAGTTGTGGAGGAGAAATATTGTCCAGTAGCACTGCGAAAGAGAAGCACCCTCCTGTTGAACACAGTGAATGAAGATTTAGGGCAAAGGTTTTATTTTAATTGGTGAGATCACCATCTGATTTGTTTCTATTGGATTTGTTTTTAGACAACAGAATTATTGGTTGAATGAGTTATCATTTGTTGTCAGTGTAAGATCAGTTTTACTCAAGGAGTGTTCTGGATGTTCATCTATATGTACGTCACTGCCAAAATACAGTTACAAATCCAGGTTAAAATGGAGCCTTTATTGTCAGACAACAAGACCAGTGCACGCTCCCTAACTAAGCTCCGTAGGTCTGATACATGACATTGTACATTAACATTTATCCTACTTTCTTGATCTTTATCCTACTTTTTCCGCACATACTGTTTTTTCCCATGCATGTGCACCTGTCATCTCCTCCTCTTTGGAAAGTCCCATTAGAAGTAGCTAAACCCTCTGTGTACCTGCTTATGTGTTTATCTGTATCTTAATGTCTGCATGTGCTTGTCTGTGTATCTTGACTAGGCCTCAACCACATGTGTGTGGGTTAGTATGTGCCTGCTCCTTATTAGCTGCCCATGTGTGAGAGTTTGTACTCTGATACCACTGACTTGTGCTGCTGAAATTGCTTTTTCATAATTCACTTTTTAGTAAACTTATACTTTATATTCTGTACATCTGATACATAAGGTCAAAACATCTGTGTCAACAAGAAACAAACAATAACAACAACAATTGTAAGACAAACTATTTAGACAAATACAAACTGAGACACGGCAAAAGTGAGAGTCACAATTAGGTCATGACCTGGTTTAGTGTCCTTGTGGCAGTGAGGATGAAAGTTTGTGATTTAATATCTTGGGATCCGTAGCTAGTTCTAGAGGCATCAGTTGGAAACAGTGATGGGCAGGGTCAGAGGGGTCAGAGGTGAGTGTTATTGCTCAAAGTGATATCTGTCTCAGGTACAATGTTTCAATGGATGGGAGCAGGAGTGTTTTGGGATCATTTGTCAACTATGTGCTGTAGGTTTTTGGTCACAATTTATTTAAAAACTACACTTGATACATTGTATAACAAACTGAATAACATAAGACTAAATAGTACATACATTATGTATTATGTGTGTATGTATTACTTACATACACACAGTACCACCAAAAACATGTACAATATAGGACTACAGTCTGGTACAAGCCTCTGTGCTTTGGCTTAATGTACGCTATCATAAAAAAACAAAAAAATAAATTAAATACTGCACTTTTTTCATTGTTACCACCTGTGCATTTGTGCAGTCAACAATAAGTAAATATATAAATATATAATATGTCTCAAATTGCTTTACTTTGTCCCGCACCAACATACTTTTGTGCCACATTTGGTTGTTTATGATCTGGTCGTCCTACACCAAAGAGAATAGAGTAATTTACAAACCCCCCACTCTCCCAGGGTCCCAGGAGGACATTACACATTCACACAGGGCACGTGTAAGACAGGACCACATCGATCATGTGTTTGATAATTTGGGGCTGTGGATGGAGGCTGTGGGGCAGGTGGTGGGCCTGTCCCATCTCCCAGGCTTCCAACAGAAGCACGTCCGTGTCTCTGAAGACCGCCCTGAGCACCTTGTCGTGCTGCAGAGAGAACCAGTCGCTGTTGGTCAGACTCTCGTACAGCGTCAGATCTTTGGGGTTTGCAGTTCGGATGATGACTTTAGTGGCTGGAGCTCTATTGTGCAGCCGTTTTACTGCTCGCTGGATGCTCTGTAGCCGCTGATAATAGACCTCCATTGGGAAAGTGCTGAAGTGAGACCAGACGCCGATGACTATAACTGTGTCGGGTCCACCAGTGATGCCGTCCACTTCATTAGCGACGTAGCGCAGCTGGGCACTTCGAAAGCGGATCGGGGGGCCGTGGCTACGGTACGTCATCTTGATGTTGTTGGCATAGTCTAAGGCCAAAAACGGTCCACTTTTGTCACCGGTGTGAAGGTCAAACTTCTTCAGATCTTTAAGAGAAGAAGAAACACAATTGTTAAAAACTTCATTAATATTTCTACATGGAATAATTTGTTACGAATGTGAAATATTTCTGTTTACTTGGTGCTACGTTCATGAAATGTTCAAAATACTGCCTGATGGTGGAGTCTCCAAACAAATGCATGACTTTGCCTTTGAGACATTGAGTAATGGCTGAGGCATTGTTGAACTGGCGTTTTGTTCCCCCTAGAGGCCGCCACTCGTCCTGATAATAATAACCAGAAATGCTAGGCCTCTCACTGCGGCTCGCCTCAGTCTGACCTGAGAGAAGAAAAAATAACATTTCATTAATGTTTATTACATTAGCCTAGTGATTATCAGCTTATATGTTGTTCAATGTTTTTAAAGGTGCATATATGGTTTTGGCGGCCATTATTGATGATACCCAACACTTTCTTCAGCCTCTGAGCAGCTACGGTAGCCTTGCAGGGACAAACTTTTTTCTATGAAGAGAACCAGTGGAAATAGCTTATATTATTTCACTCAAGGTAAACAAAATCCACCTGCAGGGCTCAATTTGTCTGCTTTTGCCGGTTGTGGAAAAGGAAATAATTGGCCCCTTATTTTTGGAAAATTCATTTGTAGAGTTGTATGACACCAAATTTATACACACATTATTATACACAATTTTCCTTTCACTTAAAGGTGGGGTTTGAGTTTTTCATCTGGGGGCAAAAGTGGAAAATGCAATTCCATATTCCACCCTTCTCTCCATAAATAAAGTTGATATGGTCAGATTGTTATTTTTATTTAAAAACCTACCTTTATATACCATGTTTATTTTTTTTATTTTTTTTTAAGAATAACACTTACACTCTTTGTTTCCTGGATTAATCTGTAGACTCAAAAACGAAAGCAAGATGGATCCATCTACTGGGTTTCCAAAATGCTAATGTTAATGCTAATTGATGTTTCACCATTTCCCACAATGCACCTTTAAAAAATCAAAAGAGAGCAACTGTGGGGCTTTTTCTTATTTAAGATTATGCTACTTTTGGCTGGTGCTACCTGCTTGGTTGACTCTTGGCAAAACCACAACACTGGCCATTCCCATGGGCTTAATGAAGGCTTTCATGTTCACGCCTCTGGGAAAACACAGACACAGAATATTTTATAATTACAGAATATCTATCAACAAAAAAGTAACTCTATACATTTTGGGTATTTTATGCTATGAACATTTCAATGTTTGTGAATACACCTGGGCACTCAACACACCCTCTCCTTTGATGCTCATCAATTAATAAAAAGTAAATCCTTCAAACAAGTATATTTACATTTGCATTATTTTATTGGGCCATTGCTGTAGATTTTTTATGTGGGAGGATTAATATGTAAGGATTTTTCACAAAACTCCTGCATATGCATCTAATTGTTAATTCATAAAAGCAGTAGCTTTTATAAGTTAGGTTAAGTTAGTCTAGTACAAAAGACTTCAAAGTAAATTAGTTGTAATGATCTTTTACCATGAAACACAACTTGAAATACAACTCTTTTTATCAAATACAAATTTTACTTTTTAAATGGACAGCTGTCTTCACTTTTAGACAGAGTTGACCACCTTAAGTTCGTTTTCCTTCATCTTCTAATTATTTTCAACAACATCTTGGGAGTCCTATTAATAAAAATGTTTTTTCTTACTTTTGAAAGAGCGTTTCTTCATCTTTGCTTATTCTCTGGTAGAATCCTCCGAAGGTGTGGTCGATCCTGGTGTCGCAGCTGAGCTTTTTGGGCTGGCGGCAGAACCATTGCTCTCCTGTGTTTTTGTCTGTGAAGTTGCACAAGGGCCCCTGCTTTGAGTCCAGGCAGACGTTGCATGTGATCGACTCTGAGATTGAGCCTGAGCGAAAGTCACTTTGGAAGGAAATCCTGTCCGGCTGCTCCTCGGTCAGCCTCTTCAAAACTGTGATGGATTCGCTGCTCTGGACCAAAATCACCTGCACAGTGCAATGAGCTTTCAATCAGGTTAAAATTGTAACTAGGTAATTGTCTTCTTTTATCATTTACAATGTTTTGATTTTTTTTCTACTTCTAGTATGTCCTAAATAAATCAATGACAGTGGTGCATTCTGCTTTTATCCAGTTCTTAAACTGGATAAAAGCTGAAGCAATGGGATTACATTTGAAGGATGTGTGGCAAGTGTTGACATTTGCCAAACATTACTAATCCAGGATGATAGCATGTTGGGCTGAAGTGGGACAGGCGCCAATAAAGCAAGAGAAACATTACGTTATCAATGGAACCATGAAAAACAGTTTTGGTCATAGAGTCACAAAATGTGGTACACATGTTTATTATGTTGATGCCTTCAAAACCGTAAAAAAAAGGTGACATTAAAAAACTCAGCAATTTTTACACTTTGCATTTTAATGAACTTGTCCTATGGTGTTTAACTGATAAGTTCGATTTGGCTCAAATTTCAATGAGCTCAAATTTCAATGAGTTCTTTAAGCCCTAGGCCTGAACACATATAGATGGAAAAAATATTTTGTACCAAATTTGGCACCCATGTTCAGGATCTTGGACCCATACCCTATCTTCAATTGTGTTTCTGTGACAATTGAGCAGAAGATTTCTAAAAAACAAAATATATATCTATATATACAGTACATTAACACTTTTGAGCTGTTTGGTCTTAACTTGGGTAAAACACAAGACCGCATGTGGGCTGCATAACAAGGAAATAAAACCAGAGTCAACAATGACTCTGGATCCTGAGCTAATAATACATCTATGACTCTTGTAGGTCACATACTATACGTACAGGTGTATTTTTGCAATTAGCTTTCACAAATAGTTTACCTCGACCTCTGCCGCCCCGTTCCACAGTAAAGGGAAAATTGCAGAAAATGTGCCGTTGAGGTGATCCAGCACCTGCCCGACCACACCTGCCCCGAGCTCCCGGTTGTGGAGTCTGGCGATGATGAAGTCTCCTCCAGCCTTCTTTGGGTTGCCATTGTAATCATTCACTTGGATCCTAACTCTCAGCTCGTCCCCCTCTTGCCAGTCCCCGCTTCGTGGCAAAATGGTGAATGTGCTTTTTTCAGCGTTACTGGTCTGGTACAGAGAAAAAGGATTGGGCAAAGGTAGAGTTTCGGGCCAAGTTATGGAATCCAGGAGTCTGCGTCCTTCCACAGCGTTTTCAGGAGATAGATACTTGAAGCTGCATACGCTGGCTTCAGGCTGAAGGTCTTGGGCTGTTGTTGTGGTCCTAGGTTTTGGGGCTGGTGCTGTTGTTGGACACTTAGGGACTGGTCTCGAGAAGCAGGAGGTAACACTGGACTGCCAATCCTGCCAGTGGTTTTAAAGAAATATACTAATAAATATTGGAGTAAATGAATCAGAAAAGAAAACTGTCTTATTTTATTTTCATGAAAAACAGAAAACACAGAAAAACATTAAAGACTCTCTATCTGTGGTTGATTCTCATAATTTTTGTGTTGTCTTTGAATGTCTGTAAAGCCTGTTTAGGTGACTTTTGTTGTCTATTTAAATGAATTGAACATACTGAGTAAAATGAATGAAAATGAAGACTACACACAAGAATATGAGAAATGTAATAACTTGTCTGTTGTTTCCTCCTGAATCTAACTCACCTGATGTCAGACGCAAATGGTTTAGAGAAGACAAGAAATGTTGACACTACTCCATTTGTAAGCCACAAACTGTCATAAAGGCTGCATCCTATGGCAATGAGGCTAGGTACAAAATCTAATTTGAAATGACATGGCAGGGAGAGGCCTGTTTAACTACCAGTTTATTAAAACTGCACTGTGCTGGATCAGCAACATTCTGCTGGAGTACCTCACCTCCACCCTGCCCTGAGCCCCATTCCTGCGCTTGCCCCATACCTGTGCTTGCTGTAGCCTTGGTGTGTAGTCATTTCCTTTTTCCATTTTTTTTTGTTTCCTTGAACTGTGCTGGTCTGTATTTTTTTGTTCACTTTTTCTTTATGTTCTGTTCTTTGTTGATGTTTATTTTCTTTTTTCTTTTTTTTTCTCTTTCCTGGTTTAAAAATAAAGTTATACAATTTATAAAAAATATATTGGAAAAGTAACTGCCCAGTTTGGTTGGCTGAACTGACAGCAGCTCATGTCAAAACTGCTAAGTCATACTGAAAAAACAAATTGCACTCTTTAATTAAAGAGCACTGTGTGAAGCACTGTGTTGTCTCTGCTGTAGGATCTGGAGCACGGATGTTTAGCACACGTACACGGCAGAGGATTGTCAAAATACACAGTGAATTTTTACAAATGGTTGGTCAAATCATTCTTCATCATTTAGGATACTCATTTATCACAACTTAGACTCATGAACATGCTCCATAAATCTGTTTGAATCTGTGAATATTCAGCAGGACATGAGAGGGGTGCACAGCATGACAAGCTCCTCACAGCAAAATATAAGACAAACCCTAATTTTACTGGAATAACAGCCTGTGTACCTCTGCTAAACTGCAATGCCGTATATGAATTCTGATACAACAATATAATGTAAATGTGAACACTCACGTTATCATCTTTTAGCAAACCCTAAAATAAAATGCTTAAAAGTCAGTCTCACGATTCACTTAGTTTTACTTTTCCACAAAAAGGATTCTTTTTGATGACCATTTTAGTGTATGATTCTATTCATATGATTGATAAAACATGGGACATGTGTAAAAAAAAACATATATTACTAAAGCTGTTCTTACCTTCATGTTTATGAGCACAAAGGTGACGGTACAGGTGAGGAGAAGGAGGACGAGCATGCCATATTTTGACATCTTTAAAATCTCCTAACTCAGACACTCCAACCCTTTACCACCTGGCACAGTAACACAAGATATATTACTGCTAAATATTTGCTTAATTGAATAGCATCTGTTAAAAATCAACACAGAATAAAGATGTGGTGAGTCACAACCCTGTCATAAGAAAGTTCCTGCAATGAAATACTTGAACAGCATTGAGCCTATAACAGAGGTTATATAGTTATCTAGTAACAGAGGTCTGCTACTATAATAATCTATTGTTTAAACAATGACAATTTAGTTTGTATGATAAAAAGAGTTGCAGTATTAAGTGAAGTAATTGTATTGCTCTAGTATACTCTTGCCAGTGTGAACAACTGATCAAATGCATTTTTTAGCACACTCAACCAACATCACTGAAAAAGCAATAAATTATCTTCAGTGAGACTCTGAAATTATTCTAGGTGTGAATTATTTTTTTTAAGTTTCACCACAGATGTCACAAAGTCAAGAGGAAGCAAGCATGTGTTATTTAAAGAAGTAACATCAGACATGTACTGTCGACAGAGATGTTGTCGTCACTTCAGTTTAGTACGGTATGTGGTTCTACCAGTCTATCTTTTAATCTATTCTTTATTTTTATTTTTTTATTTACACACTTTAATTAGTGTCAGAACAGAACACTTCCAAATACTCCATTATACTTATTTATTTATGTAACAATAAAACATATGACCCAAGACCCATATGTGATTTCCAAGACCCATCCCAGTCCCATCAGTTAAAACAATTATATAACCATAACATAACATTATTAATAATAATTATAATAAGGATTATTGTCTTTGTAATCAGAATCAGAAAGGTTTATTAGTCCCTTAACAACACAGACAGATCAAGACAAACAAGTCTATACAGTTTCCACATCAGTACACATCTGTGAAGGGAAAATGTCATTTAAAACTCTGTACTACTTTATTGTCCATTTAAATGTGTGGTATACAATATAAGCTGCTGAGAAATAGAGTAAATTTTGGTTCAAATGTCATGTTTTGGTGCTTGTTCTGCGGAGTGCCAAGTAATATGGTGAAAACAAAGATATCACATAAAACCCCTTTAAGGAAATAATAGAAATAATACCTTTAACTAACTGCATTCATTCTTTAAAAATGTCAAGCAGGTGATGAATAGGAGACATATTATTTGTTCAGTCCTACTTCTATAAAACCTTTGCACCTATTGCTATATTTACAAATAAAATATTTAAAATAAGAGAATATTTTGGAACAACACAGCTTATATTGTTTATATCGTCTTCTACTTCTAAGATACAATAAAAATAAAGAGAAATAAATGCATTGCATACCTCAATCTGAAATGTCTTTCCAAAAGCTGCCTGTCTGATTCTTTGTTGGTGGTTTTAGTTACCTGCCTGTTCGTTTGTTTGAGCCACTCCCATATTTTTGGGAGGCATCAGTGTTTAAACTAAGTCCAGATGTCTTTGCTTTAACCTTTTCTTCAAGATGACCTGGATGACTGAGAACCTTCACAGACACTAATGTACGTATGTAGTATTTTGTGCAGGAATTATTGTTTCAGTTGTATTTTTTAAATAAAAGAGAAGCAGGAGAGGTTCCTTGGCTCCTTTTATTGGAAAGTAGCATCTGAGACAGGGACAAAAAAAAAAACTGGTGCTTTAAACTTTTTTTAGTTGAAAGGAAGGCTGTGTAGATTTGCCATTTTTGGTGACATTTGGTGAAAAAAGTGTAGACTGCAGCACCACACCTCACACTCCTCCTTTTTAGAACATGTGAACAGCGATGGTAGGTGTAAAAAATATTTCTTTTTTTCCTGAAGCAGTGCTTAGTTTGTCCGGGCATTTGTAGAACCAGGAAGTAATGAAACTAAAATGGCTCCTCACTGGGTTTTATGGAGCTTTAAATGTTTATTTATTACAAGATAGACAAATGAAAAGATTCTACATATTTTCCAACTGTTTGCTCCTACATTTTACACAGTGCACCTTTAAATCTGTGCATAATGTATACACAGCTCTATATCCAGTATGAACATCCAGGACCAGAGGAGAGTGAGGTGCAGTGGGTGGAGTTGAGGCTGCTGTAAAGAAGCGGCCGTCCTCTTCGCTCAGAGTGTGTGAAGTGAGCAGTGAAGGATGCTGGAGCACGACGGGGTCCGGCAGATCAGCACCACCATGAAGATCCAGGCTGGGGCAGAACAGAGGGGCAGCGGTAAGAGCGGGGAGAGCCAAGAGAGCCAGCTCATTCGTCTGCAGTGTCAGGACGACATGGTGAGGGTGAGTCCTGGGAGTCCGCGCAGCCCACGCCGCGCCTTCACCACCAGACTCTCCTCGGGCTCTGCAGGTAGGACATGCTGACTGTAACTCTGACTCTTAAGGGTTGATCCTCCAGTCTATTGGTTTGCCAAGCTGGTCACTTTTGGAGAGGTGTCTGTTTTTAAATCAAGACTGGCCAAGACCACAAGTACTTTACAGTATTTGCCTGTTTAGATAAAGAGGTAAAAATGTGATGTAGTAACAGTGTCCTGTGAACATTTTCACTAAAGTTACTTGTTTTTAAATGTTTGGGATTATAATGACAAATGTTTCTGATAATACAAATGAAAGGTGCAATGCAAAATAACTAAAGCATATTTATCCAGCTTTTATTTAATTCACAGAAAAAAATGTATAAGTGTCCCAAATTGAGCTACGTTCAGACCAAAACACAAGTCAAAAATAGATTTGAAAACAGAACAATCAGGCCCTGTCCCAATACTTGCTCTATGCCTTAAGCACTTCTGTGTTTTTTGATGAAGTGCGTGAAGTGCACAAAAGTCCAAAGCCATTAAATTGAAGAATTAGGACACTATGTGAAAACGAGCACAATGCCATCTTTTGTATCAATGTTTGCTAAACTGTTGTTGGATTTATCAGAAAATCAACAACAGCAAAGAGTTGGAGAAAGACATGCACACATTTACACATTGTTGTTACTGCGGCAACAGGTTTATTCATTTGATTTTCTTTTTCATTCTTGTCACTGATTTTTATTGTTGCATTTTGTTGCTTTGAAACTAAAGCCTGTCCGTTCAAAGCGTCACATCGAACGTTGATTGTGGAAGTTTGGATAAAGTGTGCAGTGAAGTTAAGAACGTTACTGGAGAATTGCGACACACTATGCACTTGCGCCACCATCGCCTTTACCTTGTCTTCTTGTCACCAAAGAAAACATGCTAAATATTGTACTTTTTCAATTTAAATGTTTGAATTAAAACTATGCATTTTTGTCCACATTGCATTGAAGGTGCAATGGTTCAAATACAAAAATTTCTAACCCATTCATGCATCAGTGACTGATGTGCAGAATGAGCCAGTTGTCTCTGTAAGCCTGTACTGTCAATAAAATGAGAAGGTTTTGGGATTAAAAACTCCTGCAGATGTGACGTAATGTGTGTGCGTGCTCTTTTACCTGATTCATAATTCCTGATTTGACGCCATAAGTAAACTTAGCAATGCTAGCGGCTTTAGTTGAAAATGAATCCTGTGAACACTGGGAAGAGAGTGGCCTCAGCGCTAAACCAGCAGATTCTTCTTCAGTTGTTGTTCGTTCGTACTCGTACAAGCGTGCACACAGTGAACACGCACAATGCTGGATGCAGTACCGCTAATGCCAGAGGTGGCACACTAGTACAAAAACTCTGCTCCTTTGAACACAAACAGAACTAAATTAGTACTGAATTTAATGTTTAGAAAGCTTTAAAGAAAGCCTGGTACATACGCCACAAGAACAGGGAATTTGTTTGTTTTTACGAGAATAAGAACAAAGTTCTGGCCAGGACATTTTATTCTTGCAGAACTCTTGCAAAATGCATTAACCACGCCCACTTCAGGTTTCCGTCCAATCACACAATAATTGCTAGACACCACACAAGAAAAAAGTCCAGAAGAGAACAAGCTGCGAAAACTCAAAAACCAGGGCTGCAAGAAAAGGAGAGAGAGCAAATTTCTCTGTCTCTTGCGGCACATGTACCGACCTTAACCCAGAAATAATCCAAAGTTCAGCTGTATCTCCAGATATTACCAGGATTTACTCAGTTCTCTGGACAGAGTGGAAACACAAGCCTCTTCAGGTGAAACTGAACTATACTGTACCACTTCAGTTGAAACAAATATGTTTACAGCTAAGATCAGCTCTCCTTAAGTCCCATCCAGTGGAGTGGGTCGCAAAACATGAACAATTTAGAAATGACTGAGAAGCTAAAGACAGTTATTTGATAGCTTTTACATCATGCTGTTGTTTTTTACATGGGCCGAGAACACTGGTGAATGGAAGCTCAATTTAAAAGCTAAATGTAGTTTTGTTCTGCTTTAGGTCATCGAGAGAAAGCAGGATTTCCATTTAATAAACAGAAAAAAGTATGAAGAAGACATGTTAAGTCTCTAAAAAACATAAGATTGGGGACCCTCAGACCTCCCCAAAGGGAGCCAGCCCTACGGACCCCACATTACTAGATTCAACCCTGCATAACATTCATGTTAAGAAAAAACAGTGCACCTTTCAGACAACGCTGTTCGAGTCAACACAGCCTCAAGGCAAATATAGCTGTATTTCTTGTAAATGTGATCAATTATTCAGCCCTATCAGGATAAATGGAAATACATACAAAGTAATGGAGGTTGAAGTAAGGTGTCCTAAACTGGCCTCCATTATTTGGAAAAAAATTATTAATTTATTGTGACGTGTAACATACTCAATAGTTTTGTTTCCGAGAGATCAAGAAAAATCCAGTTGTATTTTGATGGTTTTCATTATCTTAAATGTTAAGTTTAAATTTGACAAACAACATATATAAAAATAATTGCATAATGACAGCTGAATGAAGCTTATAATACTTATTTTTCACATTGTGCTTTAGCTGAATCAACAAAACGCTCCTGCAGCAAAGTGGAGGCATTTATCACTGTGTCTTTTACAGCTCAAGTCCAACTGGCTCCAGTGTTTGGAGATAAAGCAGCGGGGAAACAGGGGGAAAAAAATAACACCAACAAACGTATCAGCTCTGAGTTAGTGTCACATGCATAATTCATCAGTAAGGGTCACTCAGGTCAACATTAGTGCAAAACAAGTCAAAGGAAAGAGGCCATTAAAATGCAGGAAGTGACTGTACATTTTAATGGAGTGGAAATATTGTATATGTGTATATGTGATGGGTGCCGGGAGACGCTCCATCCAAAGACAAGTATGTGTGGGTGAATGGGTGTAGGTGCATCTTGACAACAAGCACAGCTGCGTATCTTTATTGTGTAGTCCTTTCTGGGGTAAATAGAAAAATAAAATGGTGAAGTGATGTGTGGCAAGATTAATGCCAAACTAAACTAAAGGACCAACTTTTACATGCTGTGTTCTCAACTGGACCCAAATGTTGTTCGTGGGAAAGTTTACCATGGGTCCCAATAAACTACTGCTTATTCCCTTTGGTTCTAAGGCAGGGTATATCATAGATCAAATGGACTAAGGCTTTGAATCATGTTGAAAAATACAGTTTAAATATTCAGCTACATTTTGAAAAGATTTTAAGACTTGCATTTTATGAATGCCATACTTTTATGGCTCGCATTCCATTAAGGTTGAAAGTTTGCTGTCAATTTTGATAATCTTTATTTTATTTCTTAGGGCTTTTTTTAATAAAAATTAAAATACTAATTTTAATAGTATACTACAACCACCTATGATGGAGTGTCTATGGTGTTCGTCTGGTTCCAGAGACATAAGACATGAGGAAGAGATACATTGGCTGCAGATCTGGGAAGCAAAGGAGGAACAGGAAGTGGAGGTTACAGACCCAAAAGAGAGCAGCAGATGTCTGAGATCAGTGACTGACATAAGACTGTACAATCAATCAGTCTGTGGAAGATGAAGTCTGAATCAACTCATCTGAAGAAACATAACAATACCCTTGCAGATTAATTACATTTAATTAAATTTAAATGAATTGAAAGGTGAAAGGTCAAAAGCCATCTGTGACTTAATAGTACGATTTTCCTAAGAATTTGATATTTATCAAAGCTCGTCCTTAGCTGTACGGTTGTTGATCCTGCAGCACACACTGACACGAAATCACATGTGACAGACCCTAATGCAGTAGGATCTCAAATTAACTCTACCACATAGTGTTCCTCCAACAACAAACACTAGTGTCTGACCCATAGATTGTATAAATATGGATGATATCCGCCCATTGGTCCCCTATTCACCAATATTGTCATTTAACGGGCAATAAAATGGCTGCACATCCGGCTTTTTACATAGTAAAACAATAGTTTTTATATAGCATAAACAAACATATTAATCAAAAATTCACCCTCCCCAGAGTTGTCATGTAGTAAAAACTTAGCTCTAGAGACCGGAGCCATCTTTTGTACCAGGCTGTAAACATGAGTTTTACTCTTGTAAAGTCGCCATTGGGTTTCTCCTTATATTTCCGCTTTTGGAGCCTGCCCTCTGGTGGACGGAGGTATATTGCTGTATTTCGCTGTAAAATCACCGTATGGCGGCGCCCTTACACAAGGACCATTTAAGAGGTTCCATGGGAGAGGCTTGGTCTGACTGCAATCATATTATAGACTATAAGTTGATTGAACTTTCATTCAATTTATTTGATATGGCAAATACATGATGACATCACACACCTTCTTCAGTATCCACCTTTTTTTCTACTTTGGGGGAAAGTTTTTGAATTAGGACAACCATTAATCTCAATGACTGCTCCAGAACCAGTTTTAAGAGTTGGATTATGCCCCAAATAACACAAGAGGAGAGCTGCAAGGTGCCCCGACACAGAGGCACATTTACTAGGACTGAGGAGAATATAAGCACAAAGGTAACATAGTCAGCATTTGTCATGTTACTCATCTTCTCAAGGTTAGTGCTGTAGTTCTCATGATGATATTACTTGGAGCTGGAAACATTATGTGTCTTTCCATTCCCTTTGTGCATCTCATGTTAAAGTGTTTGTATTTTTTCTGTAACAGACCGTGAGCCGAGCAGTAGCAGCTATAATGCCTCCACGGGGACCTTCTACAGCTGCGTCAGTCAGATCACTATTGGTAAGTTTTTTGTTTTTTCACAGACGGTGTGAAACAGAGCAGACTTGTTAACTTGTCCAACTGTTGTCACACGTTTATACAATTGTTGTTAGGGTGACCAGACGTCCCGTTTTTCCCGGGACAGTCCCGTATTTCAACTCAAATTTTAGTGTCCCGACTTATTATGAAAAAATCATGTTTTGTCCCGTATTTCATCGTTAATATATATATATATATATATATATATATTTTTTTTTTTGCTGAGTGATAGCGTGAGTACTCTCTCATAATAAAACTAGCAAATCACCTTATAGTATATTTTAGAGAAAAAACAAATTCCATCCAATAAGAGAAGGCAGAAGGACAATTCCATCCAATCACAATTCCATTAATCAACGTGCAGTTAGTGAAGGCGGAATCCGACGTCACAGTTAAGTGTACAGTATATGAGATGAGAGGACGGATAAGCTTGCCTCAGGTGCAAAGATGTCAAAGAAGCGTGCGTGTACATTTAACGACGATCTTCAAAAAGAGTTTAAATTTCTCAAAAGAGAGTCACTATCAGAGGCAAGTAAATTAAGATGCAACATTTGCGGGGCTCGCTTTTCCATTGCTCACGGAGGGCGAGCCGACATTACGCAGCATATGCACACAAAAAAGCACATGGACGCTGCTAAAAGTAAGTGTGCTACTCCAAGTGTCAGCGAATTTTTTGTGAAGCAAAGTTGCGAATCTGATAAAGTGCATGCAAGCGAAGGACTTTTTGCATATCATTCTGTTATTCATGGCCATAGTTTTATGTAAGTCTACATTTATTTTTTTACATAGCTAACAATAGTATTAAGTGTAAATACTTGTATGTGTGCAGTAGGTGTTGTGGGTCTGTGGGTTCTGTGTCTGTCCCGTATTCCACTCTGAGAAATCTGGTCACCCTAATTGTTGTATACAATTATTCTCCACAAATCAGACACTTGTTGTGTGTCATCTTATAAATACACGTTTGCCGTCAATTTTTTCCTTTAGCTTTAGTTTTTTTACTTGAGGAAAGGTTATCTATTGTCTAATCCACAGATTCCAGTGTTTAGCTCCACCTTTTCAAAAGCGAACCACTCTGATGAAACCCTAGGCCAAAGTGTACACTACACTTCTTGGGGACATTTTGGAGCCCTTTGGGCAATCAAACAAATTACCATAAATCACAAAAAAAAAAAAACAGGTAAATCACTTATAGATATTTCAACCTAAATTGCAAGAGTACACACAAATGAATGATGTTAATAAATAGTTCATTCATATAAAACTTTTGGCGCTTAGACCCCTTAGAGGAACAGTGTAGATTTTAGAGTAGATATCCCCACAGCCTAGACACTGTGGTGCAGTGGTGGTGATGAGAGAGATGAGGAACATCTGATGACGACAGAGATGGTTCTGCTGCTGAAGAGTTGAGGAGGTGATGGGATGGAGGAGGGTTGTGGCACGGAGCTAAACGCTGGCTGAGAAAGAGAGAGGGTGCTTTAAATATTGACAAATGAATAATGATTGGCTGAAAACTTGAGGTGGATGGCTCTGATTTGCTGAGAGTGATCAGAGCAAGAGTCTTCATGGTAGAATTTTTGCTACAGCTACATAACACACAATTGTAGCTTTTAGTCTTTGTAATTTTGCTTTCACTGGCGACATGTAGTAAATAGATTGAGCCTGTGCCTTTGCTCCTGTCTGCTACTCCAAAGTCTGCTCACAATGGCCTGATATAAGAAAGAATTTGCATAACACTCAAACACACAAGCATCTCATAGATCTCTTTTACAAAATACGGGACTGTCCCATGTTGTCAGCTGCTATTGTGCAGGACGTTTTCACTTCTGCTACAGCCCTCGAGTCACTGAGGGAAAACCAGGACTTTCCCACTTGTTCTCATTATCCTTGCAGTCATTATTATTAGAGTATATATCTTTGGAGTGCACTGCACCAAGTGGCCCAGATTCCTGCACCTGCATTGGGATTCTTACCTGTGAGGCATCAAGGAAGCGGCGGTCCAACTTATCTGGGCCCTTCTCCACAGAGAGCCACGCAGGCAGTATTTTCTGATTACTGCAACGTGGATAGTGCTTAGAACACACTACGTCCCAACAAGGCTGCGCACACTGTGTTTTTTAGAGGTCGTCCGGATACATGCCAGGTGTTGATTACCACCTCTGCCCCTCAGGTGACTTTCACAAGGTGATGAGCCTCATAATGCAGCACTCAAATGAAAAGCAATTTTTATCCACAAATAATATTTTGTGATTTGCCATTAATGTGTAAATGGTTAAAAGGTCTGTGATACCAGCCGAGACACCATCAATAACCAGCAGCATTAAGCATTAAATTGGTTTGATGCAGACCCTCCATCAGAAAAAAACAGGCAGGGGGGAAAAAAGAGAAACCTCAGGAGAACCACATAAGGAGGAGCCACTCCCAGGATGGACAGGCCGTGACGTAGATGTGTCCAGCACAGTTATATATAGTACATTTGAAATCAGCAGAAACCATTTATCCAACTGCAGGAGAGGAGCTGGGGTCTGGGAAGTTCTAAGGGTTATGGCACAGTAACCTTTTGTACTGGGACAACAGGAGACACCAGGTAGAGGTGCTTAAATACCCAGCAGATCACCTGTGCTTGTGTGCATCAGCTGGCAGTCAACTGATAAAGAAAACACTTTTAGCGCAAGGGCCGCGACAACAGTTATAATGTATTTGTTGTTGTAAACCAAGTAGATCAACCAGTCAGAGCAGTGGCATGTTGTTTACGTTTCTTAACGCTAAAAGGGTCTCTACATCTTCAAATCTAAAACACGCCCAGATCTGTGAGTGCTGACACAGCCGGTTAGGCCAGAGTTTGAACCAAAAATACTTTGCATGGGAAATTGATTTTTGCGAGTTTGTAAACTCACGAATTGAGCTGCAGCACAAGGTTAACTTGCTGGGAATAAAAAAAGGTGCAATAAAACTGAGTCTGGAAAATGTTTTCTTAAGAAGAGTGGGGACCCTGAAGGAGTGAGCAAAATGGACTGAAATATTTATCTCAATAGCGTTAGTTCGTATCTCGATACATTTTTATTGTATATAAAGAGATTTGCCTAATGTCTCTGTTTCTTTTTTTTAATAAACATATAGACTAAGACAATAAACTGCATTTAAACCTAACAAATGTTCAACAATAAGGCTATGAAGTAAATGTGGGCCTTTACAGGTGGATATCCTTAGATTGCTGTACGTCGAAGGGCAGCATACATTGATATGGATGGTAATGCTTACTGTCGAGAAGAATATTATTGCTCCAAGACATTCAAAAGTCCTCTCCCTTATTCATGTTGTATGCTTATTATAACAAAACCCACCAGTGACAACATCCATCAATCGGACAGTTACCACTCAAATGACTATCTTATTTTATTTTTTTCAAAAGTAACATCCCCATAATTCCTGTGTAATCTTTCTTGCTGAGTTAAAATCCCCCAGTGTGCAAATAAAGACTTTCTCTGTGCCCCAGTTGTTGGAAATGCTGACTTGAGCACAAACATTATTTTCAGGGAGGCCCAGCCAGGAGCGCTTCCACTCCATCGAATAAAACCCCTTTGTACTTCAAGAGGGTTTTAAAACAGCTGAGATGTGTTGTGTGCTTGAAATTAGCCTCATCATTCTTGGTTTGGTCATATCCTGCAGCAGTCGCAAGATACGAGCTCTGAGGCTGCCAGGTGTTCCACTACTCAGTTATCGATCGAGTTTGTTCAGTGCTGATGAATTACCTGGGTTTTGTGTTTCAGGGGAGTGGTTCTGTGGTTGAACAGGAATGTCACGCAGGTAAAAACCAAGTAACAAATAAATAGCAGTTCTTCCTTTTTAAGGTGTGTCAAATGTACTGTAAGTTAAAATATAGATGATGAACAAAAACAAGAATAATGTGTATAAGATGCAAATGTGTATGTTGTAATTATAAGATCTAAGAAGAGAGTATGTTATTTTTACATTTGGTTTATCTTTGAGTAAACAGTTTACTTTTACGTGCCAGGTTGCCAGTAAAATGGAGCCGACAGACGAGTCAAGGCTGGTCTCAATTGTATTGTTCAAGTTACACAAAACTGCATTCCTGGCATAACAGAAAAAATAGATCATGCCTTTAAATCTCTTGTCATGTGTCTGTACATTTGATACTGTAGGTGTCACAATGTAAGAGTGCACTCCTGTATCAAAGCAAGAAGGTCCTGGGTTCAACTTGAACTGTCGAGGGCATGTTTCTGCGTAGAAACCGTGTCTGCGTTGGTTTCCACCAAGTACTCCGGTTTCCACTAAGTACTCCGGTTTCCCCTACCATTAGGCCCCCTATTGTAAGGACTATTGTAAGGACTAAAAGGACAAAAGAGACTGGGGTTTTCCTGGTTAAAGAAAGGTCAAATTAAAACTGCACTACCTGATTTTCTGTTGTCATCCCTGTCTCAGATTCTACTCTCATCCAAAAGCAGCCAATGGACTTCTCCTGCTTTACTTATATTTAAAAAATTTAACTGGACCAATTTTTCCTCCAAAAAATCTCCGGTCTCACGCATTGAACGTGTGACACACGCATTTCACATAGTGCACACTATCACACGCCACACTTGGTGTGAAAACAGATTTGTTGTTAAAAGGAATCACTGTTTACACACGGGCATGTATTGGTGTTATGAACGTATTCTGGTCGAGTCCATGGATGTTCTAATACAACCAGGTTGAGTTGTGAGTTTCAAGAACATATGAAATCTATAGAACGACTCTTTAAAACGATGAGAATCGAGTTGTTCTTCCTAATCTTTTTTCTGTGTTTGAGACAGATGGAAACGCAAGCTCCCCCTTTGCTACTCCACTGAGTGAGACCATAGATAGTATAAATATGGATGATATCCGCCCATTGGTCCCCATTCACCAATATGGTCATTACGAATGGGCAAAAAAATGGCCGTTACATCTGGGCTTTTTCCATAGTAAATCAATAGTTTTTAGATAGCATAAACAAACATATTAATCAAAAATTCACCCCCCCCAGAGTTGTCACGTAGTAAAAACTCTCTAGAGACCGGAGCCATCTTTTGTACCAGGCTGTAAACATGATTTTACTCTTGTAAAGTCGCCATTGGGTTTCTCCTTATATTTCCGCTTTTGGAGCCTGCCCTCTGGTGGACGGAGGTATATCGCTGTATTTCGCTGTAAAATCACTGTATGGCGGCGCCCTTACACGAGGACCATTTTAGAGGTACCATGGGAGAGGCTTGAGTGAGACGGAGAACAGTAGATCCGCGTAGATCATTTAAACAGTAGACAGCAGTGTGTGTCGCCGTGTCATCACGTGACTCAGCGGCAGAACTAACTGAGCAGTGACAAGACGCACGAGCGCTGTGTGGAGTTATTTTACTGCAGTGAATAAATACACTACTAGTTGTGATCTGCGTAAAAAAGGCTATCTGCTCCTGTGGTAACACAATAAACTTACACAAACTCATAGAAAATTGCACCAAAGAAAACAACGAGCTGAAGGGAGGAGAGACAGAGACACGACCAGCAAAAGAGTCACTAGAGTCCTTTCAGCGGCAAAGAACCTGTAGCTCAGGTACTAATTATGTTCAATCAGTTAAAATAAAATGTGTCCATTTGAACAAAATCACCATCATCATGTGATCGTGGTAACAGGCTGCATTTATATATAGAAACTGCAGTCAGCAGATAAATCATAACATAGTACAGCTGTTTAATTTAATAAAAATGTAATTTGAGCCAAATGAGCCAATCTTCTGAACGGCTCTTTGAAAGAAACTGATCCTGGCTCCCTTTAAAGATCCGTAAATTCCATCTCTACAATGGAGCAAGTGGAATAAAAGTTTATCAAGTGCGCTCCATAAGTTGCGCCAAACATTCTGAGGATAAAACCATAACCCTGAGTCCCCGACACATTGCTGCACTGTTTGAGAGCAACACAAGACAAGACTTAAGTTATAGAGTGCTTGCAATCGATCAAAACAGTTGTAAGTCTATTACTCGTGTTAGATTATTCCGTACAACATATTTACTAAGAACTAGAAATTTTAAAAAAGTTGAAGTCTCACTGTGTTCTCTGTCTCCTCTGGTCTCACTGTGTTCTCTGTCTCCTCTGGTCTCACTGTGTTCTCTGTCTCCTTTGGTCTCACTGTGTTCTCTGTCTCCTCTGGTCTCAGTGTGTTCTCTGTCTCCTCTGGTCTCACTGTGTCCACTGTCTCCTATGGTCTCACTGTGTCCACTGTCTCCTCTGGTCTCACTGTGTTCTCTGTCTCCTCTGGTCTCACTGTGTTCTCTGTCTCCTCTGGTCTCACTGTGTTCTCTGTCTCCTCTGGTCTCACTGTGGTCTCTGTCTCCTCTGGTCTCACTGTGACCTCGGTCTCCTCTGGTCTCACTGTGTTCTCTGTCTCCTCTGGTCTCACTGTGGTCTCTGTCTCCTCTGGTCTCACTGTGTTCTCTGTCTCCTCTGGTCTCACTGTGACCTCGGTCTCCTCTGGTCTCACTGTGTTCTCTGTCTCCTCTGGTCTCACTGTGTTCTCTGTCTCCTCTGGTCTCACTGTGTTCTCGGTCTCCTCTGGTCTCACTGTGGCCTCTGTCTCCTCTGGTCTCACTGTGTTCTCGGTCTCCTCTGGTCTCACTGTGTTCTCGGTCTCCTCTGGTCTCTCTGTGTCCACTGTCTCCTCTGTCTCCTATGGTCTCACTGTGTTCTCTGTCTTCTCTGGTCTCACTGTGTTCTCTGTCTCCTCTGGTCTCACTGTGTTCTCTGTCTCCTATGGTCTCACTGTGGTCTCTGTCTCCTATGGTCTCACTGTGTTCTCTGTCTTCTCTGGTCTCACTGTGTTCTCTGTCTCCTCTGGTCTCACTGTGTTCTCTGTCTCCTCTGGTCTCACTGTGTTCTCTGTCTCCTCTGGTCTCACTGTGGTCTCTGTCTCCTCTGGTCTCACTGTGTTCTCTGTCTTCTCTGGTCTCACTGTGTTCTCTGTCTTCTCTGGTCTCACTGTGGTCTCTGTCTCCTATGGTCTCACTGTGTTCTCTGTCTCCTATGGTCTCACTGTGGTCTCTGTCTCCTCTGGTCTCACTGTGTTCTCTGTCTCCTCTGGTCTCACTGTGTTCTCTGTCTCTCTGGTCTCACTGTGGTCTCTGTCTCCTCTGGTCTCACTGTGTTCTCTGTCTCCTCTGGTCTCACTGTGTTCTCTGTCTCCTATGGTCTCACTGTGTTCTCTGTCTCCTCCTCTGGTCTCACTGTGTTCTCTGTCTCCTCTGGTCTCACTGTGGTCTCTGTCTCCTATGGTCTCACTGTTCTCTGTCTCCTCTGGTCTCACTGTGTTCTCTGTCTCCTATGGTCTCACTGTGTTCTCTGTCTCCTCCTCTGGTCTCACTGTGTTCTCTGTCTCCTCTGGTCTCACTGTGGTCTCTGTCTCCTATGGTCTCACTGTGTTCTCGGTCTCCTCTGGTCTCACTGTGTTCTCTGTCTCCTCTGGTCTCACTGTGTTCTCGGTCTCCTCTGGTCTCACTGTGTTCTCTGTCTCCTCTGGTCTCACTGTGTTCTCTGTCTCCTCTGGTCTCACTGTGTTCTCTGTCTCCTCTGGTCTCATGGTGATCTTTTGGCATTTTAGCTTTTTGGCATGTACTTATGCACTAATACTTTCTATACTTTCTGTTGTTAAGGTGTTTAAGTTGAGACAGTTTATTTTCTACTTCTTGTTAAATTAACTTTATTTAATGAATAAACAAATTAATCGAATTAGTCTGATGTTTATTTAAAAAATATACAAAGCGATCAGGGTATCCGTGAGCAACTTGAAATCTTACTCCAAACTCAGATCAAAATGTGAGAGCCATTCTGATTCAGTAAACCAAATTGAAATTTAGCGTTTTGCATTAGCTTAGCGTTAGCTTGGCTAGCATCAGGACGGTAATTATCTCTGCCACGTTAGACGTTCCGTGATTGCATTTACAGTATTTATCCGTGTTTTACGTTTCCTCCCTTTTGACTGTCGATATTTCGCTTTTTTGAGGTGTTTCTATGTGTTAAAAGACATTTTCAGTACTGAAAATATACTTTATCGGCAGCTATTACACTTCCTGGAACGTCAGCTCACAAGCTGGTGTAGACCAATGGGAAGGCTCCTTTTTTGAGCATGTGGTTTGCTCACATGTGATTGGCCAAATTTTTTTCGTTCCTAAATAAATTATTCAATCCCCTATAATAAAAATAATGTTTGGCGTTTAAACCGGTTTCTCCAACTCAAAAGATTAAATATCAGGTACAGTATATTTAAGTAATATTTTGGTTGTTCCTTCACAGAACAACCCATTTACAAGGTGTTAACTTGAAGAGAAAAAGAGGGCAGTGTAACTTGGACCAGGCCAAGCCGAATTACACATCCCACAGTAATGTCAAAATCTAATCTTTTAGGATGCACTGAACCTCTGGTCACTTTCCGACGCAACCTGCGTACACTCAGTCCCTCCCGTTTTTCCTCTGCTGTCTCTTCTGCACTCCCCTCTTCTGAGGAGCTCTCTCTTTTAAACACAAACAACGCCACCGACACTCTGTGCTCCACGCTTTCATCCTGCTTGGACAACTTATGCCCTCTTACATCTAGACCAGCCCGTACATCCTCGTCTGCCCCCTGGTTATCCGCGCCAGCCTCCGGTCAGCTGAGAGAAAATGGCGCAAGTCAAAAGATCCTACTAACCTCTGTATCTACCAGTCTCTCCTCTCTACTTTCTCCGCTGATGTCACCTCTGCAAAAACTGTCTACTACCATTCTAGGTTAATCAACTCACCTGACTCGCGCACTCTCTTTAAAACCTTTTCCGCCCTCCTTTGTCCGCCTGCTCCCCACCTTTCGGATTTAACAGCTGATGATTTCGTCTTTCTTTATAAAGCGACCGCCATCAGCAGTCAGTTCTCTGCGCCACCATCTGTCGAGCTCATTCAGACCCCTGATATGTGTTTGCTTACTTCTTTCTCTCCTCTAACCGAAGCAGATGTTTCCAAAGTCATTAGTTCTAACCACCCGACTACCTGCCCACTGGATCCCATCCCCACACATCTCCTTCAGGCCATCTCTCCTGTCATGCCTGCTCTCACCCACATCATCAACTCATCTCTTTCCACTGGGTCCTTCCCCACAGCTTTCAAAGAGGCCCGCATCACACCACTACTGAAAAAAAAAACACTCTCAACCCTACACTGTTAGAAAACTACAGACCGGTTTCTCTCCTTCCCTTCATTGCCAAAGCTCTGGAGCGAGTTGTGTTCACTCAGCTCTCATCCTTTCTCACACGGAACAACTTCCTGGACCAGAACCAGTCTGGGTTCAAGAGCGGTGATTCCACCGAAACTGCCCTGCTCTCAGTCATCGAAGCCCTGAGACTGGCAAAGGCAACATCCAAGTCATCTGTACTCATCTTACTGGATCTGTCTGCTGCTGGTCTCACTGTTAATCATCACATCCTCCTTGAGTCCCAACATCTCAAACAGGGCTCAGTGCTTGGACATCCCTTGGCTCTGTCATCCACATGGCTTTTCCTATCACTGCTATGCAGATGACACTCAACTCCACTTGTCATTTCAACCTGCGATCCGACGGTCTCTGCTGGTCTCATGTCTGAGTGACATCTCACTTTGGATGAAGGACCATCACCTGCAGCTGAACCTTGCAAAAACAGAACTCCTTGTGATTCCGGCCAATCCAAAGACCCACCACAACCTCTCCATTCAACTAGGCCCATCAACCATTCTCTGTCCAGCACTGCCAGAAATCTGGGAGTGGTAATTGATGATCAGCTAAACTTCACAAGTCATATCGCCAGCACCTCTCCCGGTCTCACTGTAGATTCATCCTGTCTCCTCTGGAAAATTAGACCTTCTCCTATCTCACTCCTCGGTCTCCTCTGTCAGTCTCACTGTGTCTTGTCCAAACTGGATTATTGCAATGCTCTCTGGTTGGACTCTCACTGCCTGCACAACCAAACCTCTGCAACAGATCTGCAGCGGCAAGAGTGGTCTTTAATGGTCCAAAGAGGCCTCGGTCTCCTCTGGTCTCACTCTGGTTACACTGTCTCCTCTGGTCTCATCAAGTTCAAAGTCTATGCTCTGGCCTACAAGACCACCTCTGGTTCTGCACCCCATGTCTCCTCTGGTCTCACTAATACAGACCTACGTCTCCTACCAGATCTCACTGTGCTCTGCAAATGAACAACTCTGGTAGTAGCTACCGTCCCTCTGGTCTCACTCTCGGTCTACCTTCTCTGGCTCTCTGGTCTCACATTGGTGGAATGGTCTCACCTGCTGCTACAAGATCCTCTGGTCTCAGTGTTCTGTCTCCATCTTTAAAAAACGCCTGAAAACACATCTCTTCCGTCAACACCTGACTGACAAACACTGAGTTCTACTTCCTTTCTATCGATTCCTTTCTTTAAAAAAAAAAAATTCTTATCCATAGCATTGTATACTGCGCTGGGTTTAAACTGACTAGTTTTTTGTGCACTTATGCTTTTTGTACCTTGTGTTGTTAAAATTGCTTCCATTGTTATCCTCACTTGTAAGTCACTTTGGATAAAAGCGTCTGCTAAATGACTAAATGTAAATGTAAATGAACACTTCGATTATCACCCAATGCTCAGTGGAAGCATAAATGAGTCTAAACCTGGTCTCAAATACAGCCAGAAACTGTGCTCTGTCTCCTCTGGTCTCACTGTGTTCTCTGTCTCCTCTGGTCTCACTGTGTTTAATCACCAGTTGATTTCATAGGTTGAAATCTAGGATTTCAGGAAACACTTTTTTACCTCCAGTTTAGTAATAATTTCTTCTATAGATGCCACATCAGTCCACCTTTGCTCCTGATGTTTGTTTGCTGCTGGACAGAAACACTTTATTTGTTGACAAAAATAATGCAAACAGGGAAAAAAAACTCTGTACAAAGGTGCTTTATAACTCCATTGGTTACACATTGATAACTCTTTCTTCAGCAGGACAATGGTTGCTTTAAATCTTTGACTATATTGATCAGTTGCTGCCCACTTATTCTGTTTCATTGTGAAGGTTTGTAAAGTTACTAATGCATCTATACTTTTTAAAAATACTTTTCCTCTGGATAAAGGGTCTGATTATTAAACAACAGCTCAGTAGCAGACAGTGAACTCACCAGTTAATTGCAGGGCCAACACTAACAGAGCCCGGTTTACTAAAGCTTTGAATGTATTAAAAGACACACACTGTGAGTGCAAAAGATGAAGCATAGTGATTTACTTTGGCAAAATTCAAGATGATGGAAACTTAAATCTGTTCTTTTACTGGATGCAAACTGATTTATCAAAGTTCTAAAGATAAAATAACACAGACTGGAGAGGTAGTTGCAAAACATTTTCCCTAGAGACAAGACTGCAGTACAATGAGTTGCAACATTAGGCACTCTACCTGCCAACACGTTGTCACCTTTTGTCTGTGTCCTATTCCAGTCAACTGTATTATGTCCCAAATAAGTGACTCACACACAACATGCCCAATCTTTAAAACTCTTTAAAAGGGCACATGTTATTTAACACCTAGATCAGTCTTTGACCTAGATCAATCTGTCTGACTATAGAATTACAAGAAAACCCTTTAAAAGGAGTAGGGCACGTTCTCCATGGGCTGTGGAGGTTCAAACATTTTTAGGAATAACTCATGCAGAAATGAACAGAGGGATTACCTAATTTTTTTACTCTTGCATTTAGTTTGATATTTATTTCACCAAAAGCTTATTGTAACAGAAATCATCTGTAAAAAAAAATTAGACCATAACACATCATCTAGACTTTATAATAATGGATTTTAATAGATGAGAGTGATCAGCCCACAGCAAGAGTTTAGCCAATCACAGCCTGTTTCAGGATAAAAGGAGCACACTCATTGCTCTACCCGGATGTCAACAACGTAGAACCAACCAGGAAATGTGTTATTCTGTTTTCTATTCCTTTTTTACAGCAAAGCAGCTCAAAAAGAAATAAATGGAGAAAAGGGAAGCAAATTAAACACAGATAAATGCTGGCAATGCTTCAAAGCAATATTTAACGAGGCAGAGATAATTACAGGTTCATTACCAAAACTCAAAGTTTCAGGTAAACTCTAAACTTCGGTTTAATCTAATGGGTTAGTGTATTGTGAAGGAAAATGGTCCGTTTGACCTTTTTTAAATAAAAGAAGAAGATAAGGTTACTACGCTGCTTTAGGGTGAAGCTGAGAAAAAGAAAATCAGGTAGTGGAGCTGAGTTTAATGTCAAATTATTAGTAAATTATGGTATGGTATTAGAAAAATGGTAAATGACCTAATGAGAAAAGTGTAATATGTAATAATTACATAATAGAAAAAAATCAGGAATCCTTCCCTTGGCGTAGCCTGGCCAGCCGAGACTGACTCTTTTCCTATTCTATACAAATCAGTCTGGTACCCTGTTGGTTGCATTCGGGATATGGGAAAAGGCGACAGTACACAGCCACGTGAGCATCGCTAGTTAACATGGGCAGCAGTAGAGCGGACACCAGAGCGGTTTTTATCGTTTTTATACTTTGCTGGTTATTCAAAACCGAGGAGAGAGCAGAAATAAATTGCCTCTTGTTAGCAGCGTCCACCATCAAACCACACCCTGCTGCAGACAAACTGCTTGTGATTGGTCCATTCCGCAAAATTGCCACGAGAAGGGATTTGCTGTGAATGTCCTCCTTTTGAAAAAAGGAAAACAATCTGGTATACCAGGCTACCCTTGGCAGTAGAAACTGTCAGATTTAATATCACACAAGAGGAACTGAGACTCTGTGAAGTATGGGATTTAGGAGGCATTTATAACTGATCTCGTTATCTTGTACTGTCCCTTTCATGATGAGTTCAAAGCGACATTGATGAATGAAATGTTAGCAGACAATTCTGAGATATTCTGCAGAACTAATGACAATAGGATGAAATGGTTGCGTGTGTTCAATGTTTTCAAGTTGGCCACATTTGTGACTGAAGCCTGGAAGAAACAAGATTAAAAAAATAAAATTAAATACATTTTTGTAAATTATTGTGATTACTTGATTATTGCACCTAGTGTTGCTTTCTGTTCTTTATTTGATTTGTGGTGTCTTATAAAATAATTTGGACACAATAATAAAATTCATTAGTTTATTGGACCTGCATTGTATCAGCTGTTATGGATAAGTATATGTTAAGTATGTTTTTCTTTTTTTTTTAAGAGAACTACTTAAAGGCTGCAGTTTAAGTCACTTTTCTTTAATATGTCCTGCAAGTGTAGCCTTTAAGGGGTTCTTTCTGACAATATTGAAATGATGTGAGCAGAGGTTACCACTAGAGGCGACATACAAAATGGCACTGATAATGAAGCCGCAGAGGCTAAAGCTGTTTATTAAACCTACATAAACTTAAGACGGGAAATTAAGTAAGGAGCACAAATTAATATTGACTTGGAAGTAGTAGTAGTATAAAATGTGTTTTGTTGTTTATCAGTGACCAAAAAAGCTTAAAAAAGATCCATTAAAATTACACAAACAGCCAGTGTATCCTTTACAACAGTTTGGTGTTTCTTATTGTTTTAGACAAATTGCATTATTTTGTGAATTATTTATTATTTCACTGAACAAAGCTCTACAGTAAATCTGATTCTCATCAAAGTCATCAAAGACCGCACAAGCTTTAATTGTTGTTTCATTATTTGAGGATTGCCAGGTGAAAAACATAATTCAATTTTACTTTAGAAACTTTTCAAATATATAGCTTTTTGCATGTACACTATTTACGCCCCCTGGAGGGGGAAAGTAGAAACATCAGTGGTGGGATCAAACACTTCTGAATCAAATTTTGCAGTGAAAACAACAAAAAATACAGAAGACTGACAGAAAACAAACAGTTACAGTTTGAACGTTCCTCTTGGACGTCTGTGTGTTTGTGAGCTTAGTGTTTTCTATAAAGCGTCATGTTTATATTGCTTTTTCACAGTTTTATTTATATAGCCCAGTTTCACAATAACAATAACAATCAAAGGGCTAGACAACACTAGCCTGACAACACCCCCTGCCCTTGCCAGGGAAAAAAGAGAAACCTCAGGCAATGATAATAAAACTTGTCTTGTGAAAAAAATGCAGTTAGACTTGATTTATGTGTGCTTTAAACGATAAATCTTGGTCAAATATAACTCCAAGGTTCCTGACAGTTGAACTTGAAACTACACTAACACCACCTAAATTCAATATTTGGTCAGATAGTGTGTTTCTTAGATTTATTGGGCCTACAATTATCACCTCAGTTTTTTCTGGGTTTAAGAGAAGATAATTTAACGTCTTTCACACAGGCATCTTATTTGCCTATTGGATTATAATTTTTTTGGTTTAATTGATAAATACAATTTGTGTTCGTCTGTGTAACTATGGAAATGAATACCGTTCTTTTTAATTAAATGACCTAAATGTATAATGTAAAGGGTATGGGACCTAATGGTCCTGCCCTGAGGTACTCCATGCCTAATCATTGTCCATGCTGATGATTGCTCATCATGGATGTGATTTTTGTGATCATTACAACCATATTTTTTGACAATGACAAAGAAAATGTGTTGGTTTTTTTTTTCAGCCGAAGCTGACAAAACAAAACCACATTGTAATTTGTACAACAAAACTCCTAAACTAAACTAAATGTTTTGGGTGAAGACTTTTGTTGTTGTGACAAATACACTTTAAGTTTAGAGAAATGCTAAAATGTACTGGCGATTGTCCAGGGTGTACTTTTCTTTAGGCTCAAAGCAGCTGGGTATTGACTTTCATTGACTGAAAGATGTCCATTTTCTGCCCTGGTCACTAATGGTAATAATTAACATATCAATTACATATATTCTCTAGATGCCATATGAACACATTTTTCTAAAGGTGAATAACAATGGAGAGGTCTTTTTACAAACAGACTATATGCATGTTTTTTAAGGAATGTTTTAAATTGAATACAGTCTCAATCTCACAATCAGCACAGCCCTTTGAGAAACTAAACTGACATGAGAAATGAAAAAACATCCAATGACAATGTGTGTTAATAAAAATAGAAAAAGCAATTATTTAGGCCATGCATTTTTTCTGAAGGGTATTGGAGTAAATTAATGACCCAGCTAACGTCAGTTTGTTGTCTCTGGTTCAGGTTTCGACCTCGGTGGACAGGTGGCCATTGAGTTTTCTCACTGGAACAGCCCTTTCACAGAGAGCAGCTCCAACCTCCCCAGTCCGGACTGCGTTCACTCCGAGTCCTCGGCTGTTCCTCCTCTGGGCGAGCACCTGGAGGCCGTGTCCTGTCCGGCCTCGCTGTCCATCACCCCTCTACCCACCTGCAGCGCCAGCCAGGACACCATCTGTGACAGCAGCACCAGTACGTACACACACAACAGATGGCAGACTACACTCACAAATCTGCAGCTGACTTTCCACTGTATTAAGTCTTTAGAATGGCAGTCACATTTCAGTATTGATTAGAAATAAGTATTAATGAACATAAAGTGAAACCTGTCTAATATGGTACAGCAATAGTTAATGGAGCGCTACACTGACTTAATATCACTACAGTGGTCACACGTCATTACACAGGTCCTGCTGTTGTTTCATTAGACATTTTTACTTTCCATTTAACCCTTACATTGTTTTGACATTTGACCTGAATGTCATTCTTCTGGCTTGAAATTGGATGACTTTTCAAAATACACTAAAATTTGCAGAATACAGAGACTTTATTAAACATTGTATTATTTAATGTTTTGTGTTCTAGTTGTAAAAGTTGAGTAAATATTGATAATTATGAATTTTTATGATAGATGGTGATAGAGCATTGAGGACAGTGTTTAATGGTTGCAATGGTTAAACATGGTTATATTATAAATTAGTACAAAAACGTATTTATTTTCTGAAGCAGACCTAACAGTGTTGCTCTACTTAATATGTGTCGCCAGGAGCCAGGAGCTTTCAGGGACTGGGTTGTTATGTCATCGTTTTCACTGAGGACACCGTCTTCACAGTTTACACATCAAAGAAGGGGGTGCTGCAACAAAATGAGAATGTAGACCAACAGCCAAACAGGATCTTGCGTTTTGGGAAAATGTGTTGTTGTGTAATGCAGTGTTTTTTACCCTGTGTGTCATGAGAGATTGTCAAGTGTGCCATGGAAAATTTAACACTTTTATTACTAAATTTGGATTACTTAGTTGCTGGAAATACTTTTGTCCAGCGCTGTACAAGCAATGTGGTGACTGACTAACTGAGTAATGGAAATACCACCTACTCCATCTCAGTAGGTGGCAGTAGTTAATGAAGCACGCTGCAGGTAGTAATAGCAATGGATAAATATTTGAAAAGAAAAAGATTTAACTCCAGACTGGGTCTTGAACAAAATTCTTGCCCAGATAAAGGCCCTAGTACGACTGAAGATCAAAAGAAACTCAAACTTTGAGGTCAAGGCAATACAGTGAAAGTTATTTTTCATTTGGATTTACTTTTACCAGGGATCCAACTACGTATACTGACTCCACTATGTTTGATGTCATCTGTCCCAAGTAGCTTAAACGCCACAGATTTCAGTTCAGCAAGGGCTCTGTGTGTGCCTGTGTTTGTTTCATCTAAGCAGGCTCAGCCCAACAAATTAAGAGATTAAATTGTCTTTGTACATACTGTGTTAGGTTAGAGTGTGTCTGTGTTCTGGCAGTTGGTGTGCTGTGGGATGCATGTAAAAAATGTGCATTGTTTTCAAAAAGGTTGAAAAACACAGGTCTAATGGCTTCTAAGTAGAACATATAACTCAAGACAGAGCCAGAAGGAGCATTAGAATGCCAAGGTTAAAAGGGAACAGTATTTTAGATTGCTGTATGCGTTTTAGTAAACCAAATGTTGCAGCCTCTTTGTATTTAAATAAAAAAATAATGTTTATCTGTAAGCTGTGGAAACTACTGTGGTCTACATAAATCTGGCAGAGTAAAGTATCTGGTGATAATGTGTATAAAAAATTTAACCCTAACCCTTCCGTTACCCCTTTATTTGAAACATCTATCATCTTTTTTATTTCAAACCCCTTCTATTATTTCAAATTGAATATGCCCTTCTGTGCTACCTGATGTCCCTAAAACACATGTAGCGTCTGTGGTGAGTGTGAGCCAGAGCCGTCACTGCCACCTGTCCGTGTTCTCAGCTACAGCAACACCAAAAACACTGCCAGCTCTTATTTTTCTGATTGGCTCCTGTCACAGCAGCGTGAGCTCTGATTGGCTGCTCAGGGAGGACTGCACTGCTCTTCTTTCTCTCTCACTGTAAACATCCCGATCATGCTGCTGTTTTCAGAGAGGCTCTTCAGAAAGGATTTGAGTGTCTTGATCTTCCACTATGACGATTATTGCTGAAAATGTGACACGTCTGAGAGTTCGGTTCGAATGATGCTGTGATGAGGAGAGAGGAGTAAGAGATGCAGGCTTCCCCTTTAGCGAGGTTATTTGGGTTAAGGGGGTGTTGTGTATGTATGATAAAGCGTATTCTTCAGTTGGAGAGCTGAGGCGGTGTGCTCCCAGTCGCCTGTTTCCTGCGGTGAGTGTCCCGCTGAGTTTGGCAGTGTCTGTGTATTTGTGTGCATCTGCTGCAGTGTGTCATGCTTCTCACTCACTCTCCGCTCCAGCCTCATTCCTGTGACCATCAAGCGTTTGACCTTCACATAAGCACCCCTCTAGCTCTCTTTGAGCCGTCTACTAATTCATAAACATGTTTTTCTCATCCACTTCCTCATGGTGCCGTGTAGAAGAAATGGGTCATGCCTCTGCTGTGTGTCGAAGCATAAGGTGCAAAATCTCCAGTCATTTCCAACAGCGACACTGTGTGAAACTGTTTTTTCACCTTTAGTGTCATAGATCATCTAAAATAAGGCAACATGGACTGAAAATGTATCTTGACATATATAACAGGACTGCAACAGGATGTACAAGAGAAATCTCACTGTATTTCAGATAGAAATCTCTAATACAGGTAAAAGTACTGTTACTGTAAAGGTCCATTGTGTCAAATGATGTATCTTACAGTCGAACACATTCCAATATGTTTTCCATAATGTATAATCTCATCAAAGTATTTGTCAAGCTTAGAAATCCAGACATTTACAGGTTTGTAGAACCCAGTGGGTAGAGCAATGTGTTTATGTTTCTGTTGGTAGAACAGCCCATAGTGGACAAACTGAGCACTGCTGCAGGAGAAGCACACTCATGTTTGTGAATGAGCACATATATTTGTCTCAAGTGGAGGGCATTTATGAACCAGACTTTTATTTTACATTGAAATCCCCATCAGAGCTACAGTATTTCCAGTGGGTTCCACAGGGACACCATAGCTGTTCATCTGTTTCACAAGAGTTTGTTGAACTGCAGTCTGCATTTTTGCCACTAGATGTCACCAGGAAATACCCCACCTTTAAAATAAAATGACTCAAGTAAAAGTAGTCATCCAAACTTTTACTGGAGTCAGAATACAGTAGAATAAAGTATTCAGTGACCAGACTTATCAAGAGTCTTACCAACTCAGAGGTTACAGGCCAAACGCAAAAGAAGTTACATTTCCAAATTTATTTATTTAGAAATTGGTGCAGTACCTGAAAACCCCTTCCCTCACACTCCCAACCCTCACTTCACCACAAAACATATCAACCAGCTGCTTTTATTTCATTAAAACCAATTCATCCCCTACAAAAAAGCTAACCATAAACGTCTAGCTTTGAGTTCAGTTCAACCAATGAATATAAGCCACTCCCCTCTCTCAGGTAGGCCACACCTGACAACCCTCCTACTCTGTCCCTAGGACAACCCACTAAAACCCACTGACTGTTGACTGATATTGTAGGTTTATTTCCTTAAAGTAGTACTAAATAACCTTTAGCAAGTAGCATCACATAATTTTCTGTACAAATATATATATTCTCTCATTGATTTAATGGTTAGTGATTGTTAGAATGATGCCTAATCCACTGACACAGTACCCTCACCTGGACAGAAAATTCAGATATAAATTATTTAATAATTCCATTTACAGGGACCTCTGCGGACCTCTCCTGACTCGGCATGCTCAGCAGCTCAAACAGAGGGAGCAGAACTAGGCCAATACACTGTACCCTAGCAGAGTTCTATTTGTACAAAATGCACTAAAATTACCCTACTGTGTCAGAAGACATATGTTTTTCTTCCAAACTTTTTAGTTTTGGGTAATTTCCTCTCAAAAACAAACAACACAGACAGTCTGTAGAGGGATCTGTGCCCCTAGTGGCTAAAAGTTACACAACCAGTAGCACTCAGAAAACTGTCTTTTAAAGGTTTAATGCATTTGCAAATGGACTCACAAAACACAGCTTTTATACTTTGAGAAGGTTTCATGTTCTCTGTCGTCAATTGTAAGTACAGTATAATTTAGTCCACAGGAGGTAAACTTCAAAGGTCAAATAAAAACAATCACATGGCCAAAAGGCTAGGTGTTCTTACAACCTGATGCTTCCTTTGCCTTTAGTTTAGATGAACACAACTAATAAAGTGAACCAAACTGTAACAACTTTTCCACTACACTGCACAAAGAGTTTTTTTTCTTGTACTGTTTACTTTCATTTTTATTTATTTTTATTTTTCTAACAAATAGTATTTTGTGATGGTATTATTTTATAAATGCTGTCCTCTTATATACCTTTAAGGTGTGTTCACACCAAACGCAAATTAAGCATTAAGCGCAAGTGATTTACATGTTAAGTCAATGCAAAGACGCGATTAGACGAGCGTGGAAATCCTGCGGCGCGAATGACGCGATTCGCACGAATACCGCGATTCGCACGAATACCGCGATTCGCGCGAATGACGCGATTCGCACGAATGACGCGATTTGTGCGAATCGCGTCACAAATTTCAGTCCTCCAAAGTAAATAGGGCACTGCTACTTTCTCGACAAAATCCATCTCAACCATTCTTCAACAAGACCAGAAAACAACCTGCCTGGCAGAAGCCCCTCCCGTGACGCCAATTCGCGTCTGTTGTAGTGAATTTCACGCGCGAATGAAGCGAGTAAACTCAAAATGTTCAAGCGTCCAACTACGTGTGAATAGCGCGATTTATTCGCTCTATTCGCGTTTGGTGTGAACGTACCATTAGAGCTACAGTTGATAGTTGTCATCACATTACCAGTTTGGAGAAGCAGACAGGAGCAATGACACAGAGACTAAATTACAATGGACGCACAATGTAATTTGGGGATCCACTGCAGAATGGTGTTGCAGACCATTGCCCACAGGCTGTGTTTCGTTCAACAACGTTACGTATTTGCTGCGGAGTGCGTGGCGGAGCGGAGCTAGCCTGGCCAGCCGTGACTAACTCTTTTCCTATTCTATACAAAGAAGTTTGTCTGGTAACCTGTTGATTGCATTCAATTTCAAGGGCGGGGTTTACAAGAGGAATGTTAACCAATCAGAGAAACGCAGAAAGTGACGCAAAAAACAACAAGGAAGCCACAATAGTGCAGCTAGTTAACATGGTCAACAGTAGAGCGGTTTCATTTGAAATAAACAGCCTCTTTCTGAGCAGCAAAATATTGTTCGCCATGTTGAATGTTTTGGACTAGCCGCACTAGCCGAGTTACTTGTATGACGTAACGCAAAATTGCTGCCGATAGCATTTACTATGAGGAAAGAACCAGACTGAACTCCTTTTGAAAAAAGTAGGCGGGACTTGTATACCAGGCTAGAGTGAAGCTGCAGTGTAAATCAGGGGTAAACCATGTTCTGCTGTAAATGGAGGCAGTGAATTTGATTTTGATGAGAAATAACACAAATTAAAGTCCGGACATTGACATTGACGAACATTTTGGGCTTGCATAAATAGGTAGTAGTATGTAAATGTGCTAAATTATACACAGATGGATATTTCATTTTAAATTTTTTTTCTGTAAACAGAACAACATATTGACAACCACATTATTTTGTTCATGTTAAAATCTTTCATAGAGCCTTACTTTCTTAATGAAAAGACCCCATTCCCTTGGCAACTCATGCCTTCATTGTTATTCCAACTCCCACAATCTCAGTCTTTTCTTCTTTGTTCTGCAATAATTGTCATTCTCTTATTCACAATGAGGGATTTAGTTTTTTTGGGGGGTGGCTTTTGGAAAAGAAATAGACAGTTTGGCTCAGAGCACTTTTGTTGAAATATCTTAAACTAAAAAATGACCCTAACTACACTCTTTTCTTTTAATATAGAGCAACTGGCTTTGATTCCTTCCACAATGCATCTTGATAGTGTTTTTAAGTTTTCTCTTGAGTGCGCAGCGTTGGAGAAGTGACTGGGTGGCACTTAAACTAATACTACTTCACATTCATCACTGAAATGTTTATTAAAGCATATAGCGAAAGCTACAGTCTGTGTATTTACAGCATAATATTATCATTATATTATCCTCATAAAGAGATTGACGTTATACGAATGACTCTTAAATATTTTATTTGATGCCGCAGATAAAAGGCAGATCACACTGAGACTGATTTGGATCAGGTTTCAAACAAGCGCTCAAACAGAAAAAACAACAAAAGAAGATGAGTATTTTATAAATGCGCTTGGGTTATGACCCAGCTTTGCAACATGAAAAAAGGAAGCAAAATACAAACAAGATGTACAATGGCAACTTGTTGGCAACATTATCATTTATGTAAAAAGAACGTGGACAAAAATGACATCTAAAGTTCCTGAAAAGAGCTGGTGTGACTTAAATAGGAGGCTGTATAATTTAATCGAAAGTAATTCATCACAAAAGAAAGAAGTAAATAACTACTCTGCCTAACCCAACCAAATACAACAGAACAACAAGACTTGTGTGGTGCAAAACAACCAAAAAGTACTTCTTTAATGCTAATGTCCTGCAAGTGTTCTGAGAGGACTCACATTATGTTATTGTGACGTGTAGTGTCAGCTGGCTTCTTAAGAACAGCAACACAGGTGTGGACCAGCATGTTTGTCCCCTCGTCCCAGTTCACTGCTCTGTTCACTGTTTGTTTACAAATCTCTATTGCCTCCTTAATCCAACCACAGTGTTTCAGGAACATCACAGGACTCCTCTGAGGAAGACTGCAGGAAGTTAGCAACAGAAATTGGTACAACACTAGTCTGTTTATAGGACACTAAACTACTTCAATCTTATTTTAAATGTCTTATACAAAGAGAATTATTCCACAATAAATGTTGCTGAGCAATAGCCCATGTTCAGACACCTATAATAAATGTTTTTACAAATAGACAGACGTTCGGGGTTTGTATAAATGAGTAAAATATATCACATGTTTTCAATGATTCTATTAGCAGCCATATATAAATATAACATATATATATATATATATATATATATATATAACATATCCTGTATTATTCCTTGTTTCTGCTTCTTCAATCTGAGAGTGTGCTATGAAATATGTCCCTTAGTCATAGCAACAACTCCTGTTATTACTGTAGGTTCTGATTAAAAGTATAAAGAGTGCAACAGGACACTGGCTGTGGCTGAGGTTACTCTTGTATCATAGGACATACAATTTTGATGGACGCACTATTTTAAACAGTGCAGTGAGTGTGTGTAGTCTGTCCACAGAGAGATAATATTTATAGTAAGCTCTCTTTAGTATGAGACGACATTGTGATACAGAAAACCGGGCCACATTGTGTGTGCAATAGACAAATGACAAATTCCCTCAAAGCTATGTTTATGTGAGAAATGCAAGCTAACATGAGGCTCCAGTCCCATTTCTCAAGTTAATTTCAATTCCGCCTCTTACATTCATCTGTTTTAAAGCATTTGAACAGCTATGGTAGCCCTGCAGGGACACGCTGTTGTCTATGAACAAACCCAGTAGAAACAGATCTGATGGTTTTTATTTTTTAAATGCTCTATACCTTCATGTAAAAATATGTGTTAAAAAAGAAACATATATGTGCTTCTCCTCCAGCGGTGCTCAGTTTATCCTCTCTGAACAGTACAGAAACAGTTTTGTGGTGTAATATTTTATATGTTATGTGTTTTAAACTATGTAGACCCAGTTAGTTATTCATTTAAACATTTAATATAAAAGATAAAACCTAATGTCACACACACACACACACAGGAAAGGCCAGATAAAGACGCAGGTGTCTGTCATCAGAAGTGACAGAGCCAGGCTAGGAGTAGCTCAAGGCTAGACAGAAATGACATCAGGCCCAGAGCCTTGCACAATGATATCACTACATTACTTTTCTGATATCAAAACTGTATAAAAGCTTATGTCTACTGTTCAAATGTTAGTAGATATTGGGTATAGTCTACTCGGGTCATTATTGTGTTGGCTGTGAACAATAAAGACTCTATGGCATGGAAATCTGGTGTGCGTTCACAACTTATTCCATACAAATAGTGCCAAAGACTGAGGGGTCAGTTTTGACACTACAGTTTCAATGGGCTCTATGGAGCTTTAAATGTCATTAAGCCAAGATAAAGAAATGCAAAGAGTATTATTTTGAGGTAATTATATTTTGCTTAATTTTGTTCAGCTTTATTTACTCAATGCATCTTCAAGATCTGGCATCCACTGTTTTCCACAGGTAATATCCTTCAAAGAGAAAAGTATAGAACCACAATGGCTTGCACTGTAGAATAGGCAAGGTAAGGCAATTTTATTTATATAGCACAATTCATTCAGTGGGTCATTCAAAGTGCTTTACAGAGATAAAAGACAGAAAGAAAATATACATAGACATGATTTAGAAAAAGAAACATAAGAAAAATAAAATTATAAAAAAAATAGCAGCAAACCCAAGGTTTTTTAATTCAGTTACAGTATGTATTTCTTCATTTTGTAGGTTTATTTGAAAACATTGTTCTAACATTGTTTTTTAATGCAGAAGCACATAGAGACTGTTTTTGTCAGATTTAGCATCGACTGATTTGGACTGAGCCACTGTTTAACCTCAGCCATAACTGTGGATAAAACATCAGCTGCTCGCTCAAGTGTCCTGGCGGGTGCATAAAATACTGCATCATCCGCATAGAGCTGGCAGCTTGTTCCTGAGCCAACTAGAGGCAAGTAATATATAAAGACTTTGAACAGCATGGGTCCGAGTATAGAGCCCTGTGGCTCTATACTCGGACCCATGCAACATCTTTATGTTAGCTCTCTTTTTTATGAGAGCGCACTCACAATATAAATGAGCCCAGGGGAAGAGCTAGAGAGCGCAAAAACAGAAACTGAGAGCTCAGAAATTATCTTGTGGCGGAAAAAGCTGTTATCACGAGCGTATAAAATTAAATTTAGCACACATTTTGAAGTCACATCATTGTTTACAACTGCTAGCTCTCGATGTCAACTTTGCTGAGCGCTCACTTCTGCTTTTGAGCGCCCTCTCTTTGAACATTCTGCTCGCCCTCGATGTATTTTTTTCAACTGGATATACGTCATGGATGTAAGGCTTGACTAGATTGCCGATACAACTCACTGACAGTACGGATGCAATATATTTTGGGCCACCAGTGATAAATTGGGGGTGCTGTTTCACTCTTTTCAGAAAGTCTAATCGAAAGACGACGCTGCTGTTGTTGGTCTCGTGAGTTACAGACTAAAAAAATGTTAACCTCAACTGACGTAAGTCTTTTCTTGATTTATGAATGAGTTGTTGCTCAATAGAAACTTTCAGACAGTTTTAATGCTGTGGCTTCTTTGTGAATTAATTTTCAGATACTAATAGTTACAGTTTATGTCTGTAAGTACAGTTTATATAGTCATGTTTATGTTGTGCTCGGGCTAGAGTAAGCTAGAGTTATTTACTGTCTGCTTTTAATAGTGTAGATTAAATGCATGTGTTATAGTCTTACTGTCTCTGTAATTGCTCTGTATTTGGTCTAGACTTGACAAATAGTTTGTTAATACTAGCTAAGCTACCTTTAGTAGTTTTTAATCTATTTTCTATGCTGAAGTACAACATTTTTATGTAACTAGCAACAACAGTACTGTGACTACTACTACTACTGATTATTATCATAATAATAAATAAATGTAATTTTATCTAGAATAATGAACAGGACTTTCAGTTTCATTCCTGGAAGAACAATGGTGTCCTGTATCTAGTCACCTGCCCCAGGATCCTCCAGAGGAAGCAACAGAGGTGAAGGAGGAGACGGGTGCCATCAAACACCTGTCCTGCCCAGAGCCAGGGGGTGTAAGGGCCAATGCAACAGTCCTTCATCGATGAGGGGATATAAGTCAGACAGACATATTGTCTTATTCTCATCCATGACAGGAGGTCATGGATGAGAATAAGACAGAGATTAAGTCCTCGAGTCCCTGACTTAGACTCAAATTGCGTAATCAGGCTAATTTTAATGACTCAAGGGTCAGCAGGACCTGCTTTTTTATTACTCGGACTTGGACTTGTGGCTTAAACTTTTTTATTCTCAGACAAAAGAACTCGTGACTTGACTCGGACTTGAGAACTGAGGACTTAAAAGTGACTTGGACTCAAAAACTGGTGACTCGACTACAACACTGGTATAAGCTATAAACTTAGTTGTCAAAGAGGGGGAATTTGTCTAGAGCCTCAGACCCACACAGAGCTGCATCACATACATAGAGTACAGTGCCTTCATCCATTTAAAATTGTACAGTACAGTTCATTAGTGCTGCTCAACCTCAACACATCTGTTATTTGCAGAAATACTTGTGCAAATACAGCAAGTGATGTTTAATGAATGGATAAATAGAAGCTAAAACAGTATTAAATGTTGCATAGGACATAAAAGAACTGCTAAACTATAAAAATGTTAAGAACAGTACATGTGTAAAAGATAAAGTGACCAAAGCATCACCTGAAATTGTTGAAAGGGCTACAGATGTTGGAGGAAGGAGAGTTTGTGATCATGTCTTGATCACATAGACCTAGTTACTATTTAATGTAAATAAAGATATTTTATACAAGTTTCCTTTTTTTTAAGTTTCTTATTTTTTATTTCATAAACTGTGTTTAATACTGTGAAATACTGTTTTGATGTTTAGTTAGTAGCACACATAATTAAGCATAATTATTTGACACAATAACATGCAAATTCTTAATTTAAACTGCCCAATACAAAAAATATCAGTCAGAAATATATCTACATAATAATAAATACATTAACTCCCACAGTAAACTATAATCACATGACTGTCGTTGTGTCCAAGGGCAAGACACTTAAACCTCCTTGTCTCCAGTGACAGCACTGGTGTATGGATTTTGGGACAAAAGGGGAAAATTAGCCTACGGCTACAATCTGGCAAATTTATGCCATAAAGCACATTTACATTAATAAAATGAATGAGTTACACAAATAAGTTCATTATGTCCTCAAAGATATCTACGATGTGGCCAGTCACTCATTATCCAGGAAAAGCCCAGTGAAATAAGTGAGTAGTAAGCACTCTGTTGTATCGGCAATCGTCTAGTCAAGCCTAACATCCATGACGTATATCCAGTTGAAAAAAATACATTGAGGGCGAGGAGAATATTCAAAGAGAGAGCGCTCAGAAGCAGAAGTGAGCGCTCAGCAAAGTTGACATTGAGAGCTAGCAGTTGTAAACAATGATGTGACTTCAAAATGTGTGCTAAACTAAATTTTATACGCTCGTGATAACAGCTTTTCTCGCCACAAGATAATATCTGAGCTCTCAATTTCTGTTTTTGCGCTCTCTAGCTCTTCCCCTGTGCTCATTTATATTGTGAGTGCGCTCTCATAATAAAGAGAGCTAAATGACGCCATAGAATTGTTTTTAGCCGATAGTTACACATGGAGTCCTGGCTTCTCGTTTTAAATATGGGAACAATAGTATTTTCACTTCATGTTAATTTCAATTTTTTGATATTGTAAAACCCCCTTATGGATAAGACAATATCAAGGACCGTGACGTCGCCTGGTATGGCGCAACCGGGGCCCCACCCTGGAGCCAGGCCCGGGGTTGGGGCTCGCATGCGAGCGTCTAACCTGGCCGGGCTCAGCCCAAAGGAGCAACGTGGGGCCGACCTCCCGTGGGCCCACCACCTGCGGGAGGAACCGTAAGGGGCCGGTGCAAAGTGGATTGGATGGCAGTCGAAGGCGGAGGCCTCGACGATCCAATCCCCGGACACGGAATCTGATCACCACCTGGTGGTGAGTTGGATCCGATGGCGAAGGAGAAAGCTGGACAGACTTGGCAGGCCCAAACGTACTGTGAGCGTCTATTGGGAACGTTTGGCAGAGCCCCCTGTCAGAAAGATCTTTAACACCCACCTCCGTCAGAGCTTCGACCAGATCCCGAGGGAGGTTGGAGACATTGAGTCCGAGTGGACCATGTTCTCCACCTCCATTGTCGATGCGGCCACTCAAAGCTGTGGCCGCAAAGTCTCCGGTGCCTGTCGTGGCAGCAACCCCCGAACCCGGTGGTGGACACTGAAAGTAAGGGATGCCGTCAAGCTGAAGAAGGAGACCTAGTTGGCCCGTGGGACTCCAGAGGCAGCTGATAGGTACCGGCAGGCAAAGCGGACTGCAGCCCGGGTGGTCATGGAGGCTAAAACTCGGGTCTGGGAGGAGTTCGGTGAGGCCATGGAGAAGGACTATCGGTCGGCCTCGAAGAAATTCTGGCAAACCGTCCGGCGCCTCTGGAGGGGGAAGCAGTGCCCTGCCAACACTGTTTACAGTGGAGGTGGGAATCTGCTGACTTCAACTGGGAATATTGTTGGACGGTGGAAGGAATACTTCGAGGATCTCCTCAACTCCACTGACACGTCTTCCACTGAGGAAGCAGAGGCCGAAGGCTCGGAGGAGGACTCGTCTATCACCCAAGCCGAAGTCACTGAGGTAGTTGGGAAGCTCCTCGGTGGCAAGGCACCGGGGGTGGATGAGATACGCCCTGAGTACCTCAAGTCTCTGGATGTTGTAGGGCTGTCTTGGTTGACACGCCTCTACAACATCGCGTGGCGGTCGGGGACAGTACCTCTGGGCTGGCAGACCGGGGTGGTGGTCCCTCTTTTCAAGAAGGGGGACCGGAGGGTGTGTTCCAACTACAGAGGGATCACACTCCTCAGCCTCCCCGGAAAAGTCTATGCCAGGGTGGCGTGGAGGAGAATGCGGCCGATAGTTGAACCTCGGATTCAGGAGGAACAATGTGGTTTTTGTCCCGGTCGTGGAACACTGGACCAGCTCTATACCCTCTGCAGGGTACTGGAGGGTTTATGGGAGTTTGCCCAACCAGTCCACATGTGTTTTGTGGATCTGGAGAAGGCATTCGACTGTGTCCCTCGTGGCGCCCTGTGGGGGTGCTCTGGGAGTATGGGGTCCGGGGCCCTTTGCTAAGGGCTGTCCGGTCCCTGTACGACCGGAGCAGGAGCTTGGTTCGCATTGCCGGCAGTAAGTCAGACCTGTTCCCAGTGCACGTTGGACTCCGGCAGGGCTGCCCTTTGTCACCGGTCCTGTTCATTATCTTTATGGACAGGATTTCTATGCGCAGCCAGGGGCCGGAGGGAGTCTGGTTTGGGACCACAGGATCTCGTCTCTGCTTTTTGCAGATGATGTTGTCCTGTTGGCTCCATCAAGCCAGGACCTTCAGTGTGCACTGGGACAGTTTGCAGCCGAGTGTGAAGTGGCTGGGATGAGGATCAGCACCTCCACGTCTGAGACCATGGTTCTCAGTCGGAAAAGGGTGGCTTGTCCCCTTCAGGTTGGTGGAGAGATCCTGCCTCAAGTGAAGGAGTTCAAGTATCTTGGGGTCTTGTTCACGAGTGAGGGAAGGAGGGCAGACGGATCGGTGCAGCTTCTGCAGTGATGCGGTCGATGTACCGGTCTGTCGTGGTGAAGAAGGAGCTGAGCTGTAAGGCAAAGCTCTCGATTTACCAGTCAATCTACGTTCCTACTCTCACCTATGGTCATGAGCTTTGGGTCATGACCGAAAAAACAAGATCCCGCATACAAGCGGCCGAAATGAGCTTTCTGCGCAGGGTGGCGGGGCGCTCCCTTAGAGATAAGGTGAGGAGCTCGGTCACTCGGGAGGAGCCAGCTGAGGATGGCTCGGGCATCTGTTTCGGATGCCTCCTGGACGCCTCCCTAGGGAGGTGTTTCGGGCATGTCCCACCGGGAGGAGACCCCGGGGAAGACCTAGGACACGCTGGAGGGACTATGTCTCTCGGCTGGCCTGGGAACGCCTCGGTATCCCCCCGGAAGAGGTGGAGGAAGTGTCTGGGGAGAGGGAAGTCTGGGCGTCTCTGCCCGGATAAGTGGTAGAAGATGGATGGATGGATATTGTAACAGGTCATTATTTGTTGAAAATTAATAAAGGCAAAGGAATTAGGCTACCTACTGCTTAATGTGATTGGGTAGACATATGACCAATGAGAGAAAAAGAGCATCACCATTTTAGATAAACTGTCGTGATTGGTTCAGTAGGATTGAGGTCTCTGTTGTATCTTGTATCTATCTTAAAGTGGAAGGAGCCATGTTCCTATTGCTGCCCAGAGAGGACAGATTGTACTTTTGAATATGCAGATGGATGTTGCCCATGTTTGGAGAAGCTCTCATGTTGAAGAAGTGAATCTATTTGGAGCAGAGCTGGTTGTAAAGCTAAAAACCTAATACAACAAATGGCCGCTTGAACATTAGGAAGTGAAATCAAATCTACATAAAGAGTCAGGCAAGCCCCATTTTTAAAAGTAGCTTGTCTTTGGAAAATGGGGACATAGGGCTTTAGGGTATCATTGTGATAATAATGTTTCCAGGCCTTTTCCATCAATACCATATAAAGCCATCTGTATAATCTCAAGTTTATTACCGAAGAGAGCAGGGCTGTCCAGGGCCACATTTGAGGAGAGGAACATTTCCAAGAGCCAACAGTGCAGATTGTAGTTGGATTTGAAAAGGTTTTATTTGAATTTGAACAGGTTTTAGTTCTGAACAATAGCTGTTGTGTGACTTTGCTGTTGGGGCCATAAACAATAGATTTTATCTCTGAAGCTGAGGGCCTCAGATAATCTCTCCCCCCAGGACTGACATATCTGCTATAGAGGAAAGAAAATGCACCAAACTTTATAGTGTCTCGAGGCATCAGCTCTAGAATAAAAGCTGAGAGTTTCCTGCCTGTATTTCTGTCTCTGCTAATACAACTCAGCACAAACATTTTGCTGAGTCACCCTTTGCTGTCACAAGATGGGATTTGCATTTGTGGACCGCCCCTGAGCTGAGGCCCACTTGCTCCCAAAGGACTCACTGTGAAAGAAACAGGCCCATTTAGATCCATATGATTTAAGGCGTTTTGCAAAGCTTTGAATCATTCCTGCTCAGGGGAAATGTAGTCGGTTTGATAAATAGAGCCAATTGTCTGTGCTCCCTCCGGAGGAAATGTAAAGGGGTAAGTTCATTCAAGGATAATCCTCATTTAGGACATGTCTTTCTTACAGGTCTGTCTTCTTGAAAAGCGCCCAACACCTCACACCCACAACAGATCTAATTACCGCAAAACAAGTTTCCTTGTTCAATGTTAGACTGATGCAAACCCATTGTTATCTCTTGTTTGAGAATATTTGTGTTGCCCTTAGAGCTGAGAGGAGTCACAGGCCGGAGAATTTCTGAATGATCTTAGGCAGGAGAAGTTTATTGACCAACAGTACGATACCTGGAGACAATGGACACTCAACACATTGTAGTATTGAACAACCAGTCTAACATACTTCTGCAATACATAAGATTTTATTGTTTCAAGGTTTATGCCATGGTGTTTAGCATTAGTGTCTAGACTAAGCTGGCAAAGACACAACAGCTACAGCCTTGGTGGAAGGCTTCTACTATCTCTCACAGGGTGTGCTGACCTAAATGAATAAACAGGCCCAACTGAGGTTAAGGACATTTATATAGTTAAGATATTAAATCTAAAATTCTCCAACATTAATCTCTGCAATTATGCATCACCAATATATTGCTAAGCAGACGTAGTCAACACTGGAATAGACACTTTCTAGTTTCCCTCAAATAGATAAAAGCTAAATACTGTATGTTTACATAAACCTAAACCTAAAATGTAATAAACCTATATTTAAAACAAGCAATGGCACTCTAAAAAGTTTAAATAGTAGGTGTTTCAACCAGGACAATTTTCATGGATGTATTATACATAAGACGTGGCTCTGAAGTGAGTCATGGTCACTTTTTTGAATGGAGTCCAAGTACAAGATGACAAATGGAAACTTGAACATTAGATATCAATAAAATAAAATAAATAAAAAGAAATAACATTTGAGAAATACCTAGTCTCAAAAAATGGTGGAATTGTTTTGAAACGATTAAGATAATAATGTTTACTCTTCCAGTCTTCTCCCATCAATACAGTATATGGTTATCAGTATAATCTCATGTTTACTACATATTACTAAATATATTACACATACATTTGTTTATTTCTTTAGGACAGCGTACAAAGTACGTTAAGCCGGAGCAGAGATGCTTGTACCAGATTATAGTTTAACAGCTAATTTCCATCTGTAGTCCTATTGTACATGTTTTTAGGGGCAACCGGAGCACACGGAGGAAACCTACGCAGACACAGGGAGAACATGCAAACTCCACACAGAAAGGCCCTGACCTGGATGGGAATCAAACCCAGGACCTTCTTGCTGTGAGGCTGGAGGTGCTAACCTCTCTGCCACTGTGCCGCACATTTTATAGAAGAAATTAAAGGATACAGAGCAATGGAGCAATGAAAAAAAAAAAGAACACTATAACTGGGCCAGAGCGGTTGTCCTATAACCCAAAGCAACTTCAACCCTCAACCAGAAGGTTGGTGGTTTGATTCCCGCTCTCCCCACAGTTCATACTGTTGTTGTGTCCTTAAGCAAGACACTTAACCCTCCTTGTGTGTGTCTGTGGCACTGGTGTGTGTTAATGATGCATGGGTCGGGGTTTTTTCCAACCCACGGGTCACGCTTTATGAAATTATCACACAGTGTGTGACTTTGGAGTGAATGGATAATGGACGGTCTGTAAGCGTTTGAGTCCGTTTGAAGAAAATGTATAAATTTTATAAACACAATATAAATCTAATCCATTATTATTATTAGTGTGTAACTGTGGAGTGGATGAAAAATAGATATGTAAAGCGTCCTTGGGGATCTTGAAAAGCGCTATATAAGTACTATGCATTATTATTATTATTAAAATCCAACCGGCCTGTCAGCTGTACACCACTTGTTGTAAGGACAGCCCTTTATTGGACGCATGGGATTTATTTTGCTGCAATACCACAAGTGGCCACTAGTGTAATTGAAGACAGGCCAGAGGGGGTGGTGATATAATGCATCCAAACTATTTTACTAATTTATAAACGATCCTCTTTGTACTTTTGGCATCTCTTGGCTAAATTGCAGACCACAATTCCACACCTCCCACTCCTCTTTTCTACAACCTGTGTGCATCTACGGTAGCCCTGCAGGGACATGCTATTGTCTATGAACAAACATAGTGGGAATAAGAAATATGTTTACTTTAAAATGTGGAAACAAAATTCTGTTTAGCTGTTCGTGCATCGTTTGTCAGCAGCAGTGGTGGAGCTGTCAATCAAACGGCACACTCCATTTGAATTAAGCTGATTGATTGGCAGTGAAAGGTCTATCCTACCTCTTCTAATTAAAAGTCAAGACTCAATTTGCGGGACACATGATTTATGTTGAAAATGCTCAAACCGGGACATCTCTTCGCCCTAGATGTGGTTCATTGTGTGTCTTATCTAGTAACTTTCCTGCTGTGTCTCTGTAGGTGTGAGTTTGTCTCTTCATGGGTGTGAGCCTCGGCGGCAGACCCTTGTTCGTCGCAGAGTCCCACTGCAGACCTTGGCCTCTGGACACCAAGCCCATCCTTCGGAATTCCCGTCCTGCACCAGTGATCACATCATGGAGGAGTCATCAGCCGAGCCCCCGGACTCCAGCAGCAGTCAGGGCGATGTGCCTCCTCCCGGTGAGCCCTGATATCAATCAAAATAATCCTGTTTTTAAATCATAGACCTTTGACTCTCATTGTGCTGATTTGCTGCAGCTGTGAAGGACGTGAACGTGCTGTTGGAGCGGGACAGGACGGAGGACAGTAGCAGTGCCTCCAGAGCTGACGATGACTCCACTCTGCGCAATGCTGCCCCCGACAGGAGCATCTCAGAAGACAACAGCAAGTCCGAGTCTGGTCCTCCTGAGGTCAGGTTCAACCACTGCCAACGTTTAGCCCAAATAACCCAAAAGAGATCTAACCAAATCTGAGCTGACCCTCTTTCGTCTGCTCTCAGGGAAGGAGTAAGTCGAGTGGGTTGTGCTTTAGTGACGGAAAGACATGCATCGACTACATCCTGGTTTACAGGAAGTCTGGCCCTCAGACGGAGAAGAGGGAGATATTTGAGCGCAACATCAGAGCTGAGGGCTTACATATGGAGAAGGAGGTAACCAGGCTTTTTCATTTCAAATATTTACAATAGCGGTTTGTTTATGTTTCTGCAATACCACACTGAGGCAAAAATGATTGAAACCAAATGAATGGCGTTATAACTCAGTTTTACTTGTTTTTATGTGTAAATGACAGAAACTAAGAAAGACTAGGATTGCATCAATGTACTTTTAATTTTACATAAAGGGTTGTGTATTTATATCTCTGTTTTTGTCAATGGCATAAACCTGCAGGTGGTTCATCCAATCACCTCCAGGTATTCATCTGAAAGTACCTCCCCTTTGCCCTCTTCAACTTACATAATGCAGTTTCTCAGCGACTGATCCAATGCTGAGTTTGAAGTTACAATTTTAATGTGAAAAGTCTGATAGCTAATATGTAATTTTACTTACTAACAACTCAGTAAATTCAGGAACATTAACAGTTTTTTAGTTATTAAGTTGAAATGAACACAATAAAGTTGTTTAAATGTTTTGTGTGAATAGGATTTCAAAGTGGAAAGACCTTAGTGAGAACAAAATTTTCCATCTGCAATGACTTATTTCTCGAAAATGCACATCTCACTGTCTTTAGAGCCAACATTTGTCTTTAAGAAAAATATATAATCAGATAATTATAAAAGAGGAGCACCTGCTTTACTTTAATAGACTGCAGCTTTTCACTGAGGCCATTTGAAGTGCTATCAATGCACTAAAATAAGGCTCTATTTAATCTCATCCACTTAACAAATACTGTATGCTGAAGTCTTTTTTTTTTCTTCACACCATTCAGCGTTTTAAGTGTCACAAGTGTGTTTTGTGAATTTACATTGTCCCAAGCATTAGAGTTGAATGTTTCAGGAGGAAAATCTGCTGCTCAAGCACCGCGCCAGTGAAGTCATTATGAGTTATTTTTAGATTTTCTTGGTATTGTCTGAGCTCTCCTTCACTCTGAAAGGCACAGAGTCAGGAAAAAATTCAAATGGATGTTAATGTGAGATATGTATTTTCTTTTCATGTGTGGTTTCTTCCACCCAAACCCATGAAGTTTGCCAAGTCTTCCTGAAGCTTCATGGGGAGAGTTTCACGGCCCCCTTCAGCCGCTCGAGGATCCACCAGAGATCATGAACATTAATGCACTTTGAACTGAGCATCATTTGGATACAGGCCAATTGACAAGAGGGATTGAGTCAATAGTATTTAAAGTTTAACATTAAAGTCCCAGAGCTATGGTAGTAGTTAATCAAGACCAGAATTGCAACAGTAAATCAATATCAACTTAGAAAATAGTGATGTTCCTTGAATGAGAATCAAAGAGAGCCAGTCTATTTGTGGTCAAACCCCACTTCCACATGAGCTTCAAAGCCACTGTTATCCACATTACATCATCCTGAGCTCACAGATTTGTTACGACCGTTTTATTGCACCGCAGTTTCATCATCCACAACAAAGACACCTTCTTTAACAACGCCACAAGGAGCCGCATTGTCCACCACATCCTGCAGAGGGTCAAGTACGAGGAGGGCAAAAATAAGATGGGTAAGACTTTGGTGGAAATATTAAACATTGAAAATGTTATCCTCTACTCTTGCACTGCTTTCATTTTGATTTTAGGACTGCATCGTCTTTTGAGCAATAACTCGTATGAAGCAGCGTTCCCTCTCCATGAGGTAACAAATCTGAACATATCACTGCTTGCACTTGAATGAACACAGTCATTTAATTACATTTACGGAAGCCTTTATTGTTATTATATCATGAGTTGCCAAGCTGTTCTAATATGATCAAAAAAGGCCATGCCAACTCAACTAAATATACTTTAATGGAAGGTCTTTTGACAGTGCTTTCACTGCATTTGGTTCAGTAAAAAGAAAAACTCAGGTGCAGTTTGTTCATTTGAGCTGGCCCACTTTAAACTACTTTAAACCTGTCCAAATCCAGTTCTAACCAGGTGAAATCCATTTAAAACTGGTTATGGTCTGTGTTAAACCAATTAACAACAATATCACAAGGTTAAAGTAACAAACAGCATCCAGTCCAGGACATGACTGTGATCGATGATGTTGTTATTACCCTCTGGTTATATATTGTCCAGGCCTTCTCCGAGTAAGTGTTAAGGTCAAGGACACATTGCTAACTTGATTCTTGAGTTCTTATGGACACATGCTAGTGACAGGTCTGAAAAGATGGTTTAACTACATATGTACTGTATTGTTCCAGGGGAGCTACTACAGTAAAAACTCGGTGCGGACTCACGGCGCAGAGAACCACCGACACCTGCTGTACGAGTGCTGGGCCTGGTGGGGCGTGTGGTACAAGTACCAGCCACTGGATCTCATACGGTATCCCCTTCAGTCATTTCAGCAGGTTTCACTCTCACTCCGGTGCTGTACATTACTCCTTTGGCTGTGGGTTTCATAAATACGTAATAGTGTGAGTATTCTGTGTTACAGGAGGTACTTTGGAGAGAAGATCGGTCTGTACTTCGCGTGGCTTGGCTGGTACACTGGGATGTTATTCCCCGCAGCGCTGGTTGGTTTGTTGGTTTTCCTGTATGGGCTCTTTACTCTGGAGCACTGCCAGGTCAGGTAAACATGCTTCTATAGTTTTTAAATGAATTGAGTACTGTTTCTATACTTTCTAACTGTTCTAGAACAAACTGTTTCTATAATTTTAGTTTAGTTTAGTTTATTGTCAAAAATAAATAAATAAATTAACAAAAACAGAAAACTTTCATTAAATATAAAACATTGACCAAAAGGGTTTAGGCTGAAGTTGAGTCTTATTGTGCCTAACACTTTTAAGATTTAAATAAAAAGTGCTATATATATCATAACAAAACAGCAAAATAAAAAATACAAACAATTATTAAGTTCTATTCATAAAACAGAACAAAAAAAACAGATATTACTATCATTATTAATTAGTTATCATTATTTAAGTTTTTTAAATTAAATTATTTAAATAATTTTTATCAATATTATTTGGTACATTTACAATTTATTTATACATTTCAGATAGTAATTTCCTAAATCATATGAGTTAATCAATTAATTTAAATGATTATTAATATTATTTACCACATAAGTTAGTACAATCCATCCCTGTATACCAGTATAATAGGGCTCAGTGGCTCAATGGTAGAGTGGTTGTCCCTCAACCAGAAGGTTGGTGGTTTGATTCCCGCTCTCCCCACAGTTCATACTGTTGTTGTGTCCTTGGGCAAGACAGTTAACCCTTCTTGCCTCCAGTGGTGTTTCCAGCTGTAACACTGTGAATAGAAGCTTAATGTAAGTTGCTTTGGATAAAACCGTCAGTAAAATGTAAATGTATCAAAGACACTTTTTAATATAGTTTTTAAAATGGTTGTACAGTTACCAAACTCTTCATATTAATGTCTAGTCCATTCCATAGTTTCACATTAATCGTAATACACTGTTTCAATGTAGTACAAACACACTGTACCTTTAAATTATGTTCTCCCCTTAAATTGTACCCCCCCCTTCTGGATTTGCAAACATTTTTGGATGTTAATAGGGACTTGATTGATAGCTTTATAAAAAATCAACAATGTTTTTAAGTAAGTTTAAGTTTTTACTACAATTCTAAAGGAGACTGTATAATGTCTCTAAATTGGCTCTTGAAGGTATTTCCCCAGACTTTAGTACAGTTTAATTAATATACAGTAGAATGGGTGAGCAATATAAGATTTCCAATTTAGGATATGTCTACACCTACCCATTATAGTGATGCTTCTAGACATTTTTGAAAAATATTAGCTTTTTCCAATTTAGGATATGTCTACACCTACCCATTATAGTGATGCTTCTTGACATTTTTGAAAAATATTAGCTTTTTGTGGTCTCTAACTAACATTGTGACTAAGAATCTCTCCCAGAACTTTTTACTCAATAACACTTTCTAATTTTACTTTATCAATTTGCATCTCTATTTGTTCTAGTTGTTATATTCAGTGACAACTTATTACTGTTGAACCATTTCTTAATTTTGTTTAGCTCTGTTGTTATCTCAGTTACCATCAGTTGTAGGTCATTACCTGAACACAAAATAGTGGTATCGTCCACAAATAGGATACATTTTGATTTGGTTGGTACAAGACATAAATCATTTATATAAATCAGAAATTATATTGGCCCCAGTACTGATCCCTGGGGGACCCCACATGTGATTCTCCTCCATCTTGATATATGTTCACCACCTGTACATACTGCTGTCTTTCAGTTAAATAGGATTGGACCCACTTATGTGAGACTCCAATTTTTTCTAATTTCTTAAGTATTGCATGATCTATTGTGTCAAAGGCTTTCTGAAGGTCTATGAATATACCTACTAAGTCCAAATTTTTATCATTATTATTTATTATTTTATGAGTTAAATCAATTAATGCCAGTGCAGTTGATCTATTATTCCTAAATCCATATTGACTGACTTAGGTAGGTAGGTGTAAATGAACCATGAAAGGTTTTTCTAAAATTTTGGATAGTTGGGGCAATATGGAGATAGGTCTGTAGTTTGTAAACTGGGGGCTGTCTTCACTTTTATGGATTGGAATAACCGTTGCGACTTTCATATGGTTTGGAATTTATTTAAGAATATATGTCCAAAAAGATTTAATTTTTCCATTTGGATATATGCAGTATTGCTTGAAAAGTGGCAGTGAGGTTAAAAGTTAACCCGTTAAGCCCGAGGGTCACAAACAAACAGCATGATGCACTACACACCCCAAGCATAAAGTTTCAAAGCAGCACATCAAATTGATCAGCTGAGACTCAGACCATTTACATTTACTCTAAACACAGACCAAACAGCAAACAAACAAAAACAGGTGGTGCCAAACACAGACCAAACTATGCTCTGTATATGAGTCAGTTCAAACTCTGTATATTTGGTGCAGGTAAATGTTGACAGGTGTGGCTGTAATTTAAAATAGTGTTTGAGCTGCACCTGCCTTAATCTAAAGGGGATATTCATCCAAATATTGTTTTATATTGATCTTGATTTATTCTGAAACGTATCGTTGCACATTTAAATTTTTCTTCTGGAAAATCTCACAAGTGCCCAACAGGTTAAATCTTGGGGAAAAAATCATGCAAAGCCTTGATTATTTTTATTTTTTTTTTTTTTGCAGCAAAGAAATCTGCGAGGCCACTGATATCATCATGTGTCCCATCTGTGACCAGTACTGCCCTTATCTGAGACTCTCTGACAGCTGTATCTACGCCAAGGTACTGTCATTCACCACCAATACAACACAATGTCCACACAGATCTCATTACACATAGACACACAGTACGGTTTTTACCTAAACAGTAATTCTAAGGACAAAAATCAATGGTTTTTTTTGGTAAAAAATATGTCCTCAAACATGCTGCCAAAGCAAGTCTTTGCATCAAAGTCATGGAACTGTCATCAAAGTTATTAAATGTCAGCATCAGTCATTTCAGATTGCCAAAAAAACATGCAACGCTGCTCTCAGTAACGTACTGTGGTTAATGAGTTTGTGCAGTGAGCATTGCGTTCTCTGACAGTTTTTTGCATTGAAATCTTTATGTTGTGTTTTGTCCTGTGTAGGTGACCCATCTGTTTGACAATGGGGCCACTGTTTTCTTTGCTGTGTTTATGGCAGTGTGGGGTAAGTTCATCTTTTAATCTTTTATATTGTTCTTTAGAGACCTTTTCAACATCAATCACTAACATTTATACATTTTAAATTAAACATAATTTGGACACGTCATGACTTATAATTTGACTCTGATAGAACTGCTCCACAGAACCATCTGGCGAGCTCCTGTTGAAAGTTTAAGTGTTTAAGCAAAACGCAGGTACTTTAAATACTGGTCGGTTATTGGATTTATTCAATCAGTGCAGAGCCATGTGGTTTATGTTTGTAACAGTAAAGCAGTCTCAACATCTTCAAACCTTAAACACATCCAGACTTGTCAGAGCTGCCACATCATTGGACCTAACGAGCTGGTAAGAATAAGTTTCAGACGTAAATACTTTGCTTGGAGCAGGTCAAGATGGAGTTTTGTGAATTTGTAAAATCACAAAACCTGCACAAGGTTACATGACTTCAAAACGGAGACTCTTTATAAATCCTAAACACTGAAACTAAAAGCCTTTTTGGCTCCAACAAAACTGGGGACACTTTTGTTTGTTTCTAAAGCAGCAGTTTTTAGAAATAATCCACATTGTACATGTTTTATTTTTTGTTGATATTTACAGCCTTTTCACAAGTACAAGCATCAGTGTTTCAATGTTTTGGCCTTTGAGATTCATATGTGGTGATTGTGTGGCAAGTATGTGTAAGTTGTTCAAGTGGTGCTCACTAACTACTGAAATTATTTAGTCATTTGTGTATTTGTTTTTGATACTCCATAAATCGGCTCCTAGATTTATAAAACAAAAAGCAGGTCAACTCTGAACAAGGTCCCAGTAAATCGAGGGTCCGAGGAGAGAGTTGTTTATACTCAGAGGTTCACACAACACTAAAGATACTGAAGATCTAGAAGCAGCAAAATCAGGATGTTTGGACAGTCTTTGAATGTCCTGGTGCAACAATGGGGCGGCTGGAAAAAGACAGAGAAAAATGATAATGAGTGGAGTTCAGTCAGGATCAACTAAGAATATGTTTAAAAAAAATAATAATAGGTTGAACAATGGCTTTTGCCAAATTTAATGTATAATCAAAGTCTTAAACCTAATAAAAAAGTAGTGTTTAATGTGTAGGCTGTGAACTAATTTTTGTGCTGACAGTTAAGTAACCGTTAACTGTAATATACAGTATTTAATAAATAGACACCAAAAAAAATATTTAAAGTGTACATGATGATTTAGGCAAATGACTCCATATGCTACAAACTAAAAGTCACTAAAGTGTTTTGTTGAAGAAGCACAGAAGCATGGGGTACCACAATATCTTCTCAGTGTTTGGGAGTTTATCTAAAGGTCATAAATCCTACAAGGTACTCTTTGGCAAATGGAAACTGACTACAATATCAGTCGAAACAAGTGTGAAAATCTACATTTGGACAGCTGATTGTTTCAGGGTGGTGGGCTAATTAATAATGTAATTAACTTAAATTATAGCTAACATGCTAAATTGTACATTTATATGCTAATCTTTTTGTTAACCATACACAACAACAACCAGTCAGTTTGAATGGTTCTACTGCAGCATCCTTTTGGAAAACGAATGGGAAAGACAACTCCTGCCGTCATCATGCACACACGGTTTCTGTTGTAAAAGAAGGGTCTATAAGTGGATAGCTTTACACTAAATGCTAACCAAAGAGTTTAGGCTTGCAGTGGTTCTGTTTGAGAGCCTCTTGCACTTTGTTGTCCAGTCTCCAACATCTGATCAGGAAGAAAAGGGCTAAACACAGCTGCAGGGCAAACGTCAACACTCCCAGTGCAATGATGGTGTCCACCTCTGAGAACAAAGAGGAATACAGTATAAACACCAGGCTGAATGTTTTTAGTTCTAGCGCCGCAGCATGAGCCTCACACTATAGCAGCATACTTGTACTTCCAGGTGCTTTGTATAAGTGTGTTTTCTGAACTGTTTGCAAAAGTCTGATGTATTTCTTTAGTATCATCATCAACAATCTGTGGTGCAGTTCTTTTGAATTAATAAAGCAATACTTGCACAAGGACAGAAAACAAGTGGATGTAGTAGGTCAGCAATATTATACCTTCATGATAAAAGCTTATTTAAACTTTAATTGCCCTGTTAATGTTCTTCATTTACAGAAATTAGCACTCCTCAGTACAAACAGCTTAATTACGCCATCTAAAATAGTGCCTTTTCTTACAAACATATATTGTGGAAATATATATTTTTTAATGATTTAAACGGACATCTGCTGGTACTGATACTGACCAGCTGGTGACAGTTGTGTGGTGGACTCCCAGTGTGTCTCCTCTGGTCCAGAGGAGTCCAGAGTCTGGTTGTGGTTCTGCAGGAATCCCATCAGTCAGACTCCTAACTTCACCCTCTGTGTAATCGGCACAAGAAAACAATCAGAGACGTTTACTGTGAAGCTGGATCAGGGGGTCAGCGAGCTAACTTTGGGGTCAACTCTGGGGTCTCGCACAGAAATTTAGACTGAACATGGTCCCAGATAGAGAGACGCTATTAAGCTGCTAGAGTAAAGGAAAACTGCTGCACCAAAGAGTGAGAAAAAAGTATCTGCAGAAGAGGCAACCTGCCAAGCTGTCACTTTTAGGTTTATAAAGAGTGACATTTTTGCTCAGGAAGACTATAACTTAACATTTAAAGTGTAAACTCTTCTGATTGACTTATTGTTGGTCTTTACGTTTGGAGAGTGTGCCATTCATTCAGTCTGTGGAGCTGTAGATTTTGAGTTTGGTGTAATTAAATTTGTATCTGTCTTTATTATAACATACAGTGTACAGTATTTCTCCAGGATCCAGGGTCCATGAATGACTGACCTGTTTGTTTGCAGCTTGTTTCTCTGTGAAAGTGGCCTTCTGGACTTTGTCATTTTCAGGTTAAATATTATCATAATGTTTATTGTAGGTCTAAAGTCATTTTTTTTGTATCCAACTAGGAATAGTGAACTAGGTTCACATAATCTTTGCAAAAACACACTGGCAAAAACCGAAAAGCTCCAAAGTATTTTGGCCTAAGCTAAACATACAGAGTAGGATGTCTATTCATAACATACATCTTCAAAAGTTAGTAGCATCTCAAATTAAAAAGTACAAAACAGTCTTTAGAAAGCAATGTAGAATATTTACATGTGTTATGACAGCTGCACAGACCAACAGCAGAGCCTACAACACACTTGACATTACCTCTTTGTTTAACTCCTTGTTTAAGTTACACACCTTTTATCTCCTGGTTCGAAGTTGTTGTCCAAAAGTGTTGGTATTCAGGTTCAGCTGCAGCCGAAAACTCTCTCAGATCCCTTCATTAAAACTCCTCTGAAGAGTGTTTCTCTCTGACTCCAAAGGGAAGCCCGCCTCGCTCTCTCCCTGCGAGTAACAGGAGAGTAGTTAGGTGACCTGTCACTGGGACTTTGGCCACAGAACAGCCCTGGGAGTGACTCTGACATTGAACTACAGTATACAATTAGTAGAGATATTATTAGTATTTTTATCAGTTATGTATGGCAACACAATGTAGTTTAACCAAAAATATGCATGTGGCAAACATGAACCATAGCTTATAATTTATTTTAACAATAAATAACTAACCCTTGTTTCTACAAAACACTTTATTAATATGTTTTTACAGAGAAAAGAAGAGTCAAATACAGAACTTTCACTCACTGCTCTTTGTAGAAGTTGTTGTCCCAAAGTGTCCGTATTTTCCGGTTGAACTGCTGCAGATAATCTACTTAGACCCCTTCATTAAAACTGCTCTGACGAGATTCCCGCTGACTCCACAGGGAAACCCGTCTCAACTGTTGCCCTTGAGTTTAACAGGAATGTGGCCCCGGACATAATAGGAGGTGTTTGTTTGAAGATGTGCTTAAGGCTGAGCAAATGCAAAGAAAAAGCTTTAATTCTCAGCAGAGTGACAGTGAGACAATATATGAGATATCACTGGGACTTTGTTCACATAATGCCCTGAAGCCTTGAAGGACTTTGTCAGTTAACACAAACAAACAGAAGCATTGAGCACATTTAATTATATCCACAGGAAAGACATAATCATCTTTAGGAGTAATGCTTTGTAAATTATGAAGTATATACAGTAGCTGCTAATAACTAAGGCTTAATAGTGTGTACATCATAAAGTGTTCTTGTTCACACAATCCACACAAACTCATCTTCCACTTATCTTTGCAATAACTAGATTTTTCTTCACTTTGCAGCCACAGTTTTCCTCGAGTTTTGGAAAAGACGCAGAGCTGTCCTGGCCTACGACTGGGACCTTGTTGACTGGGAGGAAGAGGAGGTAAAAATGATTATATAAATCACTTTATTTATACGGTAATAGTAAGACATTGTTAGATTTACAGCAATTAAAAAAGAATCAGGTTCAAACAGACATACCAAAGAAAAAAGGGTAATGTTAAAGCAGAACTAAGTAGGATTTGTGCAGCGCCCCCTACAGCTTCCTTTAGTGAATCACACTGTTGTAAATACTCCTAGAGCAGCTCTGGACAACCACGCTCACCAGCCGCAGTAGTTTTACAAAAATTTAAACCTCGATGGAGCCTTGGCCTTGGCCTTGTGAAATCTTGCATTGAGTCTAAAAGTTAAGCCAAACAATATTTGAGTTTTACTAAACTCTTGGGTTCAGTGGTTTCTGTCACTGAGTCTGGTGCAGTTCAGCTTGTTCAGGGATTTTATGGTATATTGTTGGAGTACAAAGTTGAATATAAAGGAAACACAATGGTCTATTGTACGATTTTATTAGTGTATAATCACAACAAAACAAACAACAACAACAGACAACAACAACAAACAGCACAACAGTATGTCCTAGCAGGGCTACTGTCAGAATAGCAAACAAAAAGCCAAAGGAAAATAACGATAACCACAAAAGAGAGCAAAGAGCACAGTTAAAACAAGAAGGTCAAAACAGGAGTTAGAGGGGTTAATTTGACTAATATATGCAAATGGTATTAACCTAAACAGAAATGTCCCATTGTTTTACAATGTAGCAATAATAATAAGAAAGACAGCACATAGTAACAAAATGAAACATCAGCATATAACCCTTAATAAACTTGTGTTTGTAGTGGCTTGCTCAGAGCCTGTGGGTTTCATCAAAGACTGTGAAATCCGTTGAATTTCTGTTATCTTTCAAACAAGCTTCAAAGGGTTTTGAAGATTTGCTTTGATTTCTCTTGAGTGAAAGTGACAGATTATGGCATCAGTTAATCAACATAATACAGTTCATGGGTGACTCTGCTTCCTCTCTTGGAGATGAGGAGCCGGTCACATCTGGGAAAAGCACAAGTTTAGACTCACTCCATTAAAGATCATACTGATTGATAAAGATGCACAAGTTGGGGGTATTTGTGTTCAGATAAAAATACCTAATTACAAATTCACCCAGAACCAAATCAGTACCAGCCAAACATTAACACTCATTGACTTTGTAAATGTGGGTTTTAAGTGGAAAGAGGCATGTTACTTTTTTTTTCACTTAAGTTGAAACTGATGTTGTAATTTTACAACAGTGGGTCTCTTGAACACTTTAGAGGCAATAAAAAAACAACAAAACAACTTCAACAAAAGTATAATAGTTTGGTATTATGTTGTCTGGTGGCGCTGCACGGCCTGCGACCCGGGCGAGTGTTGCTCGGCAGTTGTCTGTCTTTTGTATGGTTTGCCTGGCGTCTTAGTCCATAGTTATGCTTGTCATAAACGTTTCTTTTGAACTATTTGCACAGATTATTGATAGTTACAGCACTGTTGCTGTATGTATGTTGTTGAATGTCGTACATACGTATGTACTTTTTGTTGTTGGTCGGTGTACTGTATGTTCTGCTGCTGCTGTGGCACTGCGCCTAAGAGAAATTTCCCTTTGGGACAATAAAGTATATTTTGATTAGATTTTTTTATTTGATTTGTCTGTTGTGTTGTTTAACATTATCAGATAAAGCAAGAATAATAAGATGCTTTATCTTAGTGTATTTTCTGCTGCTTCAGAAAGTATGCTACAGCACACACAGCCATTTGTCAAAACCAACTTGTTACTGAATTTCTGGTGACTAGTTTACCCTTTTGTCAGCTCAGCTTATAGGATCTATAAAGAGGACTGAACAATAAGGAAAAAAACACTATTCAGACTAGATAGTACTAAACTGTCCTGTATTAAAATCATTGCTAGCCTTTCACTAAACGTGTGTCTAAAACTTTATTTACCAGGAGGAAATACGGCCCCAGTTTGAGGCCAAATACTCCAAGAAGGAAAGGATGAACCCCATTTCCGGCAAACCAGAGCCGTACCAGGCCTTTACCGACAAATACAGTCGACTCATTGTGTCCGCGTCTGGCATCTTCTTCATGGTGAGTTCATGATTGAACAGCGAGACAATATTTAAAATGTGACTTCAGTTTATTCCAGTGTTTGTGTTGTATGTCTATGTTTAATCTTTTCTTTTCAACCTAATGCCATTAGATGCCTAAATTCTCAGCAACTAGTTTAACCAGAACAGCAGTCAATGAGAGAGCTCTTAGTTCGGGTGACCATACATCAGGGGACAGTCCAATTTTGAAGCCCCCCTGCAAAAACACTAAAATGTCCCACTTTTTCTCGCTTCCTGTCCCGTTTGTCCAGTTTGATTAGATTTATTAGGCTCTTTATTTTCTCAGATGGTTAAGCTGCCCATTCTTTTTGGCAATAAGCCTCCAGTTCCTGTAAATTCTCGGGCTGTCTTGCCTGAACTGCACGTTTGAGATCTCCTCAGAGTGGCTTAATAATATTGAGGTCAGGAGACTGAGATGGTCAGTCCAGAACCTTCTTTTTATGCTGCTGTAGCCAATGACAGGTCGACTTGGCCTTGTGCTTTGTCATGTTGGAACGTCCAAGTATGTCCCATGCACACTTATGGGCTGATGAGTGCAGTATTTTATGATAACATGCTACATTCATCTTGCCATCAATTTTGACCAATAAAGTTTTGACCAGTATTTTATATCTATTTATTTAAGTGCACACAGTAAAAATAATTACTCTTTACAGGCAGCAATTTGGTATGTTTTTAACAGTCTGTATTCTACTGATGGACACTAATCTAGTCGAGTAGGTTGACTGCTGTGTTGTTTACGGTTGGCAGATAGAGCAGGAATACTAGTATACATGAGTATTATGCAAAGCCATCAATCCGTAAGTGTGCCTTACTTTACCTAGTATGCATTTGTTCCATGTCTAAATCTGTAATGGTGCCATGCATTTTAACCTTATGTAGATCTTACAACTTTGTTGAAGCATATGCTAATCTCGTCAAGCAAATCTCAGTTTAACAGTCTTTGATGAGAAAGCACAGGTCCTAAAACAGTATCCTGTGTTCAGTGTCCTGAACTGTGGGGAGAGCAGGAATCGAACCGCCTACCTTCCGGTCGAAGGACGACCGCTTTGACTAATGTTCTCTACCCACTCACTGACAGCACACACATAAAGGAAATGTGTATCTAAAATTCTGTGCGTGTGTTTTCAAGCAGTAAATGGGTCTGTATCCCACAGCTTGGGTACTAATTTTAGGTTTTTAATGGAGAACTGTTAGTAAGAGGTATTGTTGCATGCTTTTTTTAAAGTGCTGTTCTGTGTTGCTCTAGTATGTCTGTATGAACATGTGCTGCAGATCTTGGTGGTGATCGCTGCTGTGTTCGGGATCGTCATTTACCGCGTGATCACCGTCAGCACATTTGCAGCGTTCGGCTGGGCTTTGATCAGGAACAACTCTCAAGTGGCCACTACAGGGACGGCCGTCTGCATCAACTTCTGCGTCATTATGCTCCTCAATGTGGTCAGTTTTACCACAACACCAGATTTGATCCATTCACTTCCTCTCTAACTGACACTGTCTTTTATAGCTCTATGAAAAAGTTGCTCTCCTTCTTACGAACCTTGGTAAGACTTTATTTCATGATATAGCCACCGTGCTCATCTTGAGATTGTGTATGTTAAATGTTGTTTTGCTCTGTGTGCGGTCACAGAGCAGCCAAGGACAGAGTCAGAGTGGGATAACAGCTTCACTTTGAAGATGTTCCTCTTTCAGTTTGTTAACATCAACAGCTCCACTTTTTACATCGCCTTCTTCCTGGGACGGTGAGTATCGATGGATGAGTGAGTATCAACCTGCTGCATGTTCAGACCAATGGTGTGGTAGTGTCGGCAGTTGTGCACCACCAAAATGCCCCTTGGGCTACAAAGTTATCTTTCCTATCCACTGTAAAATGAGCACATCTAACTTTTGCAATTTGAATTGACCTCAATCTTCACATATATAAAACAAAATATTAATATTTAGATTAGTGTTGCTAAAAACACACCTCTTACATCTTGCTTACTCTTTTATACACTATTAGCATTAGCATTAGCATTAGAATTAGTAAACACTAAACATTTATAAGTCCATTGTTCCAAACAGACCACTGTTGCTCTTTTATAAAAGTGATTTATTTATCTCAGGTAAATAAGTGTAGTGTCTTGGTGATGTCCATTATACGCTGAATGATCACAAAGATGACACTAGATGTTGGAATAAACAATGGCTTTCTTCTACAGTAATAAACTTTGTCTTTTATGTTGACTAACACAGCAAAGCCTGTGGTACTATAAAGGGTTCTCCAGGAAAAGATGTCAGTCTCTCGAGTTGTGTTCAAGATGAGAACTTGACTGACTAATAAGTAAAGGGCAGGCTGGTAAAAGGGTTTTGTGTTATTCGACAGGTTCACAGGCCGCCCCGGTGCATATCTACGCCTCATCAATCGTTGGAAACTGGAAGAAGTGAGTAATTACCTTCCTGCTCCATAAAGGAATAACAGCCATGCAAGATAGACTCAGGTATTTTTAAATGGGACTCAAAGCTATTACTGTACACACACTGTTTGACATTTAACCTCATCAGCAGTAAGCTTTGTGCCAGCAGCACTTATGGGAACACACAGGGCTGTACCACGCTCTAGTGGTCTACGGGACCAAAGATCTGAGCAGGCGGTTTTACTGTAGGTGCTGAGCTAATGTTGTTCTTACAGCGACATGGACTGAAATTCTCTTTAATGTGGCATGTACAGCACAGCTTTTTATCACTAAAGCAGGTTTGTGTTTGAGAAAAATCTGCAAAGGTGGAAGAATTGAGTGTGACAAGTTCTTGCTGACTCGAAGAGTACTCAAGCTCAGTGTTGGTCTCTTTTTAAAAACCCTTAGACTTGTCTTTTGCCTCTGTTCATAAACAATTTTAATTAGCATTTATGAAAATGCACATTATAATCAACATGCTCTCCTCCAAGCAGCAATAAAAGCCTGTGAGGATGTGAGAGCTGAGGATGGCACTCTTCACCCTACTCAGAAAGTACAGGTCTTTTTAACAATGCAGGCTTTGTTGACTTCACCTACTTATTTTTGTGAAGGTATTTGTCTGTGGACTCCATCGCCACAGCTGTAAGAAGGGGGAGGGGGGGGGGGTGACCAGTCCACAAGATTGTCCACCTCCTGCCTGTATACACAGAAGTCAGAGATCAGTCTCACTTACTGTAACTATATTGCTAATGATTGCTTGGGCATAGGGGTCATCCTTGAAGCTTTGGACATGAGACGGATACAACCTGGATTCAAGGCAACAGTTAGAGACAGACACTGTTCTGAAGGAGCTTTAGTACCACACAGGTGTAGGAAATACAGAGTATGATGACATTTAAGAGGTTGCGTGCCGCACCAAAGCCCTGTCAGACTCCTGAGTTGTTTTGGTGTAGAAGTCATGATGGATGTAGGGTCTATGCTTTTACACATGCACACTGGTGTGTGAATGGGTTTATGCATGCATCTGTATTGTGTCTCCAAATAACATACAAAACTTTTATTATGCATATACGTATGGATAAGTCTATAAAGAAAACACCTACGCAGAAAGGCCCTGCCCTGGATGGGAATCAAACCCAGGACCTTCTTGCTGTGAGGCAGGAGTGCTAACCACTTTGCCACTGTGCAAGAAAAAAAAAAAGAAGAAGAAGCTAAATTCATTCAGCTTTGTTTAATGTAATCTTATTCTATTCAAATAATTTCTTAAAGCTACCTTTACATGTTTTCAGTTCATCATCGAGACTATTCTACAGTTTAACCCTGAACTTACAGACATCTCTGTTTGACGCTGGTTCTGATTTGTGTTTTTACTGAACATAAGTGTATTCTGAGCACTGTCTGGAAATTTCTTATTTTAAACACATTTTGTTTAAAATAAGAATTGAGGCACATTGTGATGGGTTAATGGCTCATTTTGTGGTGAATGGGGTCTGTCCCAAACCGGTCTCGTGCCTCTTAGTGGAAAAACGAGCCTTGCAAAATGTGTGCCGCATCTTGGATTAAAAAGTATTGCAGGAGTCTCGGGTCTCACAAGAAACAAAGTGGTTTAAGACACTACACACATAAACAGTCTCAGACATTCATTATGGTAGAGCCGGCGTAAAAGAAGCTAAAGCAGAGAAAACTGTTGCTCATGGTCAAACGGATAAAAAGGAGAGCAGGGAGACGCTCATCACCAGTGAGGTTTTACAAGAGTGTTTTGTAACTTTACACTGAAACTGAAGCTGTAGGGGGAGCTCTATTGGGACAAATACAAATGAAAACCAAGTCCAAACACATGCATGTACAGGTTAATTGGCAACTCTAAAGTGTCCCTATTGAATGAATGTGAGAGTGAATGGTTGTATGTCACTGTCTATGTCTAAATGTCAGACCTGCAACTAACTGGCCACTGTCCAGGGTGTACCCCGCCTCAGGCCCAAAGCTGCTGGGATAGGCTCCAGTCACCCGCGACCCCTAACGGGACTAAGCGGTAGAAAATGAATGAATGAACAAACAAAAAACGCAAAGAACTCTATGCCAGATCTGCAAAGTTCTGCTTTAAACATTATTTTGGCTACTTAGGTCATTCAATTTCAATAGAGATTATGACTAGCTTGTTTGTTGAGTGATAATAAACAATTTTATTTATAATTCTCATTTTTGCAGAAAAACAATTGGTTTTATTGTTGTTTTGTATGTATTTCTCCAGATTTCTAGACAATATGTCAAGTATGGCACTATTAGAGACTAGTACAATGTTTAAGAAACTGTGCAAGTGTCAATGAAAAAAAAAACAACATGACGGCGCAGTTTACAAAGAGGAACCAAACTGTTAAGGTTAAAAAAATAATAATAAATGCTGAGAAACAACAACAACAATATGTAGCCTCAACGTGACCTTGAGGATACATATTTTAATTATTCCAGGGCTATGTATTTTATGGTAAAATGTTTTGTAGTATTGCTTTAAAATCCCTGCACTGAGCAGTATAACATAACTTTACCAAGGTTAAGACACAGTGTTTTTAGCTTGTGTCTCTTTCACAGTGTCATCCCAGCGGCTGTCTCATGGACCTGTGTTTGCAGATGGGGATTATCATGGTCCTCAAACAAACCTGGAACAACGTCATTGAACTGGGCTCTCCGTAAGTTCTTTCATTTTGACTTTGAACATCCAACCTAATAAATATTCTGACCAAAGAGCAGCATTGTTGAAATCCCAGCCCATCTCTTGTTGTCCCTCTTGTTAATCCCTTTAGACTGATCCAGAACTGGTGGACTCGGCGCAGACTCAGGAAAGACCACGGGCAGAATGCCAAGGCTGGTTTTCCGCAGTGGGAGAGGGATTACAACCTTCAACCGATGAATGACTACGGCATGTTTGATGAATACTTAGAGATGAGTAGGTCCTACCTGGGATTTACATGGGTTCTCCTGGCACTGAGCATTTTTAATATTGAGTGATAGTTTTCCAAATCATTTCCAGTTTAATCTTCTCTGATACATGTTTTGAAATATATTACACTTTTTCATTTGGTATAATGCAGCGTATTTACCTGTTATGTAACTCTGACACTGAGCTGCACTGGATTGGATTGAGTCTCTCTACATGCACATTATTATTTGCTTCTATCTATTAATCTAAAGTCTTCCCTGGCAGCTCTTTTTTATTCTACAGCAGACTTTTATAAATATTTATCATAGTATAAAGATGAGAAGAGCAATATTATTTGAATCCTTTTTTGGCCGGTCTCAACTGATTAGTTGTTCTTTGTTTTTGGCAGTTTCCACAATATCTCTTAAATGCATTAAACATATTCTCAACATAGTCTTTAACAGCTGGTGCTCTTTTTGTCTCAGCTCTGTCATTTTTCCAATGTTTTTCTGATGTTATATTGGGGCATTCTTGTTTATTTTAGTGTAGAACAGGAACACTTCACAAATATCATTGCTGGAAGTAATGTGTGTGTTTCTCTTTCAGTTCTGCAGTTTGGCTTCATTACGATCTTTGTGGCAGCGTTCCCTCTGGCTCCTCTTTTAGCTCTGCTCAATAACATTATCGAGATTCGTCTGGACGCCTACAAGTTTGTCACACAGTGGCGGCGACCTCTGCCCTCACAGGCTAAAGACATAGGTAAAGCAATAACAGATCTGCTTCCAACTGTACTCTGGTACTGTTCAAATGTGAACCCTAAGCGGAACGCAAAGGTCCGGCCTAAAACGTCTAGCCCAAACATTACGTAACTTTTAGCTTCCCAGAGAGCAGAAAAAATAAACCCCTCTACAATATTTTTAACACAACAAAATGAGCACAGGGCAAACATGGAGTACTAAGGAGGTAACATGAACATCCAATAAAATCAGTCACTGATTACTTCTACTGTGGAGTCAAATCCAGCTCTGTACCTGCTCCACCAGTATTGCAACCCACAGGACTCACTGACTGTTTACAAAGATCTAGGTTTTGATTGGATAAAAAGCAAAAGACAGGGGTACACATAATACTCATTTCACCCTCAACAGCAATTTTAATTTTAATTGTTACTTTAATCAAAAATGTCTTTAATTTGTAAAGTCATCCCTTCCTTTAAGAAGAAAATGGTTGCAAAAATGTAACCTTTAAACTTAATCTTGTCAGGTAGTAAGCCCAATTAATTACACACTACATTTGTCAGACCACAATAATAATTCATCATCATTTGTATAGTAATCATTATTTATAACCAATATCAGTTGTTATTGCACAATTAATAGCATTTTTTAAACTTAATAACCTTATTTTTGTTTATACCTGTAAAAGTAGTAATGTTCCTGCTCTGTTCATGGTTGTTGTGTGTTTGTGGCAGGGATCTGGTACGGCATTTTGGACGGCATTGGAATCCTGGCCGTCATCACCAACGCCTTTGTCATTGCAGTTACCTCAGACTTCATCCCTCGCCTCGTTTACGCCTACAAATACGGACCATGTGCAGGACAGGGTCGAGCTGGGGAAGGGTCAGTCTAAACAAGACACTTTTCTGTACAAATGTGTCTGTTTTTGATTCATCTGTTGTTGCCATGTTGGACGAAACTCTGCCTTTCTGTTTTCAGCTGTATGATGGGGTACGTCAACGCCAGTCTGTCAGTTTTTCGGGTGTCCGACTTTGAGAATAGTTCTGAGCCCAAGACAAACGGCTCAGAAATGTTTGGAGAAGCAGTCCAGTATTGCAGGTTATTAATAAACTTCTCTTTATAGTGGCACAAGATGTCATAAATAATTATTAAAGTTTAGAAGCGCAATCAGCTGAATCCAGTTTTGATCAATCACAAAATGAACAGCTGAATGTGGGAACTTACATTAAAATGAGTATTTACTGAGGTTTGGGGAGTTTAAACAAGCATTCCTAATATTTGAGACAGTTGTTTTTGGTCCCTGCAGGTACCGGGACTACAGGGAGCCTCCAGATTCTGCTGAGCCCTACTCGTACACGCTGCAGTTCTGGCACGTCCTGGCAGCACGACTCGCATTCATTATTGTTTTCGAGGTCAGTGTTTTCAGAGCGACTTTGACAAATGAAAGTAGACACTGGAACTAGTTCATAAATCATTAGCTTTGGATGCTTTTGTCGAAGAGTTTAATCTTCCTGTCTGTGGAGTTGACAACACGACTACATCTTCTTCAGTGTTTTAGTACAAAGGTGGTCCTTTAAAGTGGTATCTCTAACAGCCAGTGCTTGTATTCTAAGCACCATTACATATTACTGTCTCACAGCAAGAAGGTACATTTGAAATACTCCCAAGACAAGCACTGCATTAGATAAACTTGTGTCAATAACTACTGTACGTATTATACTTTAGTACCTAGCATTTATGGTACACTGCATTGTGACAGATGTCTGTGTATGCTGCACAATAAGCCATACAGTTTCAAAGCAACATCTTCCAGCTTAGCTCAAATACTTTTAAAACATATCAACATATGGCTAGGTTTAGAAAATTGCTATGGATTCCTCACAGAAAGAAAGTTGTGGGGTCCATGTTCTAGTTCTGGCTCTGGTTTGGTTCTGGAGACTTGGTGCTTTCTCTTGATGTGGAAGATTTTTGTCACTATCAAAGATTGGTAAAAACAGCAATTTAATCAGACTAGAAAACATGACTATGCTGTTCACAAAGATGGCTCAGAACCTACTTTTAAGGTTCCTAATCAAGTTGTTTTTGCTTTAAAAACGTATGTTTCAGAACCAAAACCGGACAAAGCCTGGTAGACGTTAAAGCAATATTTGAGGCAGCAATAGTTTAATCATTCCACCTGACAATATAATCTGTCAAAATGTTATTTGTGTCCGAGAGAGTGAAGATGTATAAACAAGATTATGATCCGAGGTATGTGTTTGCAGCACATGGTTTTTGCCATCAAGACCCTGATCGCGTTCCTGATCCCAGACCTGCCCAAAGACCTGAGGGACCGGATGCGTCGAGAGAAGTACCTGATTCAGGAGATGATGTACGAGGCTGAGCTGGAGCGGCTGCAGAAAGAGAAGAACGAAAGGAAGAGGAAAGTGAAGGGACATCACAAGGAGTGGCCCTGAATGCACCACGAGGTGCTTTACTTCAGCTCCAAATGAAATTTAAAGAGCAGGTTAAAAATACATTCATTAATAATAAATGGATTTATTTGGCATTTTCACCACACGACACCGAACAATCGAAAGTGTTTTTGTTAGTGTTTCTTTGTTCGCTCTGTATTTTCAGGTTTATTGTTGGTGGAAGCACAGAAGAGAGGAGCTGGGTCTCTGCATGAATCTGGACCTCATCTGTCCAACTGTGTCAGCTCAGCGCCCCATCAGTGGACACTTAAAAAAGTGCACCCTGCACTTGGTCCGGGCCCTCTGGGACACAAACTCCTTCGACTGATGTTCCACTGAATTTTCTTTTCATTAATTTGGACTGAACAGTGTGTGTCTCTTTAGAAAGTGAATGTTGATTTACAAATGACTTTCAGAAAAGAGCTACTGAATGACACTCTGTTTACATTTCTCCTTTTTCAGGAGTTGACATTTGCTTTAATGTAAATATGAAGGTGTAGATTAACTGAATGTAAGAATATCTTTAGTGCAGTAAAACAAATCATGTCTAAATGTTGCTTAAACTGGAAATGCTCTCCATTTGAATTTAGATTGATACATGCAGTAATAAACAGCATTTATTATTAATACATTAAGTTTGATTTGTTTGGTTTAATATGTTATTTTAGTTTACTCACTGAATTTAAGGCAGCAGCTGGATTCCCATAACCTTTGGAAGTTCACAAACTCAAAGAAAACCGTAAAGCTGTGTGATTTTGACCGAACCATGGAGCAAACATTTTACTTTTACTAAGACAGACTGTGTTTGTGAGTGTTTGTTACATTGCTCTGAGTTGATTAAGTCATAGTTTTATACATATTTTCCAGCAAAACATATCATACCATCCAAAGCAAAAGCAAAAAGTTAAAAATGAGGACAGTGCAGTGTTAGTGAGTTACTTTTTCTTTTTTTTTACTGGATTATCACTTGTGTTTGTTGTCTTTTTACCCATTAAAGTGTTGATCCGCTCTGCACCAGCAGAGGGCGACTGAGCGCTTGCTATGGCTCAGGTACAGCAGCCTCTAACTTTGGACGATAGCTCTTCATTTTCATTTAAGAATAGTAGCTCGGCAAATAATATATTATTCACATTTTGTTTACTTAATTTAGCCAAAAACAAACAAACAAATAAACAAAACATATATAAGCATATAAGTCACATGAAGTGGGGGATTTTGTGATACATGTCGTCAATGAATAAACCAATCATCTGTTGTCCTTTAAAACTTATGTGCCTTAAATTATGAAGATCATTTAATGTTTCAAATATTTTTTTTTACAAATGTAGTGTGTAATTTTTTCACTGAGTGGTATTTCTGTTGGGGTTCCCTGCCAAAGCATTTAAATGAAACCGGTTTATCACTCTGCTCTTTTTTACCTATAAATACTCTTAGATTAGGGGATTACTGCGATGCTCAAACTGCATTTTGATTATTAAAAGTGGGGGCAGAAACTGTTTTGTTACCCATGAAGGCAACTCCGGTGGATGTGTAAGAGGATTAGTGCTCAGGAGTTACGTAAGGCCGTCAGAGGATCAAAGATGACATTTCCACACATCCCTCATTTTGGATCAATGCCCTGGAATTGGGGAGGGCTACATGACCAGCAGAAAACCAAACCAAAGGTAGCATGAGGTTTGAAATATTCACAATCAAATCTTCGGTGGATGCTATGTGTTTGATTAATAAAGGTGCATTGTGTAAAATTATGTTGAAGAAAATGGGCAAAAAAATATATACAGTATATAACATACAGATCCGGACGTCAGCCATTTTGGCAGGAAAAAGCGAGCAAGAAATAAACAGCACTAGAGTTGACCCTTATTATTACAAGCAATTAATTTTTTAAAAGAGCCACAAATACACAAGGATTAATTATTAGCTCTGTCCCACACTTTAAGAGTAGCTACGACACTCCAGAGCCACTAAAGCAGCACTCTGGTGTAAAGTTGACACTACAGCTGAGTTACAGTAGGATCCGACCGCCTAAAAGTAATATTGTGTAATGCTATATAGTCTACAATTATAATTTATTTAATAATTATAGTCATATAATTACATGATGTTGTAATGTAAGTCACAAGCACATTACTCTTTTACAATTTTGCTTTAGGACATTTGTGAATTAAACTGACTTTAATGTAAATTTTTCCACTGGGTTTGTTTATAGACAACCACGAGTCCCTGCAGGGCTACCGTAAACACTCACAGGCTGTAGGAAAGAGAGAGTAACAATTGTTATTTCAGACCACAGTCAGATTTATTTATTTTTATTAATGGAGTGGGCAAAAGCCAAGAAGTGACTGGGATCCACGAACGAGCCCATAGGACAGTAAAATCTGTCCCAAGCTTGTTTTTCAATAACTATTGTAACTCTCTCTGTAGCTTTAGCATGTCTTCAGTGTAGTAGTAGTAAGTAATTAGAGAAATGATAGAAGATAGTTTTAAATGTATAAAGCATCCTGCTAGAGTTTTTAAATTTCACTCTTAGTGATGCAGGGGGTGGCAAGAAGTGCTTGGTTACTTACAAACCAACCAATCTTATTGTGTTTAACCAACAAGTTACAGAATTGCAGTCTGCAAAGTTGCCACCAGATGCTGCTAAAACCCACACACTGCATCTTTAATACTGCGTGTGTTGTAGAGTTGACAATAAACAATGCAATCTAATGCCATTTTCAACTGACAGCATTCAGTCAAATGTCGAGTAGAAGTACATTGCCAACTACACCCAGTCTGCTTAAGTGTGTTAATGGTAGAATTTAGTATGAAGTGCACAAAACCTATCCTGGATATATCCCCTGCTTGTACAGAGACCACTCTCACACATATTCACATTTCTGTGTGGATGTTAATAGGACAAAAAACAAAAAAACAACAATCTGCAGATTCAGGCTTGTGCAGACTGTGACCCTATTGCACACTGCAACATCTGATCAGAGCATTTTAAGGGTAAAGCTGTCAGTGTCTTCAGCAGAGATGGAGGTCAGATACTCCATTCACTTCACAACATGTGTTGTGTCGGCGGCCCGTGTGTTCGTTCACTCTTACGGCTCTCATCTCTGAGCAGGAAGCGGCTGGACGCTCTACAGACTCACTGCCAGACAATAGAGAGTAATTGGATGTTGAGAAGCAGACCTACAGGAGAATACATCAGCCAATAACCACTGTGGACACCACTTGCAGCTGATGTAGAGCACCATTAGCAGCTGTTCTCAGGATAGATACTCGTGTTGTCACAAAACTCTTTGAAAACAGTACTCCTCCACACATCAACCGATTGTTTCAACATCTGCTTTTGTTGAAAAAAGTAGGCCAATATAGCATTTGTCCAGATGCTGTTAAGTGTTAATAAGCAATAATGGTAAGACTTAGTAATTTTTATTTTGACCCGTTTGAACTACTGTAATGTTCTTTACGCTGGAATAAATCAGAACACCCTCTCGTGCTTACAGTTAGTCCAGAACGCTGCGGCTCGTCCTTTAACAGTAACCAAAAACATGAGCATGTTTTAGAATTGATTTTAAGATTTTATTGTTTGTTTTTGAATTGTTGAACGGACTGGCCCTGCTGTACAGTTTGGTCCTCATCAAAGGATTTAAACATTTAAGTCTCGTCTAAAGACACTTTTACTCTTTGGCGTGAGAGTTGTGTGGTCCACTGTTGGCTTTTGTTTTTTATTTCATTTGATCTATTTTATATAGTTTCTATTTACTGCTTTTATTAGATTTTTACTAAAACTAGTAAAAATCAGTAAGATTATTATTTATTTACTGCTCTTATATATTTATTATGTGCAGCACTTTAGGAACTTTGTTTGTAAAATGTCCGATATAAATAAAGTGATTTAATTGAACATACAGCTGCAGACGATAAAGAGGCCATATGTAACAATGCATTAGTAAAGGTAATGAGCAGCGATGGTCACTAGACAGTCAAAATAGACCATAATGCTTTGCAAATTGTCGTCGGAGAGCTGCACTGTGACATGTCTTTAAACTGTACACCACAGGTTTGAATGAGAGGAGTGAGAGGCACAAGTTTGACTTTTTGTGGAAACGTAATCTGTTGTAAATTGTTTTTAATAAACTGTTACGATGTAAAAATCACTAATGTTAGCTGACTAACATTAGAAGAACGCTCTCAAATTCCATCTGTGATAGATGGAATTTGAGAGCGTTCTTCTTGAAGCATAAAATAGTTGCAATAATCCAGTCAGTTTTGGTCATTAACAGGACAAGAGTTGTTGAATAAAATTAAGCTTATTTATATTAAAACTTGTATTGAGTGTTGCAATTTATTACAAAAATCTAATCCGCACAGGTTTTTTTTTATTTATGCCAGAGTCACTAGGACTAAATAGTCCTATATATAGTGCTGCAGTATGTAGTGATTGAGGGGTTAGGGACTAGGGAGTGGCTTCGGACACAAGCAGGGAGTGAAAAGCTGTTGGGTTGTACACACTACGCTGTAGTGTTTAGATTTTACAACAAGGAATCTCTTTCGATGTTTTACAAATTAGTCTTTGTCTTGATTTGGTCCTTACAATCCTTCCAGGTCTTGATCTCTGTGCAAAGTAGGTCATCTCGAGGTTAAGACACTGCGACAAGGCACTCTGAAACATTACACAATATTTCTTGATCTTGCAGTTCCCATAACTTCAAACACAATAGTTGCATTCTTTTCTTTGATAAATGTCTAAAGCAAGTTTTTTTGTGCTCAAGGCAAAGACACATTTCTCGAGGACATGTCAGACTGAATGCAGTGGATTGTATAGAGCCTGCTGACTAATGGGCTCCATCACTGACTCCTCACACAGTCAGCTCGCCTTTGTGTCTTTCGGCTTTTATGTTTCCTTCATTTGCATCAGAAACCCTTTACATATTTATGTCTACAGCTGGCCTTCAAAGCGGGTTGGCTCAAATGTTTGAAGTTGACATCGTGTGGCACCTTGCAAATATTGCCATAAACATAACCTAATGCTCTCGGCCTAAGTATAGGCATGTGGGAATGCACTGCGACGCTAATAACCACACAAAGCCCGAGGTGGTGTGAAGCTAAATGAACTTTGTCCTTGTAGATTGTCTCTCATCTCTTTGTGGAGTTCAATAATACTTCATTATGCTGCTATTATTAGTGTGTGATTACAAATTATCTCACGCCTCAGTCTCTGACCTTCACTCCCATTTATGGTTGGTCAGGCTTCTTGCTGTGGAAAATGACCTCAGATATTAAAACACACACACACACACACACACACACACACAGTAAGAGACTCAGAGAATACTTACATGTGAACTAAATCATTAAAACAGTTCAAAAAGATAATTTTTTTCATTTAATGAAACAGATAAGGCAGTGTTTTTAATAGTGTATAATGACACCAAAGTAGCACCCTTTGCAGCTCCAAATTTCTGGAAGGTAAAACTTCCTTTCCCTACAGCTGACTGGAGCGGACAAACAGAGCACAGTTAGAGGAGAAGCACATACAGTATACAGTATATGTTTCCTTATAAACACACTATGGTTATGGTATATTCATGGTTATGGAGACTCTAGATTAAAAGTGAATGTTACGGAGCTATAAAGACGTCTGTGTGGACAAGGTATCATCCAAACGGCTAATGGCTAAGCTACTCTTGAGATCGTAAGGATTTTGTAGGGTTCAAATGGTACATGAGAATGTTTAGCCAGTTTGAGCAAGCTTTTTTGTTGGGAATTGGTTCAGTTTGACCTCTTTGTAATAAAATAAAAGCAGCCAGGTCTCGTATCATGTTGTGAGGACTGTGGGGTTGGGGAGAGAATGTTTTTAGGTAATGCAATAATAAAGAAAAATTTTGTAAAATGTTGTAATCCACAGTTTAACTAAATGGTACACATACATTCAAATGATAATTTTACTAATGTGTAATCACCATTAAGATAATAAAAAGCTCTATAGAACCCAGCAGAAAAAAGCCATAAATTCCTGTTAAACTGTTGTGTTGCAGGTGCTTCAACAACACAACAGTTTGAACCCAGTGAACACAGCACACAAACTATTTGAGGCTCTTCTGATTTAAATGAAATGAGACGGGATTGAAAATAAATGGATTCTCAGTACTGACTCAACACCCTACGGCAGTGATGTCTAATTTCTGGTCAATGGTCCTTTAGCTCCCTGAAAGTCTGAGGTACAAATAGAGCCATTTTATCTTCTGTGTTGCCTAATATAAATGCAGTCATTTCCAGACCATCTATAATTTAAATGTGAGTGTAATGAATGTGTGGGTTCAGGCTGAAATAGGAACATTAATATGAAAACTTTCAATGAGATCGTTTAGAAAATATTCCTACATTAATTGGTTTTATTAATAAGGCTCCTTTACCTTATTACTTCTGTGACAATAAAATAGTTAATAACAACTAACCACCAAAGTAATCGCTATTGTTAATTACATTATATATTTTTAGTACTATAATGTTTCTATAGGAGCAAAATGCAGTCTATAAAGTATCTTACACCTTTACATTGTCTTTAAAGTATACATGTCGTATGATCCTTAAATAAGTGTTAAACAGCTCATACCATCACTATTACTCATTTGATAAGCCCTTTTCACACACATCTCTGAAGAATGCCAGAGAATTACATCCAGACTTTTTCCTGCATTCACACATAAAAATACAGTTCAGAGGATGTTGCTTAGTTAGTTTCCATTTACATGAATCCTTCGGATACACCAGCCAACTCTTTTGCTTTGACTAATTTGATAATATTGATACTAAATTCAATTGAAAATAACTTTATTAATCCCCAAGGGCAAATTCAGTTGTAAGTTCTCTTCATTTGAGTTGGACTGATTGATTGTGTCTGACCTATTTCTACTGTGTTTGTTAACAGCATGTCCCTGCAGGGCTACCATAGGTGCTCACAGGCTTTAAAGAAAAGGAAAGGAAGGTCGAAGTGTGGTTAATCACAAATTAACCAAAAACTAGACCTTTAGTAGCAGTAAAACCTTTCAAAAAATAAGTAACTGCACAAAAACCTCAAATTTCACAGAGAGAAGATACTTTAAAGCAACACCGTGTAACTTTTAGCACAAAAATATATATTCTCCAAATCATTTTGATGGTTCTTTGAGATGAGTATAATCATGCTTATCCTACTGACAGTTCCCTTCGTTGGTTTAAATCCTTCAATACAAATAGTCTGACGGCAGAAGTCCAAAGAGAAAGAGAAAGGGAGATGGCCAAAGGGACCGGACCCGAAAAAACCTGGGCCTGGTGTTTTTCTCGTTGGCGAGAAATAGGGAGCAAAAGGACGCCGATTTCACCGCTCCTTGATTTTTAAGTTTCAAACAACTTAATTCTGTCTTTTGAACTATGTTAGTTAGAGACACGGTTTGCTAAATTCCATATTTTTATGACTGATATCTTAAAGCTAATCGCCACAAAATAATGATAATAATAATAATTATTATTATTATTATTATTATTATTATTATTAATAGTAATAATAATAATATAGAAAATCTCTGTTAATAATATACACATTTGTAATATGTCAGCGCTCTTGTTCCTATCTCTAATGTAACTTGTGCTATTTACTAATGGACCATAGTACAAAATACGCTAATGTTACCTACCGTATCAGAAGACATGTTCTTCACGTCTTTCTTTCTTTCAAACTTGCCGGCTTGTTTGTGTCTTCGCTTGTAAACGATGTGCGCTAATATGCGTCTGCTACAACTTTACGACATTGCAGTCGCTGAGAGAGTCTGTGGAGGGATCTGCGCCCCTAGTGGCTAAAAGTTACATAGTGTTGCTTTAATTAAGACTATTCCGTTTCCACACCAGTGTTTTTGTTCCACGTCTTAAAATAGTTCATACACTCCACTACCACTAATGCTTCATAAAGAGTCATTAAAGTGACAGCAAAGACTAAGAGCTAACTGGAATGGAAGTGTTAGTAAGTAGTCAGACTGTCAGCACCTTTTCCAAACATCCCAGCGCTAACCTGTGAGGAGCACCTTGTCACAGCGCCTGGCGAGAAGCGCTTAAAATAGTCCCAGTGGGATCAACATTATGCCTCTGTTCAACACCTGCCTTTGGTCCGTCACCTCTGAAAACAGGAAGCTATTTTTAGAAGTCTTCTGCTTTGTTTGCTTTCTGTCCTTTAGGAGACACTTTACAAACGAATAAAGTGCCTGACATCTGCTAAAAGCACTGGCGAGTTAATGTATAAGCCTCTTTTTAAGCAGCCATTGAAAAGGCATGCAAGAGGATTTTTTTAAAAAGAGATTTGTTGACTCGCTAAGAGGTTATGTGCTGTCCTTAAATCCTCATCTGATGTAACACTACTTTTCATTTTTTACACACAATGACTCATCATTAGATTAGGTTTTGGATTAGATTCCAGAATCGGAGCAGTTGATTAGACTCTATTTAAAGGGGCAATATTGAAGGGTGAGAATAATCAGAAATCTAGATATAGTGTATTTTTGAGCTCTTTATACTGCCACAAATATCACAAAATAACAAGAAGGGGAGAGTGCCAAACACATTAACAACTATAAGGCCAAAAATGTAGAAATATAGAATAATGAAAGCACCCTCTTTTATGAGGCAGCTCCTTCAAAGTGAGGTTTATAACTAAGGCTAGAGTCCTGCAACTCCAAATGAGAGTCTTTTCGAACAAGCTTTGTCAAAAATATTGCCTCAGTTCTTTTTCTCTAAATAAATGGCCTTTTTAATGTAATTGTTTTGTTTTAAGTGTTTCCTAAACTGACAGTGAATGGCCTGGCAACACTGACGTAGTGGCGTAAAAATCCTATTAGTTTTAAGACATGAGAGACCAAAACAACACGAAAATTAATTTAGCCCGCAGCTGAGGGACGGAAATATAAATGTATGTCATCATTATTATTACATGTCTCACTACTACTGAGCGACTCTTGAGGCATGCCCAGAGCACTCTGTCCTGCCTTAGTCCGAGTAAGCCGCAAACATGCTGCAATAGTCCCACATCACATTATATACTTTATCCACTCCTTCATCTAATAATAATAATAATAATAATAATAATAATAACAACAATAATAATAATGATAACAATAATAAGTAAATAGAGCTTTACAAGATACTCAAAGATGCATTTACAAAACGGACAGGACAAAGCAAACAAAAAACAGACAAGAAAAAATATACTACTAAAAGAAGACAGTTGTCTTAAAGGAGGTTAGTGTGTGGATCAGTCTCTGAGCTGTTTGGGCAGGGAGTTCCAGAGGGTGGGGGCAGCAAGGCCCCAGTTCTTGAGTTGAGTCCTGGTAGGGGGAGACAGGAGGTTGGCATTGACTGTTTAGAGGGCCCGAGTGGGCGTGTGGTGGTGGAGGAGCTCTGAGAGGTGGGCTCCATGTTATGGAGGGACTTATACACAATGGTGAGGATCTTGAACTGGATGCGTTGAGGGATGGGGAGCCAGTGGAGCTCTTTGAGGACGGGGGTATGATGTTCACGAGAGGTGGTGCGGATGAAGAGGCAGGCAGCAGAGTTCTGTATGTACTGGAAAATATGAGGGAGTTTGGAGGATGTACCGAAGAGCAGGCTATTGCAGTAATCAAGGCGTTAAGTGAAAAAGACGTGTATGTGTTTTTCAGCAGATGGACGAGAGAGAGATGGGCGGAGGCGGGTGATGTTCTGAAGGTGGTAGAAGGCAGTCTTGGTGAGGTGCACACTGTGGAGTGTGGAAGTAAACAAACCCGCAACGTGAGCTTCTATGGATGTATTTTTTACTACGAAGTCCAAGTGATTTAATTACAGAGATTCATGGAGGAGTTGTTGTTGAGTTGGAGTATCTGTGAGATGGAGTACTTGAGAGCAGCCAACAGCGCTAGCCACTAGCCAGTAGCACCGGTAAGACAAGACAAGACAAGACATTTATTTTTGTATAGCCCAATATCAGAACAACAGTCGCCTCAAAGGGTAACCGTTTGTCTCCTACCGAGTGAAGCTCAGTAGAATTTGCAAACACAAATTGTGGAATAAAATATGTTGATGGATCTGTACACCATTAGTTAAGCCAGTATGTTGTTAACTGATGAAATTTTTAATTATGAGCAACAGATTCTGAGTCACAAACGTCTTGAGTTCAACTTATTTATCAAGATATTTAAATTAGGAATGTTTTATTACATACATTATAGTCCTTCAGTTAATTAAAATGACTATGGATCAAAGCAGTGCCAAACTGTTGCTGTTTGTGTAAAAGACATGTTCCTCCAGACAAGGAAAACAAGGATGTGTGCAGCCAGAGGTAGTAGCAAGGCTCTTGGCATGTCGGCGCACACACCTATCAAATCCAGCCAAAATCAGGACGGAGAAAAGTGGGTCACGGTGGGCTCCGAGCAAACTGGCAGACCTCATTTGAGTTTTACTGACGCTGGAGTGGGCTGACGGGGGCTAAACTCACTCCCTGTCCAAACCGATTCAGGCCAGTCTCTGTCTGGAGCCGGGACTATGTGGGGGTCATTTTTAACAGGACAAACCAGGAATAATGAGGCCACCCAGTAGTGTGAGTCTGAACCAGTTTGGGGCGGCTGCTTTGGCTTGACTATTGACCTTCTGTGACTAAGCATTGACCACTGACAGTAAATAGGAGAGGAAGGTTTTGTGGGAAATGTCAGCATGAAGACTGGCTTTAAGAAACAATAATGATAAGCCTGTATTATGTCACAATTTTGATGGCCTTAACTACAATTAAAAACTCTCTTTTGTAAGGATCACCTGTAGAGGGCTTTGTTGTGGCCTTCAATCTCCTCCTTTGAGCTTTGTATGTTTGAATTATGCTGGTCACACACGGTCTTGTTTGTAATTATTTATCGTCCCCCGAAGTATAACAAAGACTTCATTAAGGAATTTGCTGTCTATTATCTGATGTGATGTCTTAAATATGACTCAGTCCTAATCACTGGGGACATAAACGTTTATGTATTCTGTCCTACAATGTCACTGACAAAGGACTTCTTAAATCTCACCAATGCTTTTAACCTTGTACAGCATATAACAGCTCCAACACATGCATAGACACACGTTGGATCTCGTTTTGTCATACGCTGTGTCTGTTGTTAATACTGAAGTCGGTGATGCCGTATTTTCTGATCGTGCAGATTGTATTTGATGTTTCTCTTCTGTGTTCTACTACTAAGCAGCATCTCATACTCGTATCTGTCGTTTGATTAAACCCGCCACTGCTTCACAATTCTCCACTGTCTTTAATAAAGATGTGGAGAACAAGTTAACTGGCTGCTTAGACACTGAGGAGTTAACCGCTTCCTTTTTGAGAGTGTGCTTGACTCTGTTGCTCCACTCACTTGGCTTAATGATGCCTGACGAGATTATAAGAAGAAAGATTGCAAATGGAAAAAGGACCAACTGAAGGTTTCTTGAGATATACTACCAAAAATCATGAGAACACAACAACATTGTTTTGAAAAATGGCCATAATCCCTGTGTTCTTTTTAACACTATAAATTCTGCTCTTAATCCCCATTTATCATATTACACTAAAGTCCCTCCTGGGGCATGTGAAAGGTTATATTGGATGGAGACAATTAGAGCAGGTATTTCTCCTTCACTTGTAGATCCCTTTGTCTCTGTTCAATGTGCTGCAGTCTTTAATCATCAGACCATGTCAAATTTGCTTCAGGTCATGAATAAACGGAAGCCCTCGGTCTGCCTAATCCTCCCACCTCGCCTTTTTAAAGAGGTATGGGACAGCATTGGGCCAAACACTCAAAGGATTATAAACAGCACTCTTGTTTCTGATGTTGTACCATCTTATTTTAAAGATGCAATGGTTCAGCTTTTACTGAAAAAACATACCTGGATCCCTCAGTTCTCTCCAATTATTGCCCTATCGCGAAGCTTCCATTGATTTCCAAAATTTTGGAAAAGGTCAATCATTTTTAGATTTGCACTGTATACTTGAGGTGTTAAAGCTCTGCACAGCACTGCATCAACACTTTTTTTACGGGTTTTTAATGATCCGGCACTTTTAATGTTTTTAGACCTTACAGCTGCCTTCAATACTCAACCTCAACATCCTTCTCTCTCCCCTGGAGCACTTAAGAAAGATTGATCTTGGACAATAAGATCATATAGATCTATCATTGTTATATCTTAAACATAAGGAGAAAGGGAGAGCTGCTGTGCTGACAGCTTTTACAGAACATACTGGATTACAATATTCCCTTTATACTATACTAATGTATACTAATATATATACAACTGAATAATATATATATACAGATGGATCCAAAGACCCAAATAAACAGACGACAGGATTTGCTGTAGTTGTCCCTAAAAGAGGTCACTCAGAGTCACACAGAATATACAGACAGTATATGTTTGTGTATGTTTCAGTTCTTCAATCCCTCAGAACATATACCTCTAATTGTCAGCACAAGCTCAGAGTAAAAATAGTATTGACATTAACGTGCTACTTGGTAAAAGCGAGGGCAAATCTGTTATTTGGTCCAAGGTTATGGAGAAATGACAGATCAGATGGACAGCAGAGACATGGGGCAGGTTTTTCTTTAACATAGGCAACGTCCAATCACCAATCTAAATAATAGGCCAAACAAGAAGAGAACAACAAATCTGTAAAGAATCATGTTAGGTCCCACCAGTCTAAATAACACACCTAAATTAATTGGGAAACATCAAACAGGATTATGCGAGCAGTGTCATTGGAGAAAACTATTTCACATGTTTAATTTGTTTGCAGAAATATGAAAGGCAGGGGCAGAATTAAAAGAAGAGTTGAGGAGAGAAGGAATCCATCAGTTTGACATTAGGCATCTCCAACACAGTTGCAAAGCATTTCTAACATACATTACAGAAACTGGTTTAATAAATAGGATTTAGTCTCTGACCAACACTCCGGAGCAGTACAGGGCAGTAATGCACCTCATTAAGCTGGTTGGCAACCACCGTTAAACATCCAAGAAGAAGAAGAGTAAGTCTTTGTTAATCCTCACATGGAGTGCCTTTGCTTTTGGTAACACTCCTTCAATTATTTTCACACTTTATTCAGAAATACTGTATGAAAGCCCACTTGTGTCATTTTTTGATTGCCCTATCATATTTAGGGAAATAAATGTGCCAAACTGGTCTGATCTTTTGGTTATTTACATTATTAACGATGGTGGTAGAACAATTCCTCTGAACCACAAACCTAAGCCTGTGCAAACTATTTTTTTTACAGTGGCAGTACCTCACCTTCAATTCCACTCTCATGTGGGGTACCCCAAGGCTCAATTCTTGGCTCAGTTATTTTTATCTTCATATTTATTATGCATCTGCTCCACTTTAAGGATTCATGGAATTTGATTTTATTTTTATGCAGATGATTCCCAAATCTGTCTGCAAATCTTTTTTAGTTTTAATGAGATTCAAAACAAAACTAATGTTAGCCCCAACAGTGGCTCTCCTCCTCCACAGATGGATCTGGGCCCTTACACAGTATGTAAAGCCTCTGGTGTCAAACCTTGGTGTAACAATCTATTATGATTTTTAAATTCGATAAACAGATTAATTCCAATGTAAAGTCCAGCTTCTTCCAGTTAAGGTTCCTGTTTAAAGTGAAACGTTTTTTATCTTTTAATAAATTTTAAATGGTTCGCCTTGCTCTCAATTTACCGGTCAATGTATGTTCCTACTCTCACCTATGGTCATGAGCTGTGGGTCATGACCAAAAGAACAAAATCTTGGATACAAGCGGCCGAAATGAGTTTCAGCATGACTTTTTTTACACTTTTAATATTTTATTTGTACTTTTTTTTTTTTTTTTTTTACTGTTGTGTGTTTGATTTATTTGATTGATGTATTTTATTGCTCTGTTATTGTACAGCACTTTGGTCAACCTGGTTGTTTTTAAATGTGCTTCATAAATAAAGTTGCAGTTGCAGGATGGAGCAGGAGACAGGTTCAAAGAAAGCAGGTAAGTCCAAAAAGATGAAGATAATGATGTAAGGAGATCCGTTTCTCTGTTTTGGGGACCCATGTAAAAAGTACTGTGGTGTAATATTTTGGATGTTATATGTTTTATTTTTGTATACTTATTAAGTTAGTCATTTATGCATGATAATTTTATGTTCTGTGTCTTATGGTTTATACTTATGCACGGTTTATATTTAAATGGGATGTTATATTTAATACATCTAGAACATATTAATAGGAAGAAGAGAATGTATGGCTTCAACATGATAAGTTTAATGAACACACACACACAGAGAAGTTCTAAGTTAAAAATAAGAGACGTGTGCCTGGCACCAGAGGGGTCACAAGGAAATTAGAAGCAAAGTTGAACAGAACGGTGGGGGCGCTTAGAAAAGGAGGAGGTCCTTGGCCCAGTGAAGTTGTAAATTGTAAAGTTGTCATGTGAAAATGTATAAAAACTCTAGTTCAAGAGACAATCTTTAGTAGAGCTGGGGGATAGTCTACTCGGGTCGTTTTGTTGTTGTGATTGTGAACAATAAAAGACTCTATGGCATTGGAATGGTTGTGTGTTCATAATTTATTTCATACAATTGAGCTACTGAAGGCTGAGCGGTCAGTTTCAGTTTGTTTGCGTATATGACACAACAGTACCAAAGGTTATATGGTAAAGATCAATTGCTCTTCACAAAATCAAAGACAAACTAAAGTGCAATGTGAAATGTACCACAAGGAAAACAAGGCTTTATTTTGTGGTGTAAATGTTCAAAAAACAAAGGGAAAATAAAAAAGGCCTAAATGTTACTTATATATAATGAGATGTTGGCCTAAACTCTGAAAGAATTTAATAAGCTATTAAATACACATTTTACAGTAACTCTTGAATGTTTAATAAATGTTTATTTTATTTAACATATTGTAAAGTATCATGTCATTTAAGTCAGTCATGGTATCTTTATTGTATCCTATGTAACACAAATGCAAAAACCTAGGCCTCCGTTCCTTTTATTTATTTGATACAGTGCTATAATCAACCAACAGAGTCCAACACGTTCACATGGTTTCACAGATACAGCTGTTATGTTTGGAAGATGACACAGTGTAGAGCGCAGACAGGTAACAGGGTCAGTGTGTGGCAGCATTATTCACAATGCATATGGATCAAACCCACCTCTGCTCAGCACACATTAAACATTCCTCACCCAATTTCAACTCCTCCTACAGTTTTCCGATGTTTGTGAGCTCTGCAGCTGTTTTCAGAGTCATTTCCATATAAAAGATTCATATTAAAAAACAAAAGATGCCACTTAGAATCGAGACATGATTGACATTCGGGGAAATGAAAGCAGTGCAAACATACAAGTGCTACTGCAGCTACTTCACAAGAGTCTGATGCTTCAAACAGGAATACCAATAATCTACTTTCAGAAACGTTAATGTGACTTTAGTATTTAACTGCATGCAATCTCTGTTGTGTTAGGTCCCAAACCTTATTGTCATCAGTGGTTTTATTTATTTCATTTCTGTAAGAATTAGTGGCTAAAAAGGAGTGGACTCACTTAGCAATGGCTAGCAAGGAGGTTTGTGCCAAAGTTGTTTAAGCTCTTATGTTTGAAAACCAAACTTTAGTTACCAGAGAAACTTTCGGTGACAAACCTCCAGAAATCCTTAAAACTTTAGTGGCCAATAGACGTTCAGTACTGGTCCACTTTGTCTCAACAATATCTATGGATTGTGTGGAAGTCTCAGTGACGACAGAAGGTATTCCTGCTGGTATAGGTGTCATAATCTCGACCCAAAATTGAAAACCTTCAAAAGAACATTAAAACCTCAATCATTAAAATTAAATGAATATAAAATTAATGAGACAGCAGGTGGCATGTAAAGCTATTACTACGACTACTTTACATGTATCTCTTTTTTAGCCTGGGCCGGCCATCCTAATTCTTTTTTCTATCCCATAGTCTCTGTTGATTTGGGTTTGATTTCCAGGAGGCAGAACAAATGGATGCGTATTTAACTCTGATGTAATTGGACAACCAACATACACAGAATAAACTGCCTCTAGACCAACACACATATTTTACAAAACCCTATCAGAAAACCAATCGAGGAAGGTAGGGTTCACAAAGAAAGTATGTCTCTAGAACATTAAAGCTGGAATAAGCATTGTCTTTGTAATAAAAAATATTTTTCGTGTCATAGGAGAACTCTAAAAAAAAGTTATAGGCCTCAGTCAATTGTGGATTTGACTTTTTCTCAGTAATTACCACAAACAGAGGGGTTTGTTCACGAAAACAAACAGGCAAGGTTTGTTCACAAAAATGCCTCAAAATCTTGCATATTATGCTTTTAATCTCACAGAAACATCATTGTAAAAAGCTTCATGGGCAACTGTGTTTGTATTTTCAGTTTATGAGCGTAAAGGGTTTTGTAAAAACTCGATTAGGCCGAGTGACCAGTGTCTGTGAGGGTCTGTCCCACTGTCCTACTTCCATTTTTCAGAATCCCCTCGGTGCCGACGTGGCCCAGGGTCAAAGCCGGAGTTTTTGGGCAACCATTATTACAGTCTTCTACTTGTGGGTCTAAAAAAGCCACCCTTTTTCCATTCGCCCGCCGCTGTCCTAATTCCACCTCCCTCGGGTCGGAGCAGATGATGATGGCTCGCCCCCCACAGCCCCCTGAGCCCCCTTCTCTGCCGCAGCGACAGGGCGTCAGGTACAGGTACAGCAGCACCAGGACAATGCTGACCACACAGGAGGCTAAAGTGGTGAAGGCCGTGGTGAAGTGTCCAGTGCGACGAGCCCTGTCCCCAAAGGCAGAGCTCAGGTTTCCAACTACAACAGAGACCTCCATGGATTCATCTGACCCCAAACGCCTTCCTCGGGACGCAACACAAGCATATGTCCCAGAGTCCTTCTCCAGGGCTGCCTTGATTTCCAGTGTGCCATTTGGAAGAACTGTGAAGCGCTGGTTCAGATCTAAAGGCAGTAGAGTAACCAAATGTGTAACTGTTACTTTAGAATAAACAAAGTATAGTTGAAGAGATGATCTAATTAAGTGCAATATGGAATCAAAGTAAAGGACTGATGAACCCACTTTTGCAACTTGCCAACAACAATTTTAAGCTACCTATGTCCAAGCTGGCTAAACAATGTAATCAAAGTACAACTGGCTATGTTACCTAACAGGGCAATTCAAATGTAGTTTTATATCTATTCAAAAGCATACATGGAAAATAAAGCATTTTAGGCTGTATGCCTTTGGGTTTTAGCCCCTCAGTCTAACTAGATTAGGTCCAATATAAGTTATTTGCCAAATCTTGTAAAAAGAGGCAAAAGAGGTGCACAGCATTAAATTGAAGCACATGGCTAATTTGCATAAATCGACAAGTCCACAGTGCCTCACACAGATACTACACTGTTTGTATTTAATTTCATAAATACAAATTAAAATCCAAACGTTATTCAATTTAATCAAATTAATGAATTATTGTGGTCCGTGCATTTAGCTAATCGCAAATATTTTCAACAGCTGCACGTCTATGGTACATAAATGTCTGTAAGCCAATCAGAAAAAAAATTCACTCAGACTTGGAATGTGATTTTTTCTTTTTTACTTGTTAGTGTTCATGTGCTTTCAGCTCAAGAAGTTCAGATTCACAAATTAATATTACAATATATAAGCTGAGTTTATCAGCATTTAACGCTTCAAACAAACCAGAGTCAATGTTAGCTTTTCCTTTTTTATCAAATGCTGAAAGCTATTAAATAATGCAGCTTCAGTCTGAACAGAGCATTGTGGACTCTATAGTTTGTCTCTTGTACAGGTAAATCAGACAAAGACATACCCAGTGATAGGGATGGGCGATATGGCCAAAAATCCATATTGCGATATACATTGCAGCCTCTTGCGATAACGATATATATTGCGATATATAAATTATAATAGAATCATTTCAGAACAGGTTACATAGATCCTAAGGAAAGCCAAACTGCTAAATGTATTTTTTAATGTTATTCCTGTATTCCTGAAAAGGAACTCACAATCTTCTTGCATAAAGCAACAGCACGGTCAATTCGGGGATCTTTCACACTTTTTTCTGTTGACAAACGTGTAAGATTTTATATGTTAATTTAATCTATAATCTCTCTCTCGCGTGCTCGCTCTCGCGTGCTCCCGCGCTCGCTCCCGCGCTCGCTCTTTGGCTGCATTGCCTGGCTATGCTAGCTCCGTGAAGTGTTCACGGAGACTTCACGGAGAGGTAACACGACTAATCTGTTGTACTACCTCAAAACTAAACATGTTACTGAATACCAGCTTTGCCAGCTCCGTGAAGACTTCACGGAAGCTGGCAAAGCTGGTATTCAGTAACATGTTTCGTTTTGAGGTAGTACAACAGATTAGTCGTGTTACCTCTCTTAGCCGGAACTGTTGCCCCACACACTCTACAGAGTATAATTTGCTGCTGCACGTCAGACGGCTTAAATCCGAATTACGTCCAAATAATGGATGTTGCGTCTTTTTCACCAGCTCCTTCGTTTCAAGCTGCAGCTCGTGGCTGTAAATTTTGCGGGGAAATTGCGTCATCAACATGTATTATCGCGGTAGTGCAATATAATTAAAATCTCTATCGTATGCCAATTTTTTATCATTTATATCGCATATCGTTCATATCGCCCATTACTACCCAGTGACTACCATAAAAAATAGATGATCTCATTCAGACCTCCCTTGTCCTTATCTATGTTCTTGAAGGTAATAGAGTTTCTAAAGCCCTTCCAGTGGAGCGGCTTCGTACCCACCTCCGCTTGGATCATAGCCAGATGAATTCAGTACTGTATGAGGGGTCACCCAGAAAGCCAGCACCTCCTCCTGTTCAGCAGCAGAAAACCCTGGGCACGGCACCGACAGCCCCCTCCCTGGCTCCACCTGTAAGGGCTGGACTTCGGCCTCGAGTTGGGACCCCTGCTCTAGACCAAACTCTGTATCTGACCCCTGTTTACACGAAGCCCTGAAGTCCACCAGGGGCTGGTACTGTTTCCACGTCCAGTACTCCATCAAAGCCTGTACGGCGCTGTCACAAAGTAAAGGTTGTTCTGTAAATAGATCCCACTCTGGTCTTTAAGCGAGAGCAAGTTTTGGACGGGTAACTGAGTCAAACGATTGGACGACAAATCTAGGAAAGTCAAGTCTCTAGGCCCGTCTTCCTCTTTGTAAAGACTTAAAGGAAACTGTGTAAGCATGTTCCCAGAGAGGTACAGTCTTTGCAGTCTAAATAGATTCCTAAATGCGCCTGGTTCAATGTGGGTTATGTAGTTTCCAAAAAGGAGCAGTTCCCGAAGCTCCTTTAAGTCACTAAACACAGAGGAGTTCAATACTGACAGCTGATTGGACGAGAGGTCTAAGTTGGTGAGAAGTGGAGTGACAGCAAAAGCGTTTTCTTGGATTTCAGAGATAAAGTTCCAGTTGAGGACTAACGTTTTGAGTCGTCCTTGTGTCTGGGAGGTCCAGGGAGCAGACAGGATGGTGATGGTGTTGTGGCTCAAGTCCAGGCGGGTGGTGTAGCCGGGAAGTTCGAAGGGTGGTGTGGACAGATTACGACCGCTGCAGGAGATGATGTCGCTGGCACAGAGGCAGGGAGTCGGGCAGAAGGCCACAGAGCGAGAGGTGGTCAGACATAGAGTCAGTAACAGGGGAACAACAGCAGGTCTCCAAGGGGTCCCTACTGCTCCGCCGTGTAATAGGGGCATCCTGGCTTTCCCGCGGGACATCTGCTTAGGTGTTACTGCCTCAGGGATTCACACATCACAGCTTCACAAACCTCTGTCGACAAGGGAGAGAAAACACAACTGTCAAAACATAAACAACACTGATAGTTTTCCACTGCGCTGTGTAGAGTAGATGGTGTTAAGTAAACAATAACGTATACAAAACAATATATGTGTTTCTTTATGAGACAAGTAATTTTTGAAGTAAACCATCTCAATGTTTTTTTTCTTCTTTGAGGAATATGGTTTAAACTAATAGCATAGTGTAAATAATTGCTTAAATAATTGTATTAATATGCTATTTGTTTGTTTCTCTGCTCTAAGTCTTGCACTAAGCATTTTAACATAGGCTGCACCTTGAATAAAATGTCATCTCTTGTAAAATTTTATGAAAGTAATAATGTTTTGTCTGTTATCTGTGTCTTTGTGAGATATCTTGTTTTTTAGAATGTGTTAATGGAATATAGATAAATGATAGTCTGTATGCATTTGGTACCTAAAATATATTTTGGTAAAAAGTCAATGGTCTTGTTAAAGTAAGGAACAGGATTAACGTAATCTAATATCTGCTGGATCACTTTGCCTATGGAGAGGATTTTTCTTATCGTTTTATGTTGGGGAACTATCAAAATGAAATTAAAGCTATCTTTGAAGTTTAAAAGTTACATAGTGTTACTTTATAGTATGTTGACTGTTGCTCTTTTAGTCCATGAGCCAGACCCGTCCCTCAGGACCTACCTTTTTTCTCCTATTATTTTTACTTAATCTATACCGTGTTCAGAATGTTTTTTTTTTCCAACCCCAAAAAAATGGGAGTCTGGATTACGAGGTCCTTCTGTCACATAAATTGATGTAGAATAATGAAATTCGGCTGGAAGTATCGTGACATGGGGAATAAATCAAAATAACATTATTTAGCTTAGTAACTATTACCTAAACGCAACAAACAAGTGAGAAAAAAGTAGACGAGTGGATGGCTCTACCGTGAAATTACGTTTACGTGAATTAACGTTTACGTTAACGCAATGTAACACAAAGTAAGTGCTGGAGACCTCACCTTTACGCGTTTACTATTCACTCCAACGTGAATCCTCCAGATGCTACTGTAAATCCTTTCTGCTGTAAACCCTCGGGTCCTGAAGCCCACTTGGCTCATGTTTTTCTTCCTGCTGTGAGCGCGCATCGTTGCGGAAACAGGGCAGACTTCTCGGCGCAGAGGCAGTGCGCCGTAGGTGGACTCCTGGAGGTCGCGCTGCTCGCTGGGCAGAGCTCACAGTGTGGAGTAAACACACTGACTGCTGCTGCTGGGAGACTGAGGGGAAGTGATGAAGAGGATCGAGGAAGAGGAGGAGGAGGGAGTAGAGGCAGCCACGTGCCACTCTCATTTGATTTGAGGCAGATAAGACACTGATATCATATACACAGCCTACATTTCTCCTGACTCGTTTTATGAGCAGCATAAACATATATATATATATATATATATATATATATATATATATATATACATACAACACTTAAGTGCAGGGTGTAAGATGCTGGCAGGGAAAGCATACATGGAGCGCCATAAACAAGTGGCTGGCATAGTGTACAGGAACATCTGTACGGAGTATGGACTGGAAACCCCGAGGTCAAAGTGGGAAACACCTCCAAAGGTGATAGAGAATGAGCCAAGATCCTGTGGGACTTCAGATTCAGACTGACAGAATGGTAATGGCGAACCAACCAGACATTGTGGTGGTGGACAAACAGCAGAGGAAGGCCGTTGTGGTTGACGTTGCAGTACCAAGTGATTACAACATCAGGAAAAAGGAACATGAGAAACTAGAGAAATACCAAGGCCTCAGAGAAGAGCTGGAAAAGGCTTGGAAGGTGAAGGCGACAGTGGTGCCTGTGGTCATCGGAGCACTCGGGCAGTAACCCCCAAACTGGAAGAGTGGCTACAGCAGATCCCTGGAAGAACACCAGACATCTCGGTCCAGAAAAGTGCAGTACTAGGAACAGCAAAGATACTGCGCAGAACCCTCAAGCTCCCAGGCCTCTGGTAGAGGACCCGAGCTCGAAGGATGAGAGACCACCCGCGGAGGGTGAAGGACAAAGTTTTATATATATATAGAGAGAGAGAGATAGAGATAGATATATAGATAGATAGATAGATAGATAGATAGATAGATAGATAGATAGATAGATAGATAGATAGATAGATAGATAGATAGATAGATAGATAGATAGATAGATAGATAGATAGATAGATAGATAGATACTTCAAGCTACACTAGAAGCCATCTAATACAAGAATCAGTGATTAAGAGTCACCAGATGTTCTGACTTAGTCCATTAATATTTATTTATGTGTAATAGACCATAAATGTTTGTAGTAATAATTTATCGAACTGTTCTGATATAAGATTAGTTAGTGTAAGTCAGTGATTCTCAAATTAGGGTCTCCGGACCCTAAGTTTTTGTTAAATTTGCCAGTGTGGCTAATCGGGAGATTTCCAGATGGGCCGGTCAGGAGGAGGGCGGCCCGGTAAGGCTGCTGTACATTGAGTCAGGCTGCTCACCGTTTTCTGGCACTGCCTGAAGACAGAGCTAAAGAGAAGCCCCTCTTCTCTTTAGCTCTGTCATTGGTCAGGTTTGTTGAGCTGCTGTATGATTTGCTGCTTGTAAAAAGTAGGTGGGAATTTAAAAGTAGATGACCTGAATTCAGAGAAATGGCAGGTAGTGGTTGTACGCGGCCGGTGGGCTGGGCCGTTTAGTGATAACACAACAGTGGCTTCAGGGAATTAAACAAATGCTTGTTCCGTGCAGCCTCGTGGTCTTTATTTATGGAAATGTTGTTAGGACTATGTTTGCCAAAACAACAACAATCAAATACGTTCAGTGGTGAGAGTTCTTTCCTCAAGCACTCTAACCACTTGCCACGGCGTAAAACAGCGGTCGAACCGAGCAACACACAAATCTGTGGCCTGTGTGCTGTAAATATTTACTTTAGACATCCCGTTATCCCCACGCCCTGTCCCTGTGGAGGACAGTGGGCTGTGAGTGGCCGGTGACTGGCTCTACAGCTTGTGTGTAACCACCCTTGAGCCTTTAGTGCACATCTGAGCTGTGGTGGTGTTGGTGTGCTCCTGCAGCAGCCAATAAGACTGTTTAAAACTGAAGCCCACATTAAAAGGCCTGTGCTACATTAAGGATCAAGTTAAAGGTAAAAGCTCTTCTGCATTTTTAGGTCTGAGCTTCAGTCTCATTTGGATGAGTGAAAAGTAACTTCTGTCAGAAATAGAACTCATAAACACAGAACATATTTGTAAATATAAACCACGTTTTGAACAATGGTCTCCAGATTAAAACTGCCCATAACTGCCTGTAAAGAGGCTAAAGCTGCAGCCTGTTGACAGGTTTGTCTCAAACAGAGGCAGAACAATCTGATGGGGCTTTAGGGCAAAAGCCCCCAATTTAAGGTTCCCATACCATAGACATGAACCAGGGGTGTCCAAACTTCTTTGAAAGGAAAATTTCAAAGGGCCGACTTTTGATTCTTTTTTCACGAGTGCAGGTTTTAGTTGGATTTGAATGGGTTTTAGTTGGATTTGAACAGGTTTTTGTTGGATTTGAATGGGTTTTGTATAAAGCTGTCGTTGTTGGGGCCATAAACAGTACATTTTATCTCTGAAGCTGAGGGCAACATGAAATCTCACCTAGTGCCATGATGGCCCCCTGGCCGGACTTCGGGCATGTCTGACATAAACAAAGCAAAAGGTGGGTTTTATAATCAACTTTTGATCTTGATTGTTTCTATTTTAAAGCCTTCAGTCTGTGAGGTAGGGGCCTCACAATATCCAGCTAAAATATTTTAATCTTATTATCTTATTATTATCTAAAATGCCCTAGAATATAGGGAACTACATCAGTTTTGATAAAAAAAAAATTGTGGGGGAGGACCCCCTGCTGTACAGTCCCACATACTTGTGTCTGACTATACACCCAAAACTGTAAACATGCTGCTTTTGAAGACTTTTGCGCTTGGTTAATGAGCTGCTCAGCCTCTACATCTCTAACCTTAAAATTGTATTGATCTATTGTTTTTTACTGTATTTGTTTGATTCTTTTACTTTAATACATTATATATATAGTGCTTTCTTATGATAAATGTAAATGATGTCACAGATGTATCTATAACTAAATTTTAAAGCTTTCCCTGGCGGCAAGCCATACATTGGTGTTTGTGAAGTAATTATTAAATAATTAATAATAATAAATTATTAAACTTTGGCTTATCATTCAAAATGTGTATAGCCTAGCTATGAATGTGAACCACTACACCAATAAAACAAACTGAGGGCATTAACGCTTACTTCCATTAGGTTTAGGACTTTAAAAACCCTTGAAATAAATCTGGCCCTTTGCCTGGGAGCGGAGGTTGTAGTTTGTGTGTAGCTCCCGTGCTGCTCAAGCTTATTAGCATAATGGACAGATTGTCCGTCCACTTCATCGAGTGATGCAAAGGCCAAACCAGCTAAACTTAGAAAATATGTGACAGTTACCTCAAGTTTGAGAACAACGATGGCAAACATCATCTTGTGCCTGCAGGTGCTAGCCAATGAAGCTATGAAGCCAACCAAGCTAAAGCGGCATCTCATCACAAATCACAGAGAGTTTAAAGACAAAAACAATAATATTTTTTTCAGCGAAAGGGTGAGGAATACAAGCGCCAGAAAACAAGAATGGTGAACCTGGCCTCAACCGGGCTTCATATTTGGTGACTCAACGCATTGCAATTTGTAAGAAGCCACACTCAATTGGACAACAACTAGTGTTTCCATCAGTGGTAAAAATATGTGCGAAGTTGTGTTTGGCAAAGAGGCAGCAAACAAACTTTAAGTTGTACTTCTTTCTGGATAGACTGTGTTTATGTGAGCAACTGTCTATTCAGTTTGACGAATCAACAGACATTTCCAGTGCTGCTCAATTATTAGCTTTGGTGCACTATCCAGGGGATTGAAATATTTTGGAGGACTTTCTGTTCTGCAGGAGGTTCGGTCAACTTTGTCGGGAATATGGATGCTGAACATGACGAACTGTCAGATCCACTCCGTTTCTCTCAGGGATCCGCTCCACTTCTCTCCTGTCTCCTTCACCTCATCACTACCTGTTCCAAGCACCTGCAGCCTATTGCCATCAGTGAGGTATTTAAACCTCTCCTGTCCACCTTTTCTCTGTCAGATCGTTCAGCATGCCTTGTGTGAACATCTAGCCTCAGAACATCTTTGTAGTTTGCGCACCTTTCTTGTTGCCTGATCCGTGGACCCCTTACCTGCTCAGTTCCAGCTCGATTCCAGCCCTTGTTCCAGCTCGGCTCCAACCCTTGTTCCAGCTCTCCAGCTCGACCTCGGTTTCCGTCTCAGTTCCAGCTCGGCTCCAACTCTTGTTCCAGCTCGGCTCAAACTCTTGTTCCAGCTCTCCAGCTCGGCCTCGGTTTCCGGCTTAGTTCCAGCCCTCGGTCAGCCTTCCGGCTCAGTTCCAGCCCTCGGTCAGCCTTCCGGCTTGGTCCCAGCTCTCCAGCTTCCTCTCCGTGCCTCTGTCTGGGTACTTTATTAAACACTTACCTTCACTGTCTTTGAGCGTTTGAGTCCCCTTGCACAGTTTTTTACTAACCCGGAGTGTGTGGCCAATATGGCATATCTTGTCGACATTTTCAACATACTGAATAACCTCAACCTCTCCCTCCAAGGACGCCACACATCTATCCTTGAGGTTAGTGACAAAATAACTGCCTTCATGAAGGAAACAGACCTATGGAGAAGAAGGATACAAGTCGGAGTAACAGACTGTGTGAATCATCATTTTCCACATTGACTGTGAAGAATAAGTACAGGGCTTGTTTACGAGTGGAAGATGATCGAGTGTGTTTGTCATCCATCCCTCCAAGAATACAGAAACTGTGTTGTTAGACAGGCTCATCCTTCTTTTCAGTAATTTAGTGAGTTATCAATGTGAGTGATTAATTGACTTGTGTGATATAGCATAGGCCTATATTATGCGGCTCAATTCTGTTCAGTTTTCTGCCAATAGTCTGAATAAGGAGCAATATGTTTATGTTAAAGTTAAACCAGTTAAGTATGCTAATAAATGGTTTTCAAACAAACTGGATTATTTGGACTGGTCCAGTCTTGTTTTCATTTTTAACTCTGCAAGTTAAAAAAATATTTGAATAATAAACCTGTGTTTTAAAAGGGTTCAAATTGAATGTATTTAAATACATTTCTATGAAATAGGTTTGAAGTATTTAGGTTGAAAAGTTTAAAATATAAAAAATTCCTAGGGCATCTTGGAGTACAAAGGGCAGTAAAAAAAAATGTTTGAATTGCCGTGAGGATTATGAGCAGGTCCTTGGAAAATCTTTTTTTCTGTAAGGGGTCCCTGGCACCAAATAGTTTGTAAACCCCTGCTGTAAGTACCAGAGAATTTAAGCATAACAAATGTGTGGTCTCTCATGAAATAAAAACAATCATGTTATTGTAACAATTTGGGGATGCATTAATGGCTCACTAATTGGCATAGCACAGTTGTGCTCATAAGTTTACCCTGGCAGAATTTATAATTTTGGCCATTTTCTTTCACTCATAGTTAGTGGTTGGGTGAAGCCATTTAATAAAACAATTGTGTTTACTCTTTTTATCATAACAGAAAATACATTTACTTACTGTATGTTTGCCTTTTTAACTCTGGAATAAATGAATAAATCTGGAGTCTATAATGTCAAGTCCTTCTAACAAGACTTAGTCAAGACCAACATCACGCATCACAGAATACCAGATAACAGAAATCAAACTGTCAGATTAAAACTGGTATGATACTAAAAAGCATATTGACATTTCATGCTTTTGAGTTTTTGTAAAAGTTTATATTTATGTTGTGGTGGTTCATTGGCCTTTTCAGAGGGACATTTGTTGGCGAAAGAGCAGATTGCAATTTCACACTTTGATAGCGGTCGCCCTGCAGGGACACGCTGTTGTTGCTGAACAACCCAGTGGAAACAGTTCTGAGGGTGAGTTTGTTTTGAAAAACAAAATCAAATTAGTTTATTTATTCATTTTTCTACCACTTATCCTGTTGGGGCTGGAGCTGTTTTGAGAGTTATGTAGGGTACATTTTGAAACAGTTAAAGATGAAGAAGTAGTCAAATAAAAAGGCTCAGTTATAAGGTAATTTAAAATATAATTATTCTTACATGTAATAATATGTCTAATGTGTGAGCTGCAGCTTATACATGTACCCTTTGTTCAGATCAAAGCCTGAGTTAGTCCTTGCCGCAGACTTTATCATTGAACTTATGCCTTCCTGACCATGTCCCACTTTATATCTGTGCTTGTTTGATGAGTCTATAATGCATTTAGAGTTTGTGCAGAGATGCTGCTTACCAAACTCGATCTGTGAAGAAGAGCTGCGTTTTAGGATTTACTCATCGTTCGAAGCAGAATATTCCGTTAAGCTCTACAAGAGGTTTACATATAATCCTCGTCCCTTTTTCCAAATACGTCTATCCCCATGTAATGTGGGAATTTGGACATAAACGTTTCCCATTGCTCTCGTATGAAGCTGATGAGAAGTGTTTACTGCTGTGAGAGGCTCTGCTGCATGGCATCTTCAAAGTCTTTTTGTGCTAATCACTCTGTCAAGGTCTGAAAGCTATGATCTCTGCAGGCTCTCCGTTCTCTTCTTCAGTCTTCTGGATCCACCGTTGAGTCAAAGCTGCAACAACTCATAAATGGCCATTACATTCAACCTGAGGCTGTAGCTTCCTTGGGGATGTGTGGGTTTTTAATGTAGATTATGTTTAGATCATGGTCTGAGAAGGTCATGGTTCTTTGGGGCTTTTTTAAGTAACTTGCTAAAGTTACATGAACCAACAGAGTGTTCCGGTTTGATGGTCTGGAAATATTGTCACCATAGCTTACTTTCATTTGTACTTGAGTGATAGCATTGAAAGTAATAATATTTTTAAAAGGACAGAAAAATGAGCCCGGAGCCATGGAGGTTATTTGCTTAACCCTCTGGTCTTTGGATCCTTTTTGACCCAAAATCATATTCACCATACTATCATCAAAGGTTATCTTTCATACAATTATTTGAAATTTTCAGGGACTGTGCCCCTCTGCATCCTTTATAGATAAAATTAATTTTAACTTTCTTCATTAATTTATACGTGTTTTATGAATATTTATGGCACCTGTGGTCTGCACCCACAAGCCTAAAGCCATGTCTCTGACAAGCATGTGACACACACACACACACACACACACACACACACACACACACACACACACACACACACACACACACACACACACACACACACACACACACACACACACACACAGGTTTAAGATTACAGAAGATGTTGAGAAGATTTGTTGCTTGATAGAGGAAAATCAGAGAAAATGGCAATTATTGGAAGCTGTTCTGAATTCACACTTCAAGGTAGACAGAGACCAGATTGACACGAGTCAAGAAAAGCTGGAGAAAATAGAAATGAGAATTTGGGGCAAGTGAGCCTCAAAGAAGAGTGGCAGTATAAGGATTGGACGTGCAGCTGCAAGAGCTTTTGCGAAATAGGGAGCTCGATTCACAGGTTCAAAAAGGATATGTAACAATCAGACAGTTTGTTACCTGGCAAAAGCACTTTAACACGGCACTCTTGCACTTTAGACTGTGTACACTTTAAAAGCACACAGCACTTTAAACAACAGTACTTTGCACATGCCAGTAAGAAAAGGATTGCACACAATTTGGTTTTAAAAAGTATTTATTGAATGGTCTTTCTGTTGTGGATCCAGTTGACATGGAGCCCTTTAATTGGTTTATGCTCAGCCCTGGAAAAAAGACATTAGAACCAAAACTATTTAGGTACAATATGTGTTATGTGGGTGTGTGACTGTATTTTAAATGCATGTGTGCGTGTGCTCTGATTGTTTACACAAACATTAGCGCAATAATGACTCGTGACACTTGAGGGAAAAATCAATCTTTGTCAGAAATATTTGGACCAGGTTGAGCTCCTATGGTAGTGTTGGTCTGAAGTAAAAAGGTCAAGCAGAAATAGAACCAGTGTATTATAGACTCAAAGAAATCATAGAATCATTGAAACCAATAGCTTCCTGCTCATTAAGTAGTTTAGTTATTTGGCTCAAGTCATCATTAAAAACATTTATTGGCAACAAAAGGATTACATTTATTTGACGTGGCAGCATTTACATTTAAAGTTTTTGTGGCTTTAATGTCTCACTCAAAAATTGCTCTTCATAAAATCTGACCAGAAGAGATCTGATTCTCATGGCAGCTGCATCCACAGTGTTACCTTTGGGCAGGGTTCGAATTACAAAGTGGCTTTCGGGGGAGCCCTATTTTCCGATCCTCCCTGACTGACTTTTGGTGCATGTTAGAGCATTTAAAACCATAGGTTTACAGTAAACCTATTGTTTACTTAGTAAAACTATAAAACGCGAGCGTCAGTCAGTGTTGTCAGTGTTCGAGCAAACAGCTCTGTCCACGGTTCTGAATCAACCGCGCTTAGGCTTACATCATGCAAATCATGATAAAAAAAACAGAGTGACTCGCATAACAATCATAAAAAAATACATCAATATTAAATAGGATTAGGGCCAATCCTCACAAACGCACAGATCAAGTAGGTAATTCCATGATTCTTACCTCGGCGAGCAACAGGCTTTTTGCCTCCATGCATACTGTACATCCTAACTTCTGATTTTTGGAATAGAGCCATGTATTCCTGATTCTCCACTCACTCCATTGCTTTGTTGTCCAGTTGAAAGGTGTTGCATGATCGCCTGGTCCGCTGCAGGTCGCAGCGGTGGTTTCTGGCGCTAAAGTCTTGCTATCCTCGGTGCTGGTGCTGTCACTAGCAGCAACTTTTAGCAGCGGCGGCGGTATCACTGGCAAGCTAGTTGTAGCTGGTGCGCTCTCATCACTCCTCTTCGTTTGTTTTATAAATCCAAATTGACTGAGGTTTGGCTGCTTCCTTTTTGACATTCTTATTAGTATCCACAGAGTGTTCCAAAAAACGAATACAGTATGTTTTGAACTTGAAGTTAAGCTAACATTCAAATAGCAACTCAGTGAGAAGTTCAAGTAGTGACGTAAACGTAGTAATTTCAGTGCAGCGCCGCCACGCATGGATGGTCACAGCAGGAGACACAGCGGAAAATAGTGTTCGGAAATAGTAATGTAATGAGCGAATAAACACACAACATTGACACATTTTTAATATCATCATTTATTTCAGGAACCTTAATGTACAGAAAATCAAAATCTATATGCGACACAAAAAATGGACAGTGTTTTAGAGCTCCCCCTAAATGTCTAAAAGTAGGCTTTCAGGGGAGCCCAGGTCCTTTTCAGGGGAGCCGAGCTCACCTTAGCTCCCCCGTAATTCGAACCCTGCCTTTGGGCCTCCTGCATTAGACTTTTTCAGCTGTGGCTCAGAGCCAGGGGATTTCATCTAAGGGCCAATCCCCAAAGGAAAAAAAGGGTTACGCGCCGAGGGCTTTGTACCCTGGCTATGTGGTTCAGACCCCGGTTTCTTACCTTGGGTCTCACTCTAGGTCCATGTTGTCGTCGCAGGATCCTAACAACGGACGCATCCCTTCTGGGCTGGGGCACGGTCTTGGATTGCATGGCACATCAATTGTTAAGTTAAGTGCACTTTATTGTCAATCCGACCATGTAACATAAAATTTACACTGAGATCAAAATTTTGTTGGATCAACTTATGATCCAAATGTGCAGGTATTAATTTAACACACAACATATAACATACAGTAATAGGGCACAACAAATCAACCACATACGCAATAGGCACAATATAAACAGACAAACAATGAGCATTATATGCAATAAGGACCAATTTCTTCAAAATGATGGCGGTATTTTTTGCCCTGAAATACTTCCTCCTGCAGCTGAGGTGCTAACATGTCCTAGTCCAGGTGGACAATATGGCGGTAGTCTCACCAGTCTCACCACCTTACATAAAGCACCAGGGCGGACTGCGTTTGTGCATCTTCTTCTTTGGGCTCAGAACAACTTCCTGTCCCTCAGGGCGATTTACACTCCGGAACACATGAATTTGGGAGTGAACCTACTGTCCAGACAAGCTGTGACACACGGGCACTGGAAACTCCAGCCCGACACAGCCAGTCAAATCTGGGAAAAATTTAACAAAGCAGAGGTGAACCTCTTTGATTCACAGGAGACAGCACACTGTCGCCTCTACTTCTCTTTGAGTCCCACAGCCCCTCTGGGTCTGGACGTGATGGCCCATGCGTCTCTATGCTTTTTCCCCGATTGCCCTTGCCCCGTTGGCCAATCAGAGTACGGTTTTCAGTTTTAATATCTCTCCTTGACGACTCACCCTGGGCGATTCCAGTCAGGATGGACCTTCTCTCTCAGAAGAGGACAGGGGACAGTGTTTTATCCCCGGCCCAAGCTCTGGATCCTTCATGTTTAGCCCCTGAAGGGGACCAATTGAGAGAGGCTGGGCTTCCAGCTGGAGTAGTGGAGACTATTCTGAGTGCTAGGACTCCCTCTTCCTCTAGACATTTCGCCCTTATATGTCTTTTTGTTGTTTTTTGAGGCCTGGTGTGTTACACACCATGCAGACCCAGTTCACTGCCGGATTGTTTCAGTGCTGGAGATTCTGCAAAGTAAACTGTCCTCGGGCTTATCCCCTAATAATTTCAGAGCCTATGTGGCCGCTATTTCCGCTTGCCATGCTCTGAACGATGGGCTCTGGGTGGTGAGACACCCTCTAGTTGCTTGCTTCATTTGAGGAGCCAAATAGTTGAAGCCTCCCACTAGAGTGACTGTCTATAGTGCTTAATAAGTTGGTTAACACCTCCTTTGAATCACTGGAGTCTGCTCCTTTTCGGTTTTTGACTCTTAAAGTGGTCTTTCTGACAGCAATTACTTCACTTAAGAGAATCAGGGATTTGCAGGCTCTGTAGGTCTCGTCATCCTGGCTAGATTTTTTCCCTGGGAGGGTCAAAGTTGTTTTGCACCCTCACCCTAATTATCTCTTGAAGGTTCTTGCCTTCCACCATTCACGTCACTGGAGCAAGAGAAACTTTTCCCTCAATGACTCGTGTGGTCAGCCTCCGCTTCTCTAGGTATATGGGCCCATTCAACGAGAGGGGTTGTATTCTTAATTGCTGTAGCAAAAGTTTCCAACAAATGTGCGATGCAGTGGGCTGGTCCTCTGCAAACTCTTCTTAAATTCTGGATGTCCGTTCAACCCCGGGCTCTCATGTCCTTGGGTTGACACCCGGGATGATCCAGGACACACGTGCTTCACAACCGCTCACACAAAGAGTGTTCCCCATAGCGTATTTACTATGCGCAGCATTTAGTTTCCCGCTTTTTCAGGCTTGCAATTATATAGCACTTTTCTGTACTTTGTACCTTTCTCGGACACTCAAAGCACTTTACATTCACCCCATTCACACCTGGGGCTGCCATACAATCCCGAACAATTGTCCTATCAGTTGTAGCTGAAATTTTTGAAAAGCTGACCTTTTAATTTTTCAATTTTTTATTAGAGTTTGAACACTGCTGATTAGCATTCTCAATTACTTGAATATCTTTTTATGTCCTTTTCCTGTTTTATACAGTTCAATTACCTTTTCCCACAGTTCCTTTGACAATTATATTGCTTTCCCCATGACTCAGAATACAGAAACATCAGTGCAGCACTGGATGAAAGATGCAAGGGTCTGTCAGGAGCCCAGAAACTCACTGACCTTTTATAAACACACACTGATTACAAGAAAACAGATCACAGGTGAGGATAGTTACCTTTAGTAGCCATTCAAACCTGTTTGTGTCAACTTGTGTGCATGTTATCAGGCCCAAATCATCAGGGTCAGCGTCATTTGGGTAGTTTCTGTTGTCGTTATGATTAGATTAGATTAGATTTTAATTTAATGACCACACAGCCAAGCTGGTGGAATTTGTTTTCAGTACAGCTCTTTGGTACAGGTTCCAGCATTACATTAAACAAACAATAAACAAATAAAATAAAATAACATACATATACATACATACAGATAATGTATAAAGAGTCATGCTTAGACCACAGTCCTCAGCGTTCAGAGTTCAAAATGTTTATTGCTATTGGGATGAAACTGTTTTTGAAGCGAGTTGTTCTGGAGGCGATTGTCCTGTAATGCCTCCCAGAAGGCAGTAGCTGGAAGGCGTAGTGTGCAGGGTGGGTGATATCAGAAATGATTTTGTGGGCTCTGCGTAGTGTACCTTTGTGGTAGAGTGATTCAAGGGATGGTAGGGGTGAACCAATAACTATAGATGCTCTGTTGATGATGCGCTGTAGTTTCTTCCGGGAAAGTGTGTCAAGACTGCCAAACCAAACTGTGATGGATGTGGTGAGGATGCTTTCAACGATGGCTGTATAGAAGCGAAGCAGGAGATGAGACCTTACTCTGAACTTCTTGAGCTGTCGGAGATGGAAAAGTCTTTGCTGGGCTTTTTTATAGATATGATCTGAGTTGATTTTCCATTTGAGGTTGTTGCTGAAATGGGTCCCAAGGAATATGTTTGTATCAATGATGGAGATGGGTTCACCTTCAATGAGCACTGGAGTTTTGGGGGATGGCTGACGTCTTAGATCGACGATGAGTTCTTTTGTTTTTGATGTATTGAGTAGGAGATCATGGTCTGTACACCAGGTCACTACTTGGTTGATCTGTGCACGGTATTCAGTTTCTTGGTTGTTGATGAATCCTATGATGGTTGTGTTGTCCGCATATTTGTATAGGCCAACAGAACTGTGGTGTGATGTGAGCTGGTTTGTGTAGAGAGAGAATAGCCATGGTGAGAGAACACAACCTTGAGGTGCGCCTGTACTGTGGAACAGAGGGGAGGATGTATAATTGTTAATCCTTACCCTCTGTTTCCTGTTCCAGAGAAAACTGTGAATCCAGTGACAGATGCATGGGTCGATATTCATGTCCAGTAATATATTAAAAAGTTTGGCCAGGTTTATTGTATTGAATGCAGAACTGAAATCCATAAATAGGATGCGGGCATATGTATTTGCGGACTCAAGGTGGTTCAGTATGTGATGAATTGCTAAGTTGACGGTGTCCTCAACTGACCTGTTGGCTCTGTATGCAAATTGGAATGGGTGGTGACAGTTGATTTCATGACTGCTGATGTCAAGGCAATAGGTCTGTAATCATTGAGGCAGGAGATGGTCTTGGTGTAATGCGGGAAGGAGGACTCAAGTGCGCACAAGACAGTGAAGGTAAGTGATACTTTATTAAAGTACAGATAGTGATAGGAAGCTTGAGAGCTGGGCTGAGAGTTGGAGTGAGCCGTGGAGCTGCGCCGAAGCCTGGAGCCGAGTCGGTGACTGGGGCCAAGCTGGGGAGCTGGACTGAGAGTTGGAGTGAGCCGTGGAGCTGCGCCGAAGCCGAGTCGGTGACTGGGGCCAAGCTGGGTAGCTGGGCTGAGAGTTGGAGTGAGCCGTGGAGCTGCGCCGAAGCCTGGAGCCGAGCCGGTGACTGGAACCAAGCTAGGAAGCTGGGCTGAGAGTGAAGTCCAAACCTGAGACTTGGAGTGAAGGCTGGAGAGAGGACTGAGACAAGAGCTGGAACAAACGCTGGAAACATTCACACAAAGTATGCTGAACGATCTGGCAGGGAAGAGGTGGACAGGAGAGGTTTAAATACCTCACTGATGGTAATAGGTTACAGGTGCTTGGGACAGGTGGCAGTGATGAGATGAAGGAGAGAGAAGGAAAGTGGAGTGGATCCCTGAGAGACACGGAGTGGATCTGACACTTGGTCTTAGGAACCGGAATGATAATGGATTCTTTGAAGCACTTGGGTACTAAGTTTTGACAGAGGGAGGTATTGAAAATGTCAGCGAAGACCCCAGCCAGTTCTGCAGCACAGTGGTGGAGAAAAGTGGGGCTGATGTTGTCTGGATCGGGGGCTTTATTCCTCTTAAGTCCCCTGAAGATGCTCCTCACCTCCTCCTTGTGAATGGTAAAAAGGGGGGAGGGGAGGGGGTCGGGAGCAGTGGTGGACGAAGTACACAAACCAAGTACTTGAGTTAAAGTACAGATACACTAGGTAAAATATTACTTCAGTAAAAGTACTCCCTTTTAACTTTCACTTGAGTAAAAGTACAAAAGTATTTGCCTTCAAATGTACTTAAGTATCCAAGTACTAGGCTATAATGCCCTTATAATTTTTGTCAGTCTCTTGCCCCCTTTAGGCGCCAGGAATTATTTAAAAAAATACAGATTTTTGAGATCCAAATTTCAAAAGGCTGTGGTTTGAAAATGAGATAGAGTCCTACTCTAAACTAGAAAAATGTCAGGTATGACCCAAAGTATTTAAGTAAATAAATTTTAAGCATCTAATTTGCATATAATTTGCATACCATGACATTATATATTGGCGGTTATGTTTTTCAGTACATACACACTAATGAACATATTAGAATAGTTTTTTTTTTCTTTTTCTGAAATAAAGAATAACTACAACTTCTCATATACCATAACTAGTAAAACGTAAGCAAATAGTTCTGAGAAATATACACATGTACTGTATGTGTGTGGTTGCAGTTGCTTTATCTTTTCTTATCCATCCATGTGGCATAGTTAGTAGTTTTTTAGAGTGTGGGACCTCTCATAAAGCACAGCACACAGCCATCACTTTTATTACGATCGCTGCTTTGATTAGTGCATTCTCGCTGACTATGTTTACTCTGCCTCTCCCTCCTCGACTGGGTAAAGTGTCAGGATCAACACGTATTTGTCCCAAACAGCTGTCAATAGAAGCCGCATTATTCCCAAAATCCCTGTCACTCCCGCGGCCACGGCAAGTACACCCGCCCCGGCTTCTATCACCTGTGCTAAAGGTAAAGCTGCAGGTGCTCTGCGCACCGGCTTCCGGCTTTAGTTTCCTCCCGTTTCTTTCACTGATGTTTGGTAAAATGTGGGAAAAACAGCGTGTGCTTTATGAGAGGCTGAGAAAGGCACGAGCAGCGGCGCGCTGTCAAGTCTGACACAGCACTCACTCTCGTTCATTCTCACTTTCACTCGGCTGAAAAGACTCTAAAGGTAGATGTTCTCCCTCAGAATCAGAGTCAGACATTACTAATACCAAAGCTTCATCACAGGTGTATTTTTATTTGTCATTTTCATGTTTATCAGCTCGCGTGTAGAGAATGAGGCTTCTATTGAGCCGGTCCTGACACTCCCACTGAGACGCGTCTTTGAGGTCTTCTTCTACAAAAATATTTAACGGAAATGTCGCCGCCCTCGGCTCTAGATTCGTTTATCACCACAGCAGTTGTACCACAGAGAAACAAGAGGGGACTGAGTTCAAGTTTTAAAAGTCTAAATTTTATTAAAAGTATTAAAATAAAATTAAACAACGATAAGAAGCCCAGTGTATCTAGCCTGGCTCCGCCCTCCTACGTACTACCGCTCAATTTCATTTCGCTTCAGTACTACGTCTGGGATTGCTGTATATTCTTAGGTTTCCAGAAATCAATTTTTTGTAGGACCAATCAGCGAACAGAGGGAGTGGCTGAGAACGATGACGTTGATGTAGTGCGTCAGTTTGCGTTGGATCGACGTTAGCGATTGGCTATGGCAGATCCTGAGTGACTCTGGGCAGATCCAATAGTTTTAAACTTCAACAGAGTTCCCGCATACAAGGAAGTAAACGCTTGTCAATGGAGCGAGGCCAGACTCTCTGTACAAATGAAATGTACGAGAGTCTGGTAGAACCAGGCTACAGTGTATCAGCTTCTAAAGTCAATCCGGGGGTTGCAGGGGAAGCCCCGGGAAAACTGCGGGAAGAGCAGTCGTTTGGGGAGAGCAGTTTCTGAGTGCTGAGGCCGGCCGCTTAGGGGAGTACTGGCGTTCCCTCAGCGGTCTCGGGGGATTTCCGAGGTCCCAATACGCCGCCACAAGACTATAACACACACGAAACGTCGGCTTAGCGACCACACTAATATATTCTACTAAATTACACAGCATGCAACAAAGAAATACGGGACACGTCCCTTGACTTAGCGTTTAGAGATGGCGTTGTACAGGTCCCGGATCCCTTCCTGGTCCGCGCAGGTACGGCCGGCCGCTCCTCCGAGTCCGGTCTCTCCTCCAAAGGGGGAAGCGGGCACTGTGGACAGGGGAAGGCGGTCTTAGGCAAACAGTAATAAAAACAGCTCAGATAGGCGTAGCCTCCACACAGTTATGGGCACTCCCCTCTACTTAGCTGGTTAGTGAGCGTTGTATGTGGTGGATTCCTGCGGTTTCTCTGGCTTTCCGTTGCCTTCAGTGGGTCCAGCCCTCCGTGCTGCTCGATATCCTTTCCTTCTCCGTTCCTTTCTCTCCGTCGCTGTCCGTTCTTTCTGCGCTCTGTTCCTTCCGGGTTCTCACTCCTTCCTGGTTCTTCCTCTCTTTCTGCCTCGCCATTGGGCCTTTTAAGCCGGGCAGGGCCACGCTCTATTGGCCTTCCCTGATTATTCAGGTGCGATGGGCGTTTCTCCTCACGAATTTCCCCCGTGCGTCACCAATTTTTAAAAGGGCCGTGTGTTCACCCAGACACATAAAATGCTTGGTGAGGAGGAGTCGGGCACCCCGTGACAGAAACACAAGGAACGACTAATTTTGCAAAATGTACTTGAGTAAAAAGTAAGATATTTGACGTTGAAATGTAGTGAAGTTAAAGTAAAAAGTATCCCTTAATGGAAATACTTAGTAAAGTACAGATACTGGAAAAAACTACCTAAGTACAGTAACGAATTACATTTACTTCGTTACTGTCCACCACTGGTCGGGAGGAGATGGTGGTGTAGCCGGTACCTGCTCAAACCTCCCATAAAAGAAGTTGAGTGTATCAGAGAGCTGATCATCGCCGTCAGGTATGGGGGTAGGTTTCTTTTTATAATTTGTCATGTTTTTAAGTTTTTTCCAGATAAAACGTGTATCATTAGAGTAAACACAGTTGTTTGATCATTTGTTTCACTATGAGTGAAAAAAAGTTTTTTGTGTTATCATTGATATCCTCAATGGCACAAATTCTGCCAGGTTACCTTTTGAGCACAACCGTAATATTATCATCTTATTATTTCAAGACCTTGGATTTATTCAGATCAATGAAATTTATGTGCCCTACTTACACCCTGACAATCATTAATCTTGAACGCTAACAAACACCTCAGCAGCATGACAACCACTTAAGGCTGTCATGTGACCTTTAACTTGTTGTTTTTAAATAGATGATATCATCTGAGTGTGTGCACAAACAAATGGGTTTAGTCCACAGAGTCTTCCTCTGTGGTGTCATTTTCTATGGTTTGGTAATTTAAAAAACATGTAAGAACCATTTTCCACTATCTAAGATTCACATTGTACTGTCGGTATTCCTTTTTTAAACTGAAACTGAAATAGTTTGAAATAGAGTCAGCTTTCTTTGAGTTTGATTTCCAGGTAGGAGTAGATGCAGAAAAAGTTTCGATTCGTGCAACATGAAAAGTAGAACAGAGAGGGTCACTTAGAAGCAGCTTAACTCTATACAGTACAATATTTGTTTTTCTGATTAATGACTGACTGACAGAAAAACAATGTTGTAATTTTATTGAAAGCACTACATCAATCAACTGTATAGTATTTATTTATGTAGTGATTAAGGGGGTAAAGAGTACAGACAGTGGTGCAAAAAGTGGGTATGCCCTATATGCGGCGTATAGGGGCGCAGCACCTTGGGGGCGCCAAAGCGATGGAACATTTTTTGTGGTATTTTCTAAATGTAGCTCAGCTGCTGTTGTGCGTTTCTAAATCATTTCAGTATTTCCTCAATATTATATAACATTTTAGAGGACTAACAGGCTATAGTAGGCGTCCTCATAAGATTCCATAAGTAGAGTTTTGAAAAATAATGGAATCTCGCAAGTGGGCGTGGCTGGTTGTCACAGTACGCACACAGTTGTTGTCAAAAGATAGATAAAACAAAAAAGCTGTTGAGGCTAAATAGAAAAAAAAAGAGTGAAAAGGAGATGGCATGTCAAGGTATGGGACAGCAGCGGGTAGAGCGGGCCGTCCTTCGACCGGAGGGTGGGCGGTTCGATCCCCGCTGGAAACATCCCAAAAGCATTACACAGCTTTCCGAAGAAATGAGTAGCATCACACTTCTGCTTCTGAGCGCTCTCTTTGAACATTCTCCTCTAAAAATTTTAAGTTTATTTTTTCTTGTTTCTAGTAGGACACTTTTTGCAGTGTACCGTATAATTATGGTAGGCCTACAGTGGCTGATATACTTTAAAATAAACTTTTATTAATTACAGCCCATATAATGATGTCCGGCTCATTTATTCATTAGGGGGGGGGGGGGAATTGTTGCTGCATACCCCACCAGCACTGGGTAGTTGCACCCCTGAGTACAGAAGGGTTTTTGGACACAGCCCTAAAACATTTAAACTTGAATTGAATGAGTGTGGTGGACCAGGCATCATTGCACACCTAAAACGTGTAAGTTATAAAGGGACAAAACATTATAAAACATGTAAGAAAAAAAAAACCATCTATGTAAATGTAAGAAATTTTGTCCACTTCCCAATTTCCAGGATCCTTCCTTTGAAGGTGGCTTCTCCAGAGTGGTGAGTGCGATACCACTAATTTCCTTTCCAGTACTAATTAAAATGCAGACTGGTAACGACCATACCGATCCGATAGCAATACATTGTATTGTATTTCAAATTATAGCTTCATATAGGCTACAAGACAATACAAGACATCAGCCCACAGTGGCTGTTTTACTGCAAGTACTCACTTAGCCCAGCCTATGATGGGTAATGATCTACTCTATAGGCAGCTTTACCTGACTAAATCTAGGCTTAGTGAACTGATGTGAGGAAAACTCAGGAACACACTTACTACAGCTGAACCCATGGAGCTATTTATTGTAGTATTCTTTTATTATTGATTTCATAACCATATTTCATCATGTAAATTTAAACAAAACAGTATCTTATGGTTTTAAGAATGAGGGGAATTCCCATTGTTTGAACATCAACACAAAAATCTACAAAGTTAAGCGACAGTGTGACATGCCGCCAACAGCTGGAGTGAGTGAGCAGTGTGCAGCGAGGCTTACCTGTACAGGTGTATTTCACATATGACTAGGCTACGACAGGTGGAAGAAGACGTAGTTCCTACCAACTCGGTATCCTTTAGAAGAAATACTGATAGTATAGTTACTTTCCACTTTGTTTCTGTTAATGATAAACTACAAACCTACCCTAAAATACTAAAATATTGATATTTTAATATGAGAATTGATTGTGGAACATTAATATCTGGTAACGTAGGTATTGTTATTTTTCTATCGATCTGCACAAGGCTAGAGTCCTGGGTAACTCCTCATAGGTTGCCTCATGAATCTTTTGGAACAAGTGACCAAGCTGCAGCATCCAATGTCCCGCCCACAGTTTTGCTGCTGTTTTTTATTCTCTAAATAAAATACTTAATTTTTTAATTTTTTATAAGTTTCGTTTAAGGAGTTATGGGTAACACTTTATAATAACTCACACAGTAAAACAGTAGTTAAGCATAATAGATGTGTAATTAACAATTAATTACTAAACTAACTTTATTGACCCTGAAATATCCTTTATAATTATACAAGGGGCTTTATTGTTAAGACTAAAACATTTATAACATTGTTTATAACATAATCGTCATTATTAATGGATTAATGCTTTGTTAAGTTGTTACTAATACTTAACTAATGCTTCATAGTGTGAGTTGTTCTGTGTTAACGAGTTATGTATCATTAAAAATTTAAAAATATGTGATAAAATGTAATGTTAAGATAATAAATAAACAAATACAAAAATATATACTGTATAATATCAAATTAATACAATGAAAAACCCAGCAGATTGTTTTTATAATCGAAGTCTGGTGTGTGTCTGAAATGGATCCATGGCTCATGAAAATAGGACAGAAACATTTGTGGAGCTGAATAGTTAGTTACATGAGCTGATATTTACTTCATTTATGATTTACCATAAATGCATTGGTTTTAATAATGTGCCAAAAACCAATCGAATAATAAGAGCAAAGAGTGCCAACAAGAAAAGCTCAATAACTTCATGTTTCTGTGTCCTTCGGCCTCAGTCCTTATACTGATTGTACTGAGATAACAATAACTCAGTGTGTGGCAGCTTATTTAAATAACCCTTTGATCATTTCTGGTTAATAAAGTGAATAGGAAGCCTTTGGGAAGCTACTTTGAATAAGACCATTTTCTTGCTCCTGTATATATTACTATACGTTTGACAGATTGGGGTCTTGGTGAAGCCAGTTAACAATGAAAGAAGTCTACGGCCGCTCAAGTGATGAGAACCTGGAGCTCTCAACCTTCTTCTGACTCCAATTAAAGATGAAATACTGCCCTTTTGTCTCAATTAAACCAGCTCCTCCTTCAGTGTATAAAAAAATCTGAGTTACAGTGAGACTTAGTTGTTTTGGCACAGCACTGAATCTGGATTGAATTTTGGACTGAAAGGATTTATTTGTTTTTCATTAAAGTGTTTTGTGACAAAGCTTATGAAGTTATATGTTAAAGTTAGTGCTGGGGATCTTTGTGGATGTATGCTTGTTCCTGGTACTGTTTGTATTGTCTAAAAATAAATGGTAATTGACCTGATGTGTGAAACAGAAACAGCCCTCTGAGGCTTTACTTAGACATAATTATGGTAAAAGGGCGCTCTCTAGTGGATACATAGAGAATTGCCACTAAGTGTCCTTATCCAGACATCCAGTGTTCGAACTATACCGTGTCCTTCGGGGGAGCCCACTTTTTTTTTTTTTGGGGGGGGGGGGGGGTTGTGCGCTTGCGCGTGCGCCTTAAATAAGGACTTTCAACTGCTACAACAACTGTATTCACTATTATACTTTATTGACACAAATGTAGAGGTCCGTCAGCAAACAAACAGCCACCCACAATAAGTCTGTAATTATCAACTCGGTAACCGTATTAACCCCTAGGTTTCCGCAACTTGTTCTGAGCAGCGCTGCTTATTTCCCCATTAATCCACTCCTCAGACAAGTGCGTGCCAGGTACCTTTTCAGACAAAAGAAGGGTTTTTGCGTCCCTACAAGCGATGCACCCCAAGCTCCATCCTTAACAAACAGCCATGTATATCGGCTCTTCCAGTCTCTCCACTGCTGGCTGTTCCAGTTTAACGGGAGAGAAGACTCGGAGCAAGAGGGGTTAGGAACGTGTCCGGCCTCTGACGAGCTGTTACCATCTTCAGCCAGAGATGACTTTTTTTCAGCTTCTTGCACAGTGGGCGCGGCGGGAGGTATAGCAGTGTTTGTAGCAGGTGAATCAGTGGTATTCACGTCATCACTACATAATTTCTTGATGAAACCAAAATTAATTAAACTGCCTTGTTTTCTTTTTGCCATGGTTAATGGCTATGATGCTATAGCTGCAGAATGAATTAAGGACTTTAAGGACTTTGTTTGCGCGCGATAAATGGCATCCAACGTTTTTTCTACGAATCTATGACGTACTAACATATGTGGAATTTGCAGCGCAGCGCCCCACACCTTGATGCTCATTACAAGAATAGCATGTATAGTAATCTTTATTGAATTGAATTAGGTTTTAATCGGCGTCATGCATGAATGAAGAATATTATTGTTATTTTACACTTAATAATCCATCATGATCACATTACACAACTGAAATTACACTTCAAAATATTCACATTGTCAATATTTTTTGAGACCCCCCAAAATTTCATATTACTCGATTTCAGGGGAGCCCATGTCTTATTAAGGGGAGCCGAGCTCCCCCTAGCTCCCCCGTAGTTTGCACTATGCAGACATCCCAAGTCTCCCGGAAGTTGCGGGAGTCTCCCACATATTGATAGCGGCTCCCTAATGCCCGCAAATTAGTTAAAATCTCCCGGAATCTAGAGCGAGCAAGAGCGCGCATGCAAGAGTTTTTCAAACCGTGTAGCGCGCGCACGGCAGAGAGAGAGACCTTGCGTGTGTGTGCTAGTGTGCGTGTGTGTGCTAGTGTGCATGTGTGTGCTAGTGTGTGTGTGTGTGCTAGTGTGCGTGTGTGTGCTAGTGTGCGTGTGTGTGCTAGTGTGCATGTGTGCGAAGCGCTTGTAAGACAGAGAGCATCCTGACCTGGCCGGTTTCTGCAAATCAACCAATCAATTGTCAGTGTGGGCGGGCTTTTGTCTCTTCTCCCAAACCAAATTAATCAGTTATGTCTCTCTAAATGATTGCAAGGCATGTTGAGGTGAGTTGATAAGTTTCATTTCATGTGCATATTATTCAGGCTAGTTGCCAAGGCAACATGAAAACACCAAACTGCTTAGACCTGTTTAAAGTTGCAATAGAAAATAAATAAAAGCAGTTAACATAAATAGTATAAGCAGCTTATATAAATAGTAAAGGTAATCTAGATATTTAAACATAATTAACGAATAATTGCATAGGCCTATAGCTTATAGAAATAATATTTTATGCTTTTATATCTTTTAGGGACCACAACATGTTAGGGAGGCTAAGCGCAGAGAAGGCTGCTCCAATATATCTCAGTTCTTCCATTCAGATAGAGCTTAGGGATACCTCCCTGAAATTACTTTTTGCAGGTTGGGATGTCTGCCTTATCAGAATCAGAATCAGAAAAAGTTTATTGCCATTGTCGGTGAACAAGATTCTCAAACTAGGAACTTGCTTCGGCGATAAGGTGCAACAAATACAAGATAAATGAAAATTTACAGACTAAAACTTGAATATATACACACAATTTACAGTTTGTTGGATATGGTGCAAAATTTGCAGTGCAATGGATAGTTCTTGATTCATGTGCTTATTAAAGAGACAAGTGTTATGAAGTGTTAAAGAGTCCAATGGCAGAGGGAAAGAAACTGTTCTTATGGCGGGAGGTTCTGGTCCGAATGGACCGTAGCCTTCTGCCCGAGGAGAGTGACTCAAATAGTCTCTGTCCAGGGTGAGAAGGGTCGGCTGTGATCCGACCTGCTCGTCCCCGAGTCCTGGAGACGTACAGGTCCTGGAGAGATGGAAGGCTGCAGCCAATCACCTTCTCTGCAGAGCGCACAATGCGCTGCAGTCTTTGTCTGTCCCCAGGGTACCACACGGTGATGGAGGAAGTGAGGATAGACTCAATGATGGCCGTGTAGAACTGCACCATCATCTGCACTGGCAGCTTGGCTTTCCTCAGCTGCCGCAGGAAGTATGTTATAAGAATTCTATATCCTTATATTATCCAGAGAGACACGGAGACAGATTATGTTATAAAAGCGAAAAGCCAGGTTTTATTCCTTGCAACCAATGTCTATCTAGTCATGTCTACTCCATGCTTGGACTAGAATGGAGGACATGACATGATTTGACATGACCTGTAGAGAACTATGAGCACCCACTAACTATAAACAATATACACAATTATAATAATAAAATTATTATAACATTCCCCCCTCTTTATGCTGATAACAATTAGCATAAACAACCTACTAGCTTGAGTGTGAGTTGTAAACTAAGACAGAAGCGAAAACCCAGCAGGGCTGTTGACCTAGCCAGAAGAACATTTTGACCCATTGGTAAAAATGACCTAAAGCTGTGAAAAACTCGTCTATCCACCCCTTGCCCCAAAGGCGGTGACAAAACACAAACATCAAGCATCTAACGTATGTAATCACTTCAAATGATTAACTTACAACACATGTCAAAACAAACACAACAAATGATTATAATGGAATATGTTTCAAATCAAATGGGAACCCACAGAGTAATGCACTGATTCTTCAAAGTCAAATTCTTTAAAGTCCATAAATCATAAATGTCCATAAATCATAAATCAAAACACAGTGTCACTCCAAAATAAAGTAGAAAAATTTGCCAGAGGTTGAGCTGGTCAACCCATTGGACTCAAGATCTCTGGCCTGTCCCTGCCTGTCCATTTTTGTCCCTGTAACGAAAAGAAAAACACATGGAGTGAGACTTATGCACATTCATAATGATTAAAATCAATTCTCTTCAGCATAATCAATTCAATGAACCATACGGCCCTTAGGTCTGTAGTATGATCCGTCCTGGAGCTGTTGTCCCGTTGGTGTACATGCAAACAATAACGTCCCTCAGATATCAAAGTGTTCATCTGAGGTCAAAGCCTTGACCTTAGTCGTTTGGCAGGTGCATGTCCAGGAATGTTGACCCAGAAATGGCCACATTCATCACTCTCACCAACAAGCTCCGGTACATGGAAAGCAACACAAACAAACATTATCAGACATGGAAGTTCAACAACAAGTACATGTACTGTATCTCAATACAGATTCTAAAATCCCAGTAAATCTTCCAAATATGTTTTAAAACCAGGTCAAAATTAATTTCTCTATACCCGAATAATCTAATTTCTCTGTTAGAGTTTGAAGTCCTTTCTTAAAGGCTTTAGTTCTGCTGTAACTAGTCCTGTGTTACTTTGGAGGAAATCCTTTTGTAGATCCCCCCTTTTCAGCTAAAAGCATGCTCAGTGCTATTTTGTTCTGTCCAGTCCTTGGACCAGTTTTCTCTCATTTCCAGTTTTAATTAACAGTTACAGCATCTCTAATACAATCCATAAACCTTTGTTGTTTATAAATATACTTAATTAATCTACATTTGCATAAATTGTCTCAAATGGTAAAAATTCAAATCCTAATGCTAATGGAATTTTAGCCTTATATTCATTAAGGACACCTTCGAAGGACACCTCTGTCGTCGATGTAAATGGGGCTCTCAAATGAACCTGAGGGAGCTGTTGTTTGGCTCCTTAAGTGTGAGTTTCCACTCACGATGTTCTCCTTCACATTGTATGTGAACACAAATAAAACGAGGATCCTTTAAGGACGCATGTTTCCGGTCAGCAGACAACGCTGGTCTAATGGTCTTACTTTCACAAAACCTCCAGACTTCTGCTTTGCACTGCACCTGTCCCTGATCTCTACGTTTGTCAAGTTCAGAGTGATGTCACAGGAAGTCATGTGACCCCCGTCACTAGCCCTGCTCACAGGTGTGCTTCCCTTCACAGGTGTAAACCAAGATGATATAAGTTCAAAGAGCTATGTTAATATTAGCTCTTACTGGTGGTGGCTATATTAATTGTCAAAACTCCTTTTCTGAACTGGTATACTTGTTGTAGTTGGCTTCCAACCAAATAAAGAACAAACAAACAAATCAGAACGTTATCTGACATTATAGACCCATAAAAAGTGCCTCCTAGGTTTTCGTCAAACGAAACCATAAAAGCCCTTAAAATGATCAAACCATAAAAATGAAACAGCAGATAAACCCTGTTTCCACAGATATGGTCTGCTTGAAATCTATTTTAATCTGAAAAGGTTTAATCAGACTAAACAGTGCTTCTCCAGAAAAGTCCTGTCAACTTTCTTTATTTCATTATTTGATTTAAACTTTTAACTGTATTAAACCCTGTTGTTTTAGCCTCATGCTAACCATTAGGTTAACCAAGCATCCCTTCAGCACTTTAACACAGTTTTGTTTAAATCTTCTTCTCCCCCCTTTTTGAGACGTGGGACAACCATGGCTCAAAATACCAAAAAAAATGAAACAAAATAAAATAAAAGATAAAAAATAAAATAAAATCAAAACAGAAAGGTTATTTCCAATCACCACCTTAAATTGTTATTTCATTAATTAGCGTTTCTAATTATTCATCTTCTTTATGTTTTCCAAATAGCATCACTTTTGTTTATGTTATATTTAAAACTTAACTTTGTTTAGTTCAGTTTTACTTTTAGTTACCATTAGTTGTAGGTCTTTACCTGTAACTGTAATTGGTATCATCCACAATTTGACAAATTTTAACTCAGTTGATGCAAACATAAATCATTTATATAGATCAGAACTGGTTTCTCATGATCTATTGTCACAAACTTTTAAACATTCACCTTCAATTCACAATTTATTTCACGTGTTCTTTTAAATTAAAATATTCTCAAAATATTGTTTAATTTACCTTAAATTACTTTCTTTAGAAAGAAAACACATTTTTCTCTTACTTCAAAACTAAATTTCTTAATCCCCCTCTTAAACCCCTCCCTCTGGGGTTAAACCAGTAACAGCAGCATGTCTCAGCTGCTTGAACACACCACAAAGCCTCTGCTCACACTGCTTTCCTCTAAAACACCATCATCTCCGTGATTGTCGTTTTTTTTAAATAAAAGACCAAACATAAAATCAACAAAGTTCCTCTCAAATTCTGCTTTATTTTTAAATTAAATTTCTTCAGGATTTTGTTCAGTATAGATTTGTTCTATACTGTCTCTGTAAAACTCAGTTTTACTACCAGGTGCTCAATACAATAAACCAGTTTGTTTTTGTATTTTTCCCATATTAATTTAAATGTAACATAAAAACGTTTTATCAAATACTATTTTCATGTTTCCACTAATTTGGAATTCAGATGCCACATAAAGAATTCACCTCACTCAATGTTAAACAGAAACTTTAAACATCAAGTGTAAAATCAAAATAACGTGTCACTCTTTATTTATTTAAATTCACCAAAATTGTAATCAGTAATTATCATTACTGTTCATTTAATAAAATGTAACATCTCAAACTCTTTTTTTTTTTTCTCTTCTTTAGGTTACAAAGACCCAAAGTTTGATCAAAACCAAAACAAAATTCAAATCTATTCAAAAGGACCTTGTGTTAGTCCCAGTACTCCAAAAAAAATAAAAAATTTTAATCACTTCAAACAGTAATTAAAACCCAGCGAGCCATTGGCATCAGCTCTTAAACTTTAACAATTCACCTTGTTAGTTTAACAATTATCTTTTTATTTACTTATTTCTCATTTACTTTAAATTTTCCAAATAAAATCATTTAAGATCATTTTAACAGTTTGAACTGTTTTAACATAGATATGTTTTTAATCATCAAAACCAGATTACCAATTTACATTATAGTTTAAATCTTTATTGTCTAGATGACACTATACCTTAATTATAAAGTACCAAAATAAATAATGATTATTATTTATTTTGGACTATCTTCTTTTCAATTTTCCAATTAATTAAACTTTAAGTTTTTCTTCTCAAAAACCATATTCAATCTCATTAATTCAATCGTTTAGTTTACCAAATCATGTTTCATAGATTCAATAAAACTCAAATGTGGACTTTTATTCATATCAACAGACCTGTCAGAAGGTCAAACAGTTTTCCTAATTAAGTTTCATAAACTTTATTTAACACATTAGTTCAGTGCAATCTGTTTCTGTCACTGACATTTCTAATTCAGCATTTTTTCTCAACATTAAAAGTTTGTTTAATGTAAAGGCTCCCACCATGTCTGTGGAGCTAAAAAAAAAAAAACATTTCTCGCTCTTGGGAGCAAAAAGGAGGGTGCTGTGAAGCTCCCGTTACCTTGACTTGCATAGAATGTTATCTTGTGTTTAAACATTCCTCGTGAATCCAAAACAGTGGTTGCTTTGAATCCACTGTCTCCAAAACTTTGTCAAAACCAAACCAGAGAAATACATAAATGTTTCTTTTCTTTACTTAGATTCTGGTAACCTTGTTTTTTTTTTTTAAATGTGAGCTTATGGCCCAACTATAAAGTTATATTATCTTTTAAACTTACTCTGCACAATTCAACTTTAAAACACATATTTAAATTCTTCCAATTACAAAGTAATCATTTTCATTCTTTTATTGGCGTTATACCGTGTGTTTGAACCACACTGATATTAAGGACCTCTATTAGTTGTCGTACTAATAGATACACAAAATTGTTTAGCAAAACATCAATCACTAATTTTATTTTAGATCCAAGTGTTGGATCTTTAACTTCTTTAAACCTTTAATGTTCACACTAACGTGTCACATAAAATACAAAACCAACTCTGTTCTTTAACAGAATACTCATTATTTTCTCTCATAAACCAAAATCACATTCTCCTCTGTAGATGTGTGTCTCATGTGTTTATGTGTGTGCATTTACATGTGTCTTTATGTGTTTATGTACCTGACCTGTTAGTTGAAGCGGTCAGTCATGAGGTCATTCCCTCGTCTCTCGTCTGGACCCAGTTTCGACCTCCCCCCTCTTCTGCTCTCCTCTCTCAGTGCCCTCTCGTCTGTCACGCCCACCTCCACCTCGCTCTCGTCTCCATGGCAATTGTGCATTTTTCCTCAGAGAAATACATTACATTCATATTCATTTCAAGATGGCGCCGCGCATGGCTGCTTCAGTGCTTGGCTCTCCAGTGTTTGTACTGTTTTTGTTAGTTTTTCCTGTTTTTTGTTTAACAAACACGATCAGTTTCACCAGGGATGAACTGCTGAACATTCGGCAGAAGATTAGATTAGATTAGATTCAACTTTATTGTCATTACACAAGTACAGGTACAAGGCAACGAAATGCAGTTTAGGTCTAACCAGAAGTGCAATAGCAGCAAAGTGCACACCACAGCACAGAACACACCACAAGATCTTTTACCGGATTTAAATTATTCAGACGTTTTACTGAACGTTGTTATCGGAGGAGCGGCGGCGCTGATCAAACGCTTCAGGACGCGCAGACGGGGGAAGCGAGCGGGAGCGCTCGTCAGAAACGGACGAACTCCTTCTGCTCTCTCGGACAAATAAGGATTTCTCACACTCTGCTGCTCTGTGTTTCACGGAAACCTGGCTGAATGACGCCATACCGGACAGCGCGCTCCATCTGCCGGGCTTTCAGCTGTTCAGAGCGGATCGCGAATCAAAATCTACGGGGAAATTGCGCGGCGGCGGGACATGCTTTTACATCAATGAACGGTGGTGCACAGATGTAACTGTGTTAAAGAAGATGTGCTGTCCTGATCTAGAAATGCAGTTTGTCAACTGCAAGCCGTTCTATTTGCCGCGGGAGTTTCACTCGTTCATTCTGGTCAGTGTTTACATCCCTCCGCAAGCGCATGTGAGCTCAGCTTTACAGAAACTCGCTGATCAGATCACAGAGACAGAACAACACCCGGACTCTGTTTTAATCATTTTTGGGGACTTTAATAAAGCCAATCTTTCCCGTGAACTTCCAAAATACAGACAGCATGTTACATGTCCCACCAGAGACAGTAATATATTGGATCACTGTTACACCACAATAAAGGATGCATACCACTCTGTTCCACGAGCAGCTTTGGGACGTTCTGATCACTGTCTGGTTCATCTTATACCGTCCTACAAGCAGAAACTTAAATCTGCTAAACCCGTAGTAAAGACTGTGAAGAGATGGACCAGCGAAACAGAGCAGGATTTACAATCTTGTTTTGACATCACTGATTGGAGTGTTTTGAAGCTGCTGCCACCGATCTGGACGAACTCACAGAGACCGTAACATCCTACATTAGTTTCTGTGAGGATGTTTGCATTCCTACCAGGACTTATTTAACATTCAACAATGATAAGCCATGGTTTACAGTAAAACTCAGACATCTTCGTCAGGCCAAAGAGGATGCCTACAGAAATGGGGACAGGGTCTTGTACAATCAGGCCAGGAACACACTGAACAAAGAGATCAGAGCGGCTAAAAAGACCTATGCTAAAAAGTTGGAAGACCAGTTTACTTCCAACGACTCAACTTCAGTGTGGAGAGGTCTAAGAGCCATCACGAACTACAAGACACCATCCCCTTGCACTGAGGCTAATCAACAACTTGCTGTTATGTCCTCAGTTGATGAAGACAAGGTTTTACAAGACAAACAGAGAGTCAAGGTCATAGAGTTTTGGTGTTTGGCTTTTATTGGTCCAAACACACACAAAAATAAAACAACCAACAAAAGTGGAGGGAGGAAGGCTGTATGGTTGTGCCAAATCAAAGAAACCAATATAACAAAACAGAGCCTAACTAACTAACTGAGCAGAGAACTAAAACAACAAACAAAAGTCCTGGTTTAAATTATCTAAATGAAAGGTCTGTACTCCAAAACATACACGGGTGGCAACAACCAATAAACCTAGTGGGCTAAACATAAATTTTATACGTGGTGCAAAAATGTATAGGGTACCCACTCACCTGCCAACCTCCCAACCAACAACATGTGATTTACAAATTCAAAGAACATACAAACAAGGCGAGAGAGAGCAAGAGAGAGACTGCAGCTCCAGGTGCTTCCTTTTTAAAGCTTGAGCCAGGCCCTGATTGGCTGCTCCAGGTAGTGAATTACCCAACCAGGGTGTAGCAAACAGGTTCCACTCACCGCACCTGGGAGCAAATAAGGGAGGAGGAAAGACAGGAGCAGGGAGGCAGAAACAAATATCCCCTGCATGTAACACTTGCTAACGACCTGAATGAGTTTTATTGTAGATTTGAAACCCCCAACACCCACTCTGACCATCTCCCTACACAACCATTAACACCTCCTGCAATTCCCCTCTCCAGACCTCCTGCTTTTCAAATCTGTGAAGCTGATGTGTGCCAGGTCTTCAAGAAGAACAAAAGAAGAAAAGCACCAGGCCCAGATGGCGTGACACCAGCCTGTCTGAAAATCTGTGCTGACCAGCTGGCCTCCATCTTTTCACAGATCTTCAATAAATCCCTGGAGTTGTGTGAAGTGCCTTCCTGCTTCAAACGCTCCACCATCATCCCCATCCCAAAGAAACCCAAGATAACAGGACTTAACGACTACAGACCTGTGGCTCTAACGTCTGTCGTCATGAAGTCGTTTGAAAAACTGGTTCTGGGTTATCTGAAGGACATCACTGGACCCCTGCAGTTTGCTTACCGAGCAAACAGGTCCGTGGATGATGCAATTGTAGCGGCCCTTAGCGCTATAGAAATGCGGTTTAGAATAGTAGTTATTGTTAGGCTAGATGTATAGACTCAGAAGATCAGGTTTGACTGCTGGAGCTGGTGTATGTAATTAAGGAAACTGAGACAGGGATTTGGTTTGGTGGTGGTACCGTGTATTAAAGGTGAAAGTGATACAAAAATTAAATACCATATACCCAAAAATTACTATTTACAATTCTGCAGAATAAACATAAATAGAAACAGGATAATGAGCTCAGAGAACTAAATTGACTTAGCTCCTTTAGTACAGTCAGACATTCACCCAGGTTTTAACCAACCCCATACAACAGCAGCAATAGACAAATCCACAGTTCCCACTAACTTATTTCCTCAACGCATTGTCCATGTAATTGTCCATGCATGAATAAAATAGTTCACGTGTTTCAATGTCCATAGAAACCAGTTTGAATGAATATTAACGTCAGCAAGAGAAAGTTGGGAGTGGACTGGCTACAACAGCCTCCTACCAGACCATGGAAGGCAGTTGAGTAGAGTAGAATGTTGAGGTTCTTTGGTGTTCTTAGCTTGCCATCACTGGTTGAGATATCCAAACGGGCACACCTGGCCTGCTAGACAAATAGGTCCTTTGTTAGCAAAACCATGCTCACACTTCATCTCTAGCTAGCTTTTACATACATCCGTGTACACAATTAAAACTACTCCATGTACTCAGTTCAGTTAACAGAAATACAATTTAGGAGAGTCATTCAACTTAACCCCATTACTGTTTGACCAGTTAAGTACATTAAGGGCGTACTCACACTAGGCACGGTTGCCATGAACCGGGCCCGAGGACGATTGTCCCCCCTCCCCACTCCCCCTCTGGCCTGCACTCACATAGGGTTTCAGCATTCGTGCGGAGCACGCCACGTCATTATGGTGCGACGGTTTCGGGATAAACAGGAAGACCGGCGCTCTCTGAACACAACGGAGTCCATCGCTCTGTTTTATTTGTGGATAATTTTGTGTCGTTTGGTACACGGTGGTCCACAGCCCTCTCACAGCCTGTTGTTAAACAGATTTGTCGCCTTAGTGGCGCAAAAATTTTCACGTAATCGTGCTGCTCGTATGAGGAGGTTTGCAAGGTACCAGCTGAAGTGCAGCAAGGACTTTGCAGCTTTGATTACGGACTACAGTTCCGTACATCGACATGGTAAGAATTAATATAATGAAATGTCATTGAATACAATTGAAAAGTATATTGTGAAATTTGAAATACAATATGTGTATAATGTTTTTTTTGTAATTACGACAGTAGCGTTCTAAAGGTAATAATCATGTAACTTAATATAATTTGCTGGTTAATATTAGCTACATTCTTGTATTAAGACACCCGTATTCAACGGGACACATAACTGTTATGTATGCACTGGAGTAGTAGTTTGTTGTTTATTTAATTTCACTTCAAAGTGCTGTAAGGTAATTGTGTATGCATAAACTATATACAGTTAACAATATTTTTCCATTCTGCTGCAGGACCATATGGATTCGGCAGAGATCTGCTGTGTGGTGGCAGCATGTTCTCAGCAGCTGGACAGACTGTGAGTGGAAGGCTAATTTCAGAATGAGAAGGACATCATTCTTGCAGTTGTGCAACAGCCTGCAGGCGCACCTTCAAAGACAGACCACTTCATTCAGAAAACCAGTGCCCTTGGACCAACGTGTTGCAATATGCATATGGAGACTGGCCACAAATGTAGAGTTCAGAACCATCTCCCATTTATTTGGGATTGGTCAGCACTTCTCACAAAAAAAAAAAAAAAAAAAAACAGTATTTCACATAACACAACCATATGCAGTGGTGAAACAAAATAGGCTACCTTGTGTGTGTGGTGTATAATTTATGGAAGTGTGTGGTATATATTGTAGAGGTTCGAGGTCGAATTATAAAGTGTAGAGGTTTGAGGTAGTGTTAGGTTAAAGTGCATAGTAAATATATGCTACGGTATATTAAACAACTTCTGAAAGCAAATAAGAGTATTAACAACAACAACAGCCTCATCCTGGCTTCAAATACCCCCACAGAAGACGTTAGATTCATGAGTTTGTTTGGACAAGACCTCAGTCCCATATGCCTGAGAGAAACCTGCCCTGGTGCATAGACACTGCAAGACTGGGTGTTACATGATGAAATGTTATGATTAAAATACATTTTCATTTACATTTTCACTTCACTTTTTCTCCAACACATAATAGCAAAGAATAATCATGAACTGAATTGTCAACTTTGTCAATTCTTTTAACATGCCAAGGGAATGAATGTATTGTAATGACTTTACTGTAGCCCAATGATAAAGATGTAATATGTTGTCATTAAAGTACACTTTTAAACCAAGGAGAACAGGCACAGATGATTTACACTTTGGAAGCAAAAGTTAAATTTACAACTTAGGTAAAGCCTAAATCAAGTCTAAGTGCATTACCACATTGCAACATGCATAAAATGAACGGTCTGCAGACTAGCATTTAGAGAAAATAACAGGTATGTACATTAAGAATCCAAAGAGTGACATTTCCCCTGTCGTGAAAAACACTAGTATTGCCAGAATCAAAAGAGTGTAGACTTGAGTTTTCCACACCAGACTAGTGTAAATGTCAGCACAGCTATAAATAATCCACTCAAGTACAGATTCAAGTTGTTTTGGAGCGTCGCATGGAGCGTCGCAAAACCGTGACGTCACGCGTCCTGTTCCATGCTCCAGCACGGTTGGCGCTCACACTACATGCGAACCGCGCCCGAGCCCAACTAACCGTGCTCTGGCCCACCTCTTCCAAGCGGGCCAGGGGCGGCTAATCGAGCCGCGCCCGGGCACGGTTCGGAGCACTCACACTAGTCAAACGAACCGCGCTATGGTGGTCAAACGCGCTCGGGCACGGTTCAAACTGGCTAGTGTGAGTAGGCCCTAAATTTCCATAAGTTTAGCCACCCACAATTTGTCCTCACAGGGTTTACAATGCTTTCATGAATAAGCAGCATTAGCATATCAATGCCCCGCGACGCAGGCAGGTACACGTAAATTGATATGCTAACGCTATATTACAAAATGAAACACACACACACACTCACCAAATCCCCGGTTTGAATTGGCCTCAACGGCGTAAACTCTACGTCAACAAATGATGATGGATAGCGCTGCCATGCACGTGATTGGCCGAGAGAGTCATGTGTGATTAGACGGGATAAAATAAAAGCTTTAACCCCAAAAAGTTAATTTTAAACGTGGGTTACACCCTCCCCCCTTAAATCTGTGCACGCCCCGTTGCACGCTAAACCACCTGAATAGGTGAGTCAACGGTAGATTTTGGACTCAACGCGTCAGATAAACTATGCAATAGAGTTTGAACAACAGAAATAAGAGGATTACCTAACGAACTGTACTGTAACCTAGTTGGTGGCAATCGTCGTCGTACCGGACGTTTAGAAGCGGTTTCAATGTTAGGTCCTACTAAATCGGAATCAAAGTTAGATGTATCAGAGACATTACTCCCAACCACTTCACACAACTCCTTTATTAGCTTTGATTCGAAGTCCGGCCCTTGATCAGTATGCAAGCGCTCTGGTATCCCATAGTAAGTAATGAAATGGTCCACGAGACACTTGGCCACCGTTCTAGCCTTTTGATTGGGTGTTGGAAAAGCTAAAGAAAATTTGGTGAAGTGATCGGTTAACACAAGGATGTCCTTAGTGTTGCTGGTGTCTGGCTCAAGACTGAGAAAATCCATGCAGATAAGTTCCAAGGGTCTGGAAGTTTGAATACTGACAAGAGGAGCGGCTTTTTCAGGAAGAGTTTTGCGACGAACACACCGTCCACAGGTCTTAATCTTGTGCTCCACATCAGCAGCCATCTTGGGCCAATAGAAGCGGGTGCGAACAAGATCTAACGATCCAGTAAGTGCTGAAAATGATTCCTCCAAATTGGGTAATGCGTAGGCATCTTTGACAGTTTGTAAATTGAGCTTACGATAGTCAATACAAAGTCGAATGTCACCATTTTTCTTTTTCACAACGACAATTGGCGACGAAAAAGGTGACTCAGATTCTCGTATGACTCCATCATCTAGTAGTTCTCTCAGATGATTCCGGACCGCCTCGATATCCTGAGGGTGAATGGGTCTTGCTCGGTGCTTGAATGGGGTGTTGTCATGCAGATTGATGTGATGTTTTACATGACTAGTGCAGCCGAAATCCATGTTATGATGTGAAAATACATCAGACATGGCATTTAACTTGGTCCTGACCCTTTCTTTCCACTCTGGCGGTAAAGGTGATTCACCAAAATCAAAGTTCAGGGGCTTTTCTGGGGCTTCTGACGTGGTCACTCTGTGTTCTGAGATGATACATTCGTAGGGTCCCAACTCTGCTACAATGGTCAGCGGTGGTATGAAGGTGTCTTGCTCTGACTCATTAGTCACAACAACTGGAACTTGGTGAGGAGAGAGAGATGGCAGAGCAACCAGACAGCTGCTAACGCACAACCCACCCGGCAGGCCTGACACCGGATGTTGAACGACAGCATACTGACTGGCTGGCCCTGAGACTTTTGCAGAGCCTTCCAGAACTACTGTGTGGCCAGCAGGAACAAGAACAGGTGACTTGCTGTGGAGGGTTACAACTCCAAGGTGATCGCTGCAGCTTTGATGGTAAGTCACTTGGAGAGTCTGCAACACAGCACGATAGCCTGAGGCTTGTGGTTGAAAAGAAGAGTAGTCACTTTGCCGGAAATTGTCATACAGAGCGTCAAGAGTGTTCATGCCGATAAGAATTAAATTTGGAAATCCTGGTCTTACATCAGGAACAATAAGTGCCAGTGTTGGAACATTAATAATGCTGCCAACAAAGTCCTTAGGAAATGACATTACTGTCTGGATGTAGCCAAGATATGGAACATTTTGCCCAGCGGCTCCTTCTACTTGGAGTAAGTCTTGCAGTGATTGCACAGGTTGATCAAACAGATATTTGTTGTAATATGACACAGGTATTGTGGTTACTTGTGAACCAGTATCCAGAAGACATGAGCATTGATAGTGATCTCAGCTGTACATCTGGATCCCACAAGTCCTTTTGGTACCCCCTCTTTGGTCTTACATTTGACTGGACATTCGAACATTGCACAGGAAGTGAGTTCTTGGCGGGACAAAATTGGTCCTGCTCAGTTCCCGGGTGTCCCACACCAGAAACTGAAACTAGTTTAAATGTCTATGTGATGTGGAATTTTGCCTTTGCCACTTTTGCTGTTTATCTTGGAATTGCTTCCGCTTTGCACTGACCAACATTGGATTAGGCTCAGCGGCACATTGAGGTCTAATGTGTCCATCTTCCCCGCAGCGGAAACAAAACCCAGGTTTCAGATTAGAAGCAGCGGGTCTTGCGGAGTTCCCCGGCTTTCTCTTTTCATGTCTTTGGACCTCATCCGGGTTCACAGGTGGCTTCGTCTGACTAGCAGTTAGCAAAGTCAGCTGCTGTTGAATAGCCAGCATCTGTTGGGAAAGTTGTTTGGTAAGATTTGTTAAAGCAGTGCACAGATTTGTTTCGTCCTCATTTTGTACCAGTTGGGCCTGAGTAGAAACCTTTTGTCTGGCCCCAAGGTGCTGTTTCATCCTCAAGCTCTTCACCGCTTCTCTATCCTCCTCTGTCCGCAAAAGGAGTAAGAATTCAGCAAATGAAGGCGGATTGGATTTTCTTTGTTTTAGTTGCAGTTCTGAAATTAATCCATTGTCCCAACATCCTCTACAAAATTGAGCCAACAAGCGTTTGTCAGTATCACCCTCAGATACTCCACCCCGCCTCACAGCATGTTGCAGTGCCACCTGCAGACATTGCAGATATTCTGAAGGCCTCTCCCCATGATTCTGAAAAGTGTCCATGAACTTAGCGTAAAGTTCTTCACCGTCTTGAACTGTACCATAAGCAGACTCCAACTGCTGCAGGTAGACACCTGGCAGTGTGTCGTGTCTTAGATGTTTCACCATGTCACAGGCAGGGGGCAACAGGCTGTCACGAATTAGTCTGGTGCGTTGCAGATCAGAGATGGACGGATCACGCAGCACCAACTCCACACCAGACCGCCAGGTATCATAGTCCATCTCCTGGTTTGGCCTAGGAAATTTTCCAGAGAATGACCGCAGCCGATGCGAACTGTGTAGTGAAGTGTCGCTGCTCCGGACCACATGCTCCACAACATAACGCTGTACTTCAGGTGGATTGAGGTCATCAGGTGTAATGGAACGCCTCTCTGTGCTGCTAGGAATAAAAGCAGAAGTGGTAAAAGCTGGCTGTGATGCTTGGCTCCCTCGGACAGATGATTCAGTCAGAGGCACTTGTTGCTCTTGTGTTGGTCTAGAGTCAGTGTGTTCAATTTTTGGCTTTTCTTCAGACTGGCTTTGTGTAATAGACTGCTGTATTTGAGACATCACTTCCCCCAGAACAAGTGCATAGTCCTTCCCAGACAGCTTTGCTATCTTCTGTAGGTCAGCCATATAGGTATCAGTCTTTGAACCACCCAACTTTGACGAATACAATTGAGACAAATTTTGAATATTAAATTTGTTGCTTTCCGTTGAAATAAATGTATACGGCAAGAGCGGCGCTAGTTTAGCTACCGACAACCCTGACACGTATTCCACAACCAACACACGGTAGAATGGTGACTCACAACAATCAATAGTATCTTTAAAATTTATCTCTCCATATTGCTCGAGGAAATCCATTACTTCGGAGGAACTAGACTCTACTGACACATCAACTAACACAGCATTTGGAATTTTTATCCCGAGGGTTTCAAAAATTTCCATGGCAATTCAGGTAGGTATAATTCAATGTGATTGAGGGTTTCTACTTAATTACTATACAACCCAGCTCCTGGCTAGCTTGCCACAATGTAGCGGCCCTTAGCGCTATAGAAATGCGGTTTAGAATAGTAGTTATTGTTAGGCTAGATGTATAGACTCAGAAGATCAGGTTTGACTGCTGGAGCTGGTGTATGTAATTAAGGAAACTGAGACAGGGATTTGGTTTGGTGGTGGTACCATGTATTAAAGGTGAAAGTGATACAAAAATTAAATACCATATACCCAAAAATTACTATTTACAATTCTGCAGAATAAACATAAATAGAAACAGGATAATGAGCTCAGAGAACTAAATTGACTTAGCTCCTTTAGTACAGTCAGACATTCACCCAGGTTTTAACCAACCCCATACAACAGCAGCAATAGACAAATCCACAGTTCCCAGTAACTTATTTCCTCAACGCATTGTCCATGTAATTGTCCATGCATGAATAAAATAGTTCACGTGTTTCAATGTCCATAGAAACCAGTTTGAATGAATATTAACGTCAGCAAGAGAAAGTTGGGAGTGGACTGGCTACAACAGCCTCCTACCAGACCATGGAAGGCAGTTGAGTAGAGTAGAATGTTCAGGTTCTTTGGTGTTCTTAGCTTGCCATCACTGGTTGAGATATCCAAACGGGCACACCTGGCCTGCTAGACAAATAGGTCCTTTGTTAGCAAAACCATGCTCACACTTCATCTCTAGCTAGCTTTTACATACATCCGTGTACACAATTAAAACTACTCCATGTACTCAGTTCAGTTAACAGAAATACAATTTAGGAGAGTCATTCAACTTAACCCCATTACTGTTTGACCAGTTAAGTACATTAAATTTCCATAAGTTTAGCCACCCACAATTTGTCCTCACAGGGTTTACAATGCTTTCATGAATAAGCAGCATTAGCATATCAATGCCCCGCGACGCAGGCAGGTACACGTAAATTGATATGCTAACGCTATATTACAAAATGAAACACACACTCACCAAATCCCCGGTTTGAATTGGCCTCAACGGCATAAACTCTACGTCAACAAATGATGGAAAAGGCTCCTACAAGATTACACATGCAGCTAAGTGTTAGTACGCAAAAGCCATACAATAAATTGGGAACAAACAATTCGATCACGTTACCTGTGCAGCCGTCCTGTTGCGCCTCACTCCCAACTCTGACAAGGAGGAAGCGAACAGGGCTTGTATAGCGCTGCCATGCACGTGATTGGCCGAGAGAGTCATGTTTGATTAGACGGGATAAAATAAAAGCTTTAACCCCAAAAAGTTAATTTTAAACGTGGGTTACACAATCAACATGGGATTGCACTTCATCCTGCAACATCTGGACAAAACAGGGACTTATGTGAGGATCCTGTTTGTGGACTTTAGTTCGTGTAGCCAAGTTTTATAATGAGAAACCCTATTTAGCTGTCTAACCCAGTCACGAAAGGGTTAACTTTCATTTTGTATTTTTGATGGACTTGTGAGTGAGCCAATGGGTGAATTTTATGAGGTACTGAGCTAACCAATCAGCTGCCAGCTAGGCTCCGTTACAGTGACGCCTCTAGTTTTGTGTCACTGCACGTTCTTTTGGCGCTTGCACTTGAGCAAAGAAGGCTGCGTTATCCGCTTGGTAAGATGAACAAAACAATATAAAGTTAATTAAACGAGTTCTGTAATCATTACTTAGTCTGCTGAGTTTATGAGTTCGCTAGCATCTGTGTTAAGCTGTGTTAATGGGTGAATAAATGCAAAAGTGTAAGGTGTAAAGCCTGCGGTGTGCATATGTTAATAAGGTAATTAGCCAAAATAGGCTAGCGAAATACTGGTTAATGTGGTTGAAACCATAAAGAAATGTTAACTTTTCATACTGTTGATAAATAGTTAGTTTGTTAAATACTGATGTTAAAAATTGTAGATTTAATTGTGGTCACTGAAGCTTAAAGAGGTAATAATTTTTAGTGCATTCTTTCCATTGTTACCGGTGCAGAGGGGGATAAATAAGCACATTAACGCCTTAATGCCTCTAATTTAAAGTGATACAATTTGATTAATGTTTACATGCAATTTATGCAGTTTTATTCTTCATACTGTTAAGGTTACTACCGTAAGGTTTCATAAAACTTGATTTTGAAATGTGTTTTTTTATGGAGGATGTAATTTATGTAAATTTAATTTTGATACTAGAGAGAAATTTATATGGGTTTGAGAAGAAACATAAGAGCTGTTGTACAACGAGAGAAAGATTTGTATACTGCATTATAGGTGTACTGAAATATTAATTCATTTTATTTTGTAGAAGCCTGTAGCAGTCCATTTATTCACTGAATGGTAATTGACAGAAATGATTTGGCCTTATTTATAGGTCAGGTTTTGGTAAAGAGTTGGAGACATCGTGCAGAGATCCTTTCCATGGAGTGATACAGATCCACACGTTCCAGACGTTCTCCCAGAGATTCATAGATTCCCAGTCCGGGTGGCTGGGTGGCGAGCCAACCGTGTTTGTGACTTTGACCTTAGACGAATTGCCTGGACCATCCTCTTCATCTTCGTTGTGGTAGGACAAAAACTAACTCAGAGTTAAAAGAGAAAAAGGGCCCCAACGGTGAAATTGAACTTTTGTCAACCAAGGCAAAACGAACCGAGGACGAACTGAGCTCAACGATTCTGATACGAGAGGGTTTTGTTTTGTTTTGTGCGCACTTTATTATTTTAGTTTGTTATTTTTCTCATAAATGTGTTTTCTTGTATGTATGTTTCACCCTGTGAATTTAATACAGGTTTGTCTAAACTGTCCTTCTGGTGTGGTATTCCTTTTTAATTGATCTTCAATTCTCAGGCTCTTAACAATTTAGCGTCTTCTGATTCTGGTCCAAATCGTATTTATGATAACTTCTATGATTACTTCAGACTATTAAATCTATGTACGTTATTACTACCTCGTGATAAGGGTTACATTATTGGCGAGCCAGCCAGGAGCCAGAGACATTGAATATCAATATTGAAAGAATACGCAAAATGGATTTCATACAGAAGTCAGGTGTTAAAATCCCAAATTCAGTGATCGTTAGTGGGGTAACACAGGTAGCAGATCAGGATGAGCAAGTCGTTGATTTCCTTAGGGAGTACGGTTCCATCGAAGTAGCCATTCTCGTTGATGATTCTAAATCGGAATTTTACCAAAACCTGATCATTGAGTTTTCGAGCGGTTCAGCTTTAGTGAACTTAGAGCCACTTTTGCCATTCACACACACAGTGCAGGGTGATCCATGTGCTAAATATGTTGTAAAAGCATTAAGCAGTGTGTACACTACGCAGATTGGCAGTAATGCTACAAAACGTATCTAGCTGAGTTAAAGGGCTTAGCCAAGCTAAGTGGCAAAGACTATGGGGAGGTGTTGAAAGAGATGATGTCTCAGATTGGTGAAGATATTGAAGCTATGAAACCCGTAGGTATAGATGTCTCCCCTTCACATGTTGAGACCCCAGTTGTGACACTTCAACCCCCTACCCCTGAAGATCAACAGCCCCTAGTCTCACTCTTGAATGCCCCACAGGAAGGAAATCGCTTAAATGCCACTGATTCAGTCCTGTTCACTAATGGAGGGAAAGCTCCGTCCCTTTCAATGAGTGACATAAACCCAGCAGAGATACAGAAGGTGGTGGTTGAGCATATTGTGAGGAGTGAGGGTGTTAGCCCACACTTGCAATCTCCTGTAAGGCTTCGTTCTTTTTCTGGAAAAATTCCTAGACCCAGTAACGAAGCTGATTACGACACTTGGCGCTCACACATCGAACTGCTTTTAAATGATCCTAGCATGTCCCATCTTCAGATCTCAAGAAGAATACTCGAATGTCTACTTTCGCCTGCAGCAGATGTTGTCAAAGGGCTACGGCCTGGATCACCCCCCATCGCTTACCTGCAGCTCTTGGACTCAGCCTTTGGTACTGTTGAGGATGGGGAGGAACTTTTTGCGCAGTTTATGAACACCCTTCAAGACCCGGGTGAGAAACCCTCCGCTTACCTCCATCGATTGCAATTAGCATTGAATCTAGCTGTGAGAAGGGGTGGAGCTGCACCGGCCGATGTAGATAACCACCTACTCAAACAGTTCTGTAGAGGATGCTGGGACAATTCTCTACTTTCTTGCCTGCAACTTGAGCAGAAGAAAAGCAACCCCCCTTCATTTGCTGACCTCTTGCTGTTACTAAGAACAGAAGAAGACCGACAGTTAGCAAAAGCTAGTTGCATGAAAAAACACATTGGCACCACCAGGCAACGTGGCCAGCTTCAGCTCCAAAGTGCGTGGGCCTGTGCAGAGTCAAGAGAGAAGTCAGAGGTCAGTCTCAGTGTTATTGAGGATCTTGGGAGGCAAGTAGCCAGTTTACAAAGCCAATTAACCTATTTGATGGCACAGAAAAAGACAAAGGGGGCTGATAACAGGGGAGCAGCAGGGAAAAGTCCAGGCAGAGTACAAAAACTTGATCGTGTTGACACAGACATGCTAAACCAGACAAAGAAAAAGCGGACTAACAGATCCAGGCCTTGGTACTGCTTTAACTGTGGGGAGGATGGGCACATTGCCCCAGTTTGCACAGACAGGGCAAACTCTGCTTTAGTAGCTGAAAGAAAAAAAAAGTTAGAGGAGAAGCAGAAATTGTGGGACGCACAAAACAGTCTCAACTTACCTTTAAACGACTAGCAGTTCCTGTTGGGGACAAACAGGGACTGAAGAGAGTCAACAACGTCCCTCAGACGTAAATGGTGAAGACAAGGCTGAAGTATGTGCTAATCTAAAACACTCAAGTAAGGACCACCCTTTTAAACTCCCTAAGGGGTTGGTTGGTACCAAGAGTACAGCTAACGTCCACATAAAGGGTGAAGAAGTCAGCTGCCTACTAGATACGGGTTCCCAAGTGACAACAGTCCCCCGGTCATTTTATGAACAGCACTTTCCAGAGCAGGATATTAAGCCACTACATGATCTCTTGGAGGTGGAAGGAGCGAATGGACAGTCCGTACTACTTGGGTTACATAGAAATGACTGTAACTTTTCCAAAAGAGTTTATTGGAGCGTCAATGGATGTAAATACACTCGCTTTGGTTATTCCTGACATTCGAGCCACTTCACAGTCTCTTGTGCTTATAGGCACCAATACGTTGGATGTACTGTATGACATGTACTTCAAAGCCGGATTGACACACCATCACCCAATCCCACATGGCTATAGAGCAGTTCTTAAATGTCTTGAGCTTAGGCAAAACAGACCAACAACAGTCAACCCAGTGTAGTAACATTGCAAGGTAGAAGTTCTAAAGTCATTCCAGCGGGTGAAACTGTAGTAGTTGAGGGAGTTGCTTTAGCTTATTGGTTGCAGAATGAGAAGTTTGTAGTCATTGAGCAGCCATCATTACCCTCCTTGCCGGGTGGCTTGTTAGTAACCGCTAGCTTAGTCGACATTCCCCAGCAGCGGCCCTATAAGCTACCAGTAGTCATCAGTAATGAGTCTGACCATGATATAGTCATTCCTGCTAAATGTGCGACAGAGGAGATAAGTGCTTACCAGAGCATCTTGTTACAGGAGCACAGTGTAGTAAAACAATCAGAACCCCTCCCAAAATCACCAGAGGCTCAGTCAAACAATAAGCACAACTTAAACTTCAATTTCAGTGAGTCCCCAATTCCATCTGAATGGAGAGAACGCATCACTCAGCAGCTCAACAACATGCCCGATGTGTTTGCACAACATGACTTGGATTTTGGCCGAACGGATAAGGTGGCACACAACATAAAACTCTCAGATAAAACTCCTTTTAAACAGCGTGCAAGACCAATACACCCACAAGACATCGAAGCTGTTCGCAAACACATTCAGGAGCTTCTTGATGCAGGAGTCATCAGAGAGTCTGAGTCACCGTTTTCGTCACCGATAGTAGTGGTCAGGAAAAAGAATGGCCAAGTCCGGTTGTGCATAGACTACAGGCGTCTGAATCTCCAGACCATAAAAGATGCATACTCTCTTCCAAAGCTGGAAGACACATTCTCAGCGCTCAGTGGTTCCCAGTGGTTCTCCGTCCTTGATTTAAAGTCTGGTTATTACCAAATCGAAGTTGAGGAAGCAGACAAACCCAAGACCGCATTCGTGTGTCCACTTGGGTTCTGGGAATTTAACCGAATGCCTCAGGGAGTGACTAATGCACCGAGCACATTCCAAAGACTAATGGAAAAGTGCATGGGGGACATGCATTTAAAGGATGTGCTAGTCTTTATTGACGACTTGATTGTGTTCTCAAAGACTCTAGAGGAGCATGAAGCAAGGCTGATGAAGGTGCTCACACGCCTCAAAGAGTTCGGGTTGAAATTATCACCTGAAAAGTGTGTCTTCTTCCAGACGTCAGTCCGTTACCTTGGGCATGTAGTTTCCAGGAAGGGAGTCGAGACTGATCCAGAGAAGATTGCTGCTCTTAAGACTTGGCCAGTCCCAAAAAACCTGCGAGAGCTGAGATCTTTTCTTGGGTTTGCTGGGTACTATCGGAGGTTTGTTAAGGGCTACTCCAACATCGTTAAGCCCCTCCACAATCTAACCTCTGGTTACCCACCTTCTCACAGGAAATTAAAGTCAGATGAGAAAGCAGGTCAGTACCACAACCCAAAGGAGGTCTTTGGGAGTCGCTGGACACCCGCTTGCCAGCAGGCATTTGACCTGGTGATTGAGAGCCTTACCTCCGCCCCTGTGTTAGGTTATGCTGATCCCCAGAAGCCCTATGTACTCCACACCGATGCAAGCACCACTGGACTCGGTGCTGTTTTGTATCAGGAACAGGAGGGCCAGTGTCGAGTCATAGGCTATGCAAGCAGAGGGTTGTCAAGGAGTGAGAGCCGCTATCCAGCACACAAGTTGGAATTTTTAGCACTCAAGTGGTCAGTGACAGAAAAGTTCAGTGATTATCTCTACGGCAACCACTTCACCGTTGTTACTGACAGCAATCCGCTGACATACATACTGACCTCAGCAAAACTTGATGCGACAAGCTATAGGTGGCTGGCAGCACTGTCCACTTTCTCATTCAAACTTCTCTATCGTCCAGGAAAGCAAAATGGCGATGCAGATGGACTGTCCCGCCGGCCTCATGGGGAGCTGGCTGATGATCTTAAATCTCAAAAAGAGAGAGCATAAGACAGTTTACTCAGGGTCACCTCTCTGATCCAGAAAATATAGATGCAGTAGATCAAGCTGTTGTGCAAGCAATCTGTGAGAGATAGCTCATTTACAGTGTCAGTACAGACGGTGTTGCCTTAGTTGAAACTCTTGCCATCTCACCTACTGCTGTGCCTGACAGTTATGGGCAAGAAGATGACCTTGGTGGGTTGCCAGTTATCCCCCACTTAACTGAGACAGAGCTTGTGAGTAAACAAAGAGCTGATCAAAGTATAAAACATGTCATTTCCCAGATCGAGCAGGGAGAAAAACCACCCCCAACCTTGCGACATGAACTCACTGAGCTTCCACTGTTGTTGAGGGAGTTAAATCGCCTTGAACTCCGTAATAACATCTTGTACCGGAGGTGCCAAGTAGGCTCTCAGACCTTTTATCAGCTTGTGCTCCCAGCTGAACTTCGTGACACAGTGTTGACCAGCCTACACAATCACATGGGTCATATGGGGGTTGATCGCACACTGGATCTTGTAAGGACCAGATTCTTTTGGCCAAAAATGGCTTTGGATGTGGAGAGAAAAGTCAAAACATGTGGCAGGTGCGTAAGGAGGAAGGCGCTACCTGAGAGAGCGAGAGATGGACTTCCTCTCTCTTGAACCTGACAAAAGTGGGACCAAAGACATACTGGTGATTACAGATCACTTTACTAAGTTTGCGGTTGCCATACCAACACCTAACCAAAAGGCCCGCACAGTGGCAAAGTGTCTGTGGGAGAACTTTATGGTGAACTATGGAATGCCAGAAAAGTTACACAGTGATCAGGGACGTGATTTCGAGTCCCGCACGATAAAAGAACTCTGTCGAGTGGCCGGCATACATAAAGTAAGAACAACCCCATACCACCCTAGGGGAAACCCCGTTGAGCGATTTAATCGCACCCTACTAAACATGCTAGGTACTCTTGAAAGCCCAGAAAAATCTCGTTGGCGTGATTTGTAAAACCCTGGTCCACGCCTATAATTGCACCAGGAATGAGGTGACAGGATTCACACCATATGAACTGATGTTCGGACGTCAGCCTCGGCTGCCGGTTGATTTGGCGTTTGGATTGCCAGTGCAAGGGGTCAGCAAACATCACACAGAGTATGTGCAAAACCTTAAGTCACGACTTGAAGACAGCTACAAGATAGCAATTGAAAATGCTGCAAAGATAGCACGCAAGAACAAAGTGAGGTATGACAGGCATGTGACTGCTTCGGACTTGGAAGCTGGAGACCGAGTATTGGTCAGAAACGTTCGCATTCGAGGAAAACATAAGATTTCAGACAAGTGGGAGTCAATTGTCCATGTGGTGAGGAGGAGAGCAGGTACCCTGCCCGTCTATACAGTCAAACCTGAAAATCAGGATGGTCCTTTGAGAACACTGCATAGGGACTTACTCCTTCCGTGGTTACTTGTCTACAGAGGTCAACAAGGCGCCTGACCAGCAGTCCACAAGGCGCAGACCAGCAACCCGTGCAAATCCTACTGTGGATGAAAATAAGTTCTCAGACGATGAAGATGAAATCATTCCTGCTTACTATTTCAGAGAACCCCAAAATGCTCAGTTTCCCACAGTCCATGACCGTCTAGTGCAGCCTGATCCACCTATGTCTACTGTGCAGGATAAACAGCATACTGAACCTTCAAGCAATTGTCCTGTTGAGAGTCCTGTAAATGCTCAACATGTTGATTGCACTCCTGAGATTAACAAGCCACCTGATATGTCCAATGGTGCCTCAAACAGTCCTCTCACATTTAATGACCCTAACTGTCACCACTACGACACTGAGGACCTACTTACCGAAAGAGTCATGCTTGATGAACAAGTGGATGAAATCGTTGTGACCGAACGTAACTTACCTGCTAGTAAAAACCCTGTGGAGGAACAAAACTTATCTGATGACGACATCCAAATTGAGCAGCTTCCAGTGTTCTCTGACATGTTAGAGAGTGGAAAGGAGATGAACCGTAAAGAACCAGAAGAGGAAATAAAGGATACAACAGTCAGGAGATCAGAGAGAAACCGTCAGCCGTCAAAGAGACTTGACTATACTGAACTCGGAAACCCCTTTGTCACAGTTGTTAAATCATTCTTTCAGGGGTTAACCTCAGCTGTGGCTGACATCTTAAGGGAGGGTGAGGACTCATATCCTTCTGTCCTGTACCCTGAGATACAAACAGTTCAACCATTGCCATGTACAGGGACGTACATGAGTTCAAAGGGGGAGAGTGTAGCCAAGTTTTATAATGAGAAACCCTATTTAGCTGTCTAACCCAGTCACGAAAGGGTTAACTTTCATTTTGTATTTTTGATGGACTTGTGAGTGAGCCAATGGGTGAATTTTATGAGGTACTGAGCTAACCAATCAGCTGCCAGCTAGGCTCCGTTACAGTGACGCCTCTAGTTTTGTGTCACTGCACGTTCTTTTGGCGCTTGCACTTGAGCAAAGAAGGCTGCGTTATCCGCTTGGTAAGATGAACAAAACAATATAAAGTTAATTAAAGAGTTCTGTAATCATTACTTAGTCTGCTGAGTTTATGAGTTCGCTAGCATCTGTGTTAATCTGTGTTAATGGGTGAATAAATGCAAAAGTGTAAGGTGTAAAGCCTGCGGTGTGCATATGTTAATAAGGTAATTAGCCAAAATAGGCTAGCGAAATACTGGTTAATGTGGTTGAAACCATAAAGAAATGTTAACTTTTCATACTGTTGATAAATAGTTAGTTTGTTAAATACTGATGTTAAAAATTGTAGATTTAATTGTGGTCACTGAAGCTTAAAGAGGTAATAATTTTTAGTGCATTCTTTCCATTGTTACCGGTGCAGAGGGGATAAATAAGCACATTAACGCCTTAATGCCTCTAATTTAAAGTGATACAATTTGATTAATGTTTACATGCAATTTATGCAGTTTTATTCTTCATACTGTTAATGTTACTACCGTAAGGTTTCATAAAACTTGATTTTGAAATGTGTTTTTATGGAGGATGTAATTTATGTAAATTTAATTTTGATACTAGAGAGAAATTTATATGGGTTTGATACCTGAGAAGAAACATAAGAGCTGTTGTACAACGAGAGAAAGATTTGTATACTGCATTATAGGTGTACTGAAATATTAATTCATTTTATTTTGTAGAAGCCTGTAGCAGTCCATTTATTCACTGAATGGTAATTGACAGAAATGATTTGGCCTTATTTATAGGTCAGGTTTTGGTAAAGAGTTGGAGACATCGTGCAGAGATCCTTTCCATGGAGTGATACAGATCCACACGTTCCAGACGTTCTCCCAGAGATTCATAGATTCCCAGTCCGGGTGGCTGGGTGGCGCCAACCGTGTTTGTGACTTTGACCTTAGACGAATTGCCTGGACCATCCTCTTCATCTTCGTTGTGGTAGGACAAAAACTAACTCAGAGTTAAAAGAGAAAAAGGGCCCCAACGGTGAAATTGAACTTTTGTCAACCAAGGCAAAACGAACCGAGGACGAACTGAGCTCAACGATTCTGATACGAGAGGGTTTTGTTTTGTTTTGTGCGCACTTTATTATTTTAGTTTGTTATTTTTCTCATAAATGTGTTTTCTTGTATGTATGTTTCACCCTGTGAATTTAATACAGGTTTGTCTAAACTGTCCTTCTGGTGTGGTATTCCTTTTTAATTGATCTTCAATTCTCAGGCTCTTAACAATTTAGCGTCTTCTGATTCTGGTCCAAATCGTATTTATGATAACTTCTATGATTACTTCAGACTATTAAATCTATGTACGTTATTACTACCTCGTGATAAGGGTTACATTCGGCTTTCAACACCATCATCCCAACAGCCCTTCAGACCAAACTGACCCAGCTCTCTGTTCCTAGCTCTATCTGTCAGTGGATCACCAGCTTTCTGACAGATAGGCAACAGTTAGTGAGACTGGGGAAATTTATGTCAAACAGCTGCACCACCAACACTGGTGCCCCTCAGGGATGTGTTCTCTCCCCTCTGCTCTTCTCCCTGTACACCAACAACTGCACCTCTAAAGACCCCTCTGTCAAGCTCCTAAAGTTTGCAGATGACACTACAGTCATCGGCCTCATCCAGGACGGTGATGAGTCTGCTTACAGACAAGAGGTTGAGCAGCTGGCTGTCTGGTGCAGTCTTAACAACCTGGAGCTGAACACGCTCAAAACAGTGGAGATGACCGTGGACTTTAGGAGAAACTAGGGGTGCACCGATCCGACTTTTTCAGTCCCGATACCGATACCGATGCCTGGACTTTGTGTATCTGTCGATACCAGATAGAGATCCAATACTATTGTTGAATTAATAATAAACAGTATACCTTCCACCTTATACCTTCCTTGAAGAGACTAAAGGCATCAGATTTTACTAACTTAACATAACTAAGACAAAATAACAGTTGTATGTAAAGTGCTGAATTCTTATTTATTTAAAAAACAATTGTGCATTCAAATCTAAAATAGAATGTAATCAAACTTCTTTTTTCGTGTATTGGTCAAGCATACAATAGTAATCTGACAGTCACCAAACATTGTTAACATGTCAAAAAATATTTGAATCCTTATAAATTTGTTATATAACAATTGTGCATTCAAATCTAAAATATAATGTAATCAAACTCTTAAATTAAAATAAATAAAATGTAGCCATAAGAAACAAAACAGTGCATTGGTTGAACATACAATAGTAATCAAACAGTAACCAAACATTGTAAACAAAAATATAAAGTGCAAAGTCCTGCAAACACTAATACTGAAACAATAACAAAATAACATGCACAACAATATAAACAACTTTTATTAGCAACAAATAGCAGTTTATAAAAAGTGCAAATACAAGAGTCAAACAGAATTAAATGAACATAAACATCCAGAACAGTTTAGTATTTTTTTAGAGTGTGGGACCTCTCATAAAGCACAGCACACAGCCATCACTTTTATTACGATCGCTGCTTTGATTAGCGCATTTGCGCTGACTATGTTTACCCCTGCCTCGCCCTCCTCGACTGGGTAAAGTGTCAGGATGAACAACACGTATTTGTCCCAAACAGCTGTCAATAGAAGCCGCATTATTCCCGACACCCCCGTCACTACCGCGGCCACGGTAGTACACCCGCCCCGGCTTCTATCACCTGTGCTAAAGGTAAAGTTGCAGGTGCTAAAGGTAAAGCTGCAGGTGCTACGTGCTCACGGCTTCCCTTCTCAACCTCCCCTTCACTACCGCGGCCAGAGCGACTAGTTTCCTACCGTTTCTTTCACTGATGTTTGGCAAAATGTGGGAAAAACAGCGTGTGCTTTATGAGAGACGCTGAGAAAGGCACAGCAGCGCGCCGCTGTCCAAGTTACACACGCACTCACTCGCTCATTCTCACTTTCACTCGGCTGAAAAGACTCTAAAGGTAGATGTTCTCCCTCAGAATCAGAGTCAGCCATTACTAATGTCAAAGCTTCATCACAGGTGTATTTTTTATTTGTCATTTTCATGTTTATCAGCTCGCGTGTAGAGAATGAGGCTTCTATTGAGCCGTTCTGACACTCCCACTGAGACGGAAATATCTCCACACCGCGGACTCTCTGGGATGCTCCATGTTGCTTCTAGCATGCGACACACGTGAAGCTGACGAATGACGTAGGTCCTGCAGCGACGAAGAAAAAAAAAACCTGGATCGGCCCGTGGATCTGTTAATTTTTCCGATCCCCGATCCAGCTATTTTGTCAGTATCGCGGACGATATCCGATCCTAATATCGGATCGGTGCACCCCTAGGAGAAACCCCCCTGCACTTTCCCCACTCACCATCATAAACAGCACTGTGACCGCAGTGGAGTCATTCAGATTCCTGGGTACTACCATCTCACAGGACCTGAAGTGGGACATTCACATTGACTCCATCGTGAAAAAGGCACAGCAGAGGTTGTACTTCCTTCGCCAGCTGAGGAATTTTAACCTGCCACAGGAGCTGCTGAAACAGTTCTACTCAGCCGTCATTGAGTCTGTACTGTGTACTTCTATAACTGTCTGGTTTGGCTCAGCAACAAAATCAGACATGCCTCAGAGCCGCAAATACCAGAACAGCAAGGCACAAAAACAGTTTCTTCCCCCAGGCAATCTACCTCACCAACAGTTAAATGTTCCCCACTTATGCTTATGCAAAAAAAAAAGTGCAATATCCTTATATTCATTTGTTACCCCTCCATCCTAGTACATCCCTGCATCTTATTCAATCCTATTCAATTATCATTTATAGCACAATTGTTTATATTGTTTATACACTTATTTGTTGTCTGTTTATACACTTATTTGTTGTCTGTGTGTTGGTGTCTCTGTGTACTGGTAGCTTATGTCACTAAAACAAATTCCTTGTATGCGCAAGCATACTTGGCAATAAAACTCTTTCTGATTCTGATTCTGATTTCAAGTTTCATCCAATTTGCAAACACACTTTACAAATACCTTTTTGGTCAATCTCAATAGATCAAAATTTTAAACAAATAAACGTTAGTGTGAATTTGTTTATCTTACCGCTTCCGTGTTTGCTGTTGCTTTGTCTGTCTGCAGCTTTTTTCAACCGAAAAGGAGCAGGTGGGAGGTGGGGTGCAGATGAAGTTTGGAGGGGGCACTGTTTTCCGGAGCGGAGGGAGGAAGCCGAGACCTAGAGGCTCCCAGAAACATTTAAACAAAATACCAATGATTAGTGTTTTGAAGTACATGTGTGTAATTCTTTCAAAATCTCTTCTCTACTTCTCTGTTTTTTCTCAAACTAGAAAAATAGCTTATGGAAGCTACCTTTCTCTCTCATGTTGTTCAAACTTTCTCTAAACAAAAACATTACTTTTGTTCTGATTCACATCATTAGACTCATTCTTCATCCAACAATGGCCCATTCATAACACATTTATTCTCTCAAACACACCTGTTATCTTTAACTTTTTAGGTCAACAATTCTCAGTATTGCCAACAATTCTCAGTATAAGCCCCATCACTTTCAGTGGGCTTTCTTCGCTCACTCACCGCGTCACCAGCAGTGAACATTTTTCAGCAAAAGCCTCTCATTTCTCGTGGGCTTTTAAAAACTCACTTCTCATCTGCAGGAATCAATTCTACGTAGGCCTTTATAGTCACATTGACTTCGGACTCATTCATCTCACTTTTTGTTGTTAGTATCTCGATAATGGTCGGACCTATTCATCTCACTTTTTGTTGTTAGTAAGTATCTTGATAATAGTCCATACTCGAATTTTCCTGTGCGTCCAACGCACCATTAAAACCAACAATACTAGCTATGCAAGGCAGTTCGATTGTGGCGTATTACGATATGTGATTATTAATCTAAGACAAATTCTTGTGCTCTCTAGACAAGCTCTTTAGACCTCATACTCCTTCTTGTAATTAGGTGCTCTATCTCGCATAGAGGTTCGCACTTGTCACGGCCAATGAACTAATCGTACGAGTCAGTTTCAAGAAACACCATAAAAACTTACAAAGCATAAGGTATCTATCAAACTTAAATCTAGCAAGACAACAAGCTTTAACACAGATTAACATCAGAATATCCCGTTTAAAACCTCACCATAAGATTGACAATTAGGTTCTCGATCAAAAACACATACTTTTTTCGGCTTTAAATCTCACCATAAACCATATAGGCAGGGTCTCGACAAAGCGGATCTCACCATTTAAGGAATCTCGATCTTTCAGCGTTTAAGAATCTCCTATGTTGGCCAACTTCATGGAAAAACATCAACTATTGGTGATGTAAAGTACATGCAGCCCGCTCAGCACACGCCAGATTTCCAAAACTACTACTTCCGGAAGCTTTGGTATTAAAAATCACACACACACACACACACCAAAAATAAATTAAACAGCCGTTTACCTGAATTTTCAGTCCAATAGTCCAGTTGTTCCGCAGCCAGACTGTCTGTTCTGTCCTCTCGTCTCTCTGCTCTTCTCTTTTTTTTCAGTCCAGATCTCGTCATCGTGTTCACACACACAGAGGGGATATCTGGCCCGTACTGCTTAACAGCACAGCTTGGGACTTACAAGAAATGCTTTTTTTTTGCATTTCTCCGTGCACGTCAGCTCACCTCTTTGTATGAGAAAACACGAGTATTGAAATCCCGGTCACGGCACCAAATGTTATAAGAATTCTATATCCCTATATTATCCAGAGAGACACGGAGACAGATTATATTATAAAAGCTAAAGGCCAGGTTTTATTCTTGCAAGAATGAAGCAAAGACAGGTACATTAAAAGGTACAGAATGCGTTTGCTTAAAGAGGTAAACAATACATGTCGTTTTATAGGATGTTTACTCCTACGCAGTCTGCGACCTAGGTCGTGATGGCCTGCATGTCATAGCATGGAGCAGACAGAAGAATCATATCTAAAACTAAAACATAGACACTAAATGAAAACACATACAATTCCCATAACAGATGGACTGGATAATAATAACATTTTGTTATAACAATGTGCATTCCTCCACAGGCCCTCCTTGAGGCTCGGTCAGTGCAGGTCTTAGTCATCTCTTTCAGTAGTTTGGAGAGTGCCCAAGTGTGGTTGGAGCAGACCGGATGTAGCTTAACCATGTTGCTTGACCCACAAAGAAAGGTAATAAAAAGGAAAATGTGGACATTTAAACACTAAACAAAAGAATTCTGCACATTTCTTTAATTGTTTATGTCAACTGAGGTAGACATAACAATGACTCAGCACAAAAGACTAATAATGTAAACAAATAACTGTGGCGCTGCTGGTAACCCAGATTTGTTTTGAAAGTGTATCTTGAAAGTATCCCCTGTTATAGATTTACAGGAGTTTTGGCCTGGGCTCATCTTACTCAAAGGTAATGAAGTTCGGCTACCTGCTGCAGTACTCCGAGTACGAAGCTGTGGACAGAGACTTTCCGGACGTTCCGCCTCGTCTGCTGGAGGACCTCTATCAGGTCATTTAGCAATCTTTAGATCCTGTAGATCAGACATATAAAACTAAAAGACACGGGCCTTTTTTACATTTTTTGCAAATTTATTGTTGTGTACCTTTTTTGTGGTGAGTTATGCAGGATCAGATAAAAAAAATGCCTCACTTACTGTGGTTTGTCTTGTTTCAGATGGGAGGTGACTTTCTGATTGATGAAGCGGGGAAGGTGATTCTTTGTCACCCAAGTAAAACCCCCCTGGACCGGCCGTCTGTCGAGGACATCCTGCGAGCTGCAGACCCGTCCAACTCCTCTTAGAAACATCAACTAAACACTGATGGAAAGCTGTGTTGGAAATTTTATAAAGCGCCGACATTACCGAAAAAAAGCAGCTCTTTGACTCACACTGATGACGCCACATCTTGCACTCTTGACCCATGAAGAGGTGTGGCCGATGTAACACGGTGCTGCAAAGATGCCTGCTCTTTTTTTTTTGTCAGTTTTGTGGAATTCTTTTAAAATAAAATACCTCAGAATTGTTTTTAGACCTCACCACTGTAGTAATTTTGATTGTTAAAGATTGTTATGAAATTACAATGTTTAAATTAAATATTTATAATGAAGTATATGATTAGCATTTCAGTGTATTTTTAGAAGTCAGTGCCTGAACAATTTAATCAGTAACTTATGTATCATGTATGTTAATTTACAAATGTAAAAATATATTTTAAAAGTTTTTAAGTGTTCTTGTGAGTTTTTCGAAAAACGAGGAAAAATATCACATTACCATTTGTAAGTTTCTTTTTTGTTACATAATGTATCTTGATGTTTGTTATTAATAGAAACATAACTTTGTGAGAAATCAACCCCCTGCCACTCTCATTAGTGACAATGATTTATAAGGCTAACCTAAAATACAAATCACAAAATAGAAGTTTATGTTCAAAATCATTAAAGATGGGATGTAAAAAAAATATTTTAATGTCAGACATTATGTAAAATTATACATGGCATAAAATCTATGAACATTTAAAAAAAAAAAACACACAAACTAATATACTCATAAAATAAGTTATCTTCATCTTGTTTGAAATTTTTTTGTTTAAATGACAAGCTTAGTTCTGTTCAACATGGTCACTCAGTTTGGAGAAGTAGACCGGACCAACACAGATTTCTACAATAAAACAACCGGTGTGTCATTTTTAAGTGTTATCCCTTCCTTATCCTCAACTAAGATCAGTCTCTGTAATTGTAGTTAACCCACTCCCTTGTGAATGGCTTGTCCGACCTCAGTTTCTTTTATTGGGCCTCTTGTCATTCTTAAAGGCTGTTGTGTTACATAATCCTGGCTGATCATCTTGGAAATAAATCCATTTTTTGGGACTTTGCACATATTTTAACTGAAGAATAACAATTCCACTTATGTAGACAAAGACGGAATAGTTTATCTTCTCAGGGATATGCTATCTAACGCCCCCACTGGGATGTCGAGAGACTGGCACAAGAGTGCACAAGAGGAAGGGCCGTATAAGGGGTTCATAGGCGTAACAGACCAAACATTGCTTTTTGATGTGTTGCTAATAACTGTGGTTTATCAGATCCTTGACAACAATGATCTATCGACAATTTATCGCAGCATCTATATGACTCCTGTCTGCTTCTCCAAACTGACTGTATGAGGCTGTACTTAAGCCACAGTTGAAATAATTCAGACTAATCCCTTATGCCACTAGCAGTATTAATAGAGGGTAGTAATCATTTCTGCATCCCCATCTCAAAGTCCCACTCTGTTGTCAAACTCGCACAGATAGTTCATGGTCCGGTCACAGTAGTGGTCCCACCAGTCGCCATCGTCCGACGACATGGCCACACAGTTCTCCCTTCTCCCTCCATCGGGCTGGCTGGACAGAAAATGCTTTCGCCACTGGAAATATGACACTCTGGTCCCATCGTCAAACAAGTACATACCCTCTGATAGCAGGTTGTTGATTCCCAGCCAGACGGGCCAGTTTCCGGGGTGAAAGAAAGATTTGACATAGTCAGCCAGAGCCTCCTGCTCTTTGCGATCTCGGGGCATGGCCATGCGTCCGCCACGCTCAAGGCACTTCCTGGATGCTCCGGCGTAGTCCTCGTTGCTGTTGTACACTAGGTAGCATTTGTATCCTACTCTCAGACCCTTTTGACAACCTGCGTCAGACACATAACATTTACAACATGACACTTTCTGCACAAGTATATTAAAGCTCTGTCATGGTGCATTCCAGTTTCACTTTAGCAAGATTTTTGTTCCTCAAAGACAAACCATCCAAGCATGGTTTGCAGCTTTGGACAAGATTGTTCTTGAACATCAATAGCGTTGATGTCTTCATATGCATGTTACTGAACTTTGTGAGGTCAAGCATGTTGTGTCATGCAGCTGCAACACAACTCTTTGTGTTGCTCTGAATATAAACTCAAAATGTAAGAATGCATTCAAGAGCAATAAAAAGGTGTCTACATTTTTGAGAAGTAGTATAACGTTCTGAATGCTATGCTTACAGCCCACACTTGTGAATAATGTGACCCTGGAACAGCTTTGTTAGTCATTAGTCACTTCAGCTTCAACTTGCACAAAAGAAATACCTTCCAGTCTTTCAAGCTCCTTGCGGTTGTCTTTGCTGTGCTGATGGACTTCTCGGATGTTGTCCTCCAGCTCAGCCACTTTAGCTGAAAAGAACAGAAAAAAACGTAATTCATCTGTCATTCTTAAATGGTTTCATAAACATAAAGACTTACAGTCCATCCGGGTGAGGCGCTCTATCATCTGGTTGACTTTAATGTCCAGCGCCCCACATTCAGCTTGTGTATTGCCTGGTCCATACCGGCCAGTCTGGATACTGTCAGTAGAGACACAGCAGGTTAACATGGAAAAGTCCAAACCGTGTTTACCCCAAGATTCAATATAAAAACGTGACACACAGATGTAGTTGTATGAATTTTCAAAATCTGATGTTGGGTGGGTTGACTCCGGTTCTGGAAGGATATCTGGATTATCTCCTCTCGCCCTTTTCACTTTTGGGGCAGACGCCTGGGACAGAAAAAAAAAGCACAATAAAAAAAAATGTAGGAAACTAATGGTGGATAGACTGAATATTTATAATCTTTTCTGGATTACTTTATGTACAGTATATGACCAGTGTATTAGACAATCACATCACATTGTTTCCACAAAACCTTTTGATAAAATAAGCCACAGTTGTGTTTAGCATCTAGACATGAACCAACTCAAATAGTGAGCAGGTCTATGTTGTAAGATGCTCAGAGAATAGGAACCAACACTATGAATACATGACTCTAGATGACATAGGAAACACAATACACAATACATACTTGTGCAATGTAGGTATTGAAAGCAACTCTGACAAAACTGAACTGTCTCTATGAAGTTTAGCAGACCTTTGAGTTGTAGTGGAGCAAAAGGGAGCACTTTAACAGCTTGCGTGACAGTGTGCATGCTAACAAGTGTGCGTGCTAACAAGTGTGCGTGCTAGCAAGTGTGCTTGCTAACAAGTGTGCGTGCTAGCAAGTGTGCGTGCTAGCAAGTGTGCGTGCTAGCAAGTGTACATGCTAGCAAGTGTACGTGCTAACAAGTGTGTGTGTACATGCTAGCAAGTGTACATGCTAGCAAGTGTACATGCTAACAAGTGTACATGCTAACAAGTGTGTGTGTACATGCTAGCAAGTGTACATGCTAGCAAGTGTACGTGTGTACATGCTAACAAGTGTGTGTTTGTACATGCTAACAAGTGTACGTACATGCTAACAAGTGTACATGCTAACAAGTGTACATGCTAACAAGTGTACATGCTAGCAAGTGTACATGCTAGCAAGTGTGTGTACATAACAGCAAGTGTGTGTGTACATGCCAACAATTGTGTGTGTACATGCCAACAAGTGTGTGTGTACATGTCAACAAGTGTGTGTGTACATGCCAACAAGTGTGTGTACATGCTAACAAGTGTGTGTGTACATGCTAACAAGTGTACATGCTAGCAAGTGTACATGCTAACAAGTGTGTGTACATGCTAACAAGTGTACATGCTAACAAGTGTACATGCTAACAAGTGTGTGTGTACATGCTAGCAGGTGTACATGCTAGCAAGTGTACGTGTGTACATGCTAGCAAGTGTGTGTGTGTACATGCTAACAAGTGTGTGTGTGTGTACATGCTAACAAGTGTACGTACATGCTAACAAGTGTACGTGCTAGCAAGTGTACATGCTAGCATGTACACTTGCTGGCATGTACACAAACTTGTTAGCATGTAAACTTGTTAGCATGTACACTTGTTAGCATGTACACTTGCTAGCATGTACATGCTAACAATTGTGTGTGTGTACATGCTAACAAGTGTGTGTGTGTACATGCTAGCAAGTGTACATGCTAGCAAGTGTACATGCTAGCAAGTGTACATGCTAACAAGTGTGTGTGTACATGCTAGCAAGTGTACATGCTAGCAAGTGTACATGCTAGCAAGTGTACATGCTAACAAGTGTACATGCTAACAAGTGTACATGCTAACAAGTGTGTGTGTACATGCTAACAAGTGTACATGCTAGCAAGTGTACGTGTGTACATGCTAGCAAATGTGTGTGTGTGTACATGCTAACAAGTGTGTGTGTGTGTACATGCTAACAAGTGTGTGTGTGTACATGCTAACAAGTGTACGTACATGCCAACAAGTGTGTGTGTACATGTCAACAAGTGTGTGTGTACATGCCAACAAGTGTGTGTACATGCTAACAAATGTGTGTGTACATGCTAAGAAGTGTACATGCTAGCAAGTGTACATGCTAACAAGTGTACATGCTAACAAGTGTACATGCTAACAAGTGTGTGTGTACATGCTAGCAAGTGTACATGCTAGCAAGTGTACGTGTGTACATGCTAGCAAGTGTGTGTGTGTACATGCTAACAAGTGTGTGTGTGTGTACATGCTAACAAGTGTGTGTTTACATGCTAACAAGTGTACGTACATGCTAACAAGTTATGCATGCTAGCAGGTACGTGCTAGCAAGTGTGCTTGCTAACAAGTGTGCGTGCTAGCAAGTGTGCGTGCTAGCAAGTGTGCGTGCTAGCAAGTGTAGCAAGTGTACACTTGCTAGCACGTACACTGCTAGCGTGTGTGTACATGCTATCAAGTGTACATGCTAGCAAGTGTACATGCTAGCATGTACACTTGCTGGCATGTACACAAACATGTACATGTTAGCATGTACACTTGTTAGCATGTGCACTTGCTAGCATGTACATGCTAACAATTAGCTAAGTGTACATGCTAGCATGTACACTTGCTGGCAAGTACACAAACAATGTAAATGTTAGCATGTATGCTTGTTAACATGTACACTTGCTAGCATGTACATGCTAACAATTGTGTGTGTGTACATGCTAACAAGTGTGTGTGTACATGCTAGCAAGTGTACATGCTAGCAAGTGTACATGCTAAGCAAGTGTACATGCTAACAAGTGTGTGTGTACATTCTAGCAAGTGTACATGCTAGCAAGTGTACATGCTAGCAAGTGTACATGCTAACAAGTGTACATGCTAACAAGTGTACATGCTAACAAGTGTGTGTGTACATGCTAACAAGTGTACATGCTAGCAAGTGTACGTGTGTACATGCTAGCAAATGTGTGTGTACATGCTAACAAGTGTGTGTGTGTACATGCTAACAAGTGTGTGTGTGTACATGCTAACAAGTGTGTTACATGCTAACAAGTGTACGTACATGCTAACAAGTGTACATGCTAGCAAGTGTACATGCTAGCAAGTGTGTGTACATGCCAGCAAGTGTGTGTGTACATGCCAACAATTGTGTGTGTACATGCCAACAAGTGTGTGTGTACATGTCAACAAGTGTGTGTGTACATGCCAACAAGTGTGTGTACATGCTAACAAATGTGTGTGTACATGCTAAGAAGTGTACATGCTAGCAAGTGTACATGCTAACAAGTGTACATGCTAACAAGTGTACATGCTAACAAGTGTGTGTGTACATGCTAGCAAGTGTACATGCTAGCAAGTGTACGTGTGTACATGCTAGCAAGTGTGTGTGTGTACATGCTAACAAGTGTGTGTTTACATGCTAACAAGTGTACGTACATGCTAACAAGTGTACGTGCTAGCAAGTGTACGTGCTAGCAAGTGTGCTTGCTAACAAGTGTGCGTGCTAGCAAGTGTGCGTGCTAGCAAGTGTATGCGTGCTAGCAAGTGTAGCAAGTGTTTGCTTGCTAGTGCTGCTAGCGTGTGTCATGCTATCAAGTGTACATGTGCAAGTGTACATGCTAGCATGTACCTGGCATGCTAACAAACGTGTGTTAGCATGCTGTTAGCATGTGCACTTGCTAGCATGTACATGCTAACAAGTGTGTGTGTACATGCCAACAAGTGTACGTGCTAGCAAGTGTGTGCTAGCATGTGTGCATGCTGTCACAAACTTGTTAGCATGTACACTTGTTAGCATGTACACTTGCTAGCATGTACATGCTAACAATTGTGTGTGTGTACATGCTAACAAGTGTGTGTGTGTACATGCTAGCAAGTGTACATGCTAGCAAGTGTACATGCTAGCAAGTGTACATGCTAACAAGTGTGTGTACATGCTGTAGTGTACATGCTAGCAAGTGTACATGCTAAAGTGTACATGCTAACAAGTGTACATGCTAACAAGTGTACATGCTAACAAGTGTGTGTGTACATGCTAACAAGTGTACATGCTAGCAAGTGTACGTGTGTACATGCTAGCAAATGTGTGTGTGTGTACATGCTAACAAGTGTGTGTGTGTACATGCTAACAAGTGTGTGTGTGTACATGCTAACAAGTGTACATGCTAACAAGTGTCGTACATGCTAACAAGTGTACATGCTAGCAAGTGTACATGCTAGCAAGTGTGTACATGCCAGCAAGTGTGTGTACATGCCAACAATTGTGTGTGTACATGCCAACAAGTGTGTGTACATGTCAACAAGTGTGTGTACATACCAACAAGTGTGTGTACATGCTAACAAATGTGTGTACATGCTAGTGTACATGCTAGCAAGTGTACATGCTAACAAGTGTACATGCTAACAAGTGTGTGTGTACATGCTAGCAAGTGTACATGCTAGCAAGTGTGTGTGTACATGCTAACAAGTGTGTGTGTGTGTACATGCTAACAAGTGTGTGTGTGTGTACATGCTAACAAGTGTGTGTAAAGTGTGTACATGCTAACAAGTGTGCGCAAGTGTGCGTGCTATGTACATGCTAGCACGTACACTGCTAAGCTGTGTACATGCTATCAAGTGTACATGCTAGTGTGTACATGCTAGCATGTACACTTGCTGGCATGTACACAAACTGTAACTTGACATGTAACAAGTGTGCTAGCACGCACTTGTGCATGTACACGCACACTTGTTAGCTGCACGCACACACACAGTTGCTAGCATGTACACCGCTACACTAGCACACTTGCTAGGATGTACAGCTAACATGTACACTTGCTAGCATGTACACAGATGTACATGTACGCTGTGTATGTATGCTTGTGCATGCTACAACATGTTCATGCATGTATACTGCTAGCATGTACACTTGCTAGCACTTGTTAGCATGTACACGCACACTTGTTAGCATTTACACACACATGTTGGCATGTACACGCTATATGTACAGCTGCTAACAACTTGCTAATGTATGTACTTGCTAGCATGTACATGCTAGCATGTGTAACAGCAATACTTGCTAGCATGTACACGCTACTGTATGTGCAATGCTAACAAGTGTTAGCATGCTAACAGTGTGTGTGCATGTACACACACGTGCTGCATACGCTTGCTAGCAACATGCTAGCACGTGTACTACACACGGCTATGCGCACTTGTTAGCATGTACGCGCATGCAGCACGCACACACACTTGCTAGCATGTACAGCATGCATGCATTTACGATGTACACTTGCTAGCATGTACACTTGCTAGCATGTACATGCTGTTAGCATGTGTGCAGTGTATGCTTGCTAGCATGTACACGCTAGCATGTACAGCTAGCATGTACACAGTGTGTATGTACACTTGCTAGCATGTTCACTTGCTAGCATGTATAGCTAGCATGTACATGCATGTACACTTGTTAGCATGTACACGCACTTGTGGCATGTACACACACGCGTGGCGTGTGTGTACATGCTAACAGTATGTACTTGCTAGCAGTGTACGCTAGCATGTGCTTGCTAGCATATACTGCTAACATGTACTTGCTAGCATGTACACTTGTTAGCTAACACGCACATGTTAGCATTTACACACACTTGTTGGCATGTACACACTTGCTAGCGTACACTTGCTAGCATGTACATGCTAGTATGTACACTTGCTAGCATGTACACTTATATGCTACACAGTTGTTAGCATGTACATTTGCTAACATGTACACAGTTGTTAGCATGTGCATTAGCATGTACATGTGCTAGCATGTATGTTGTCGCTGTGCATGCTAGCATGTTCACTTGCTGTACACTTGCTAACGTACATGCTACGCACACTTCTAGCGCTACACTAACAACACTTGCTAGCATGTACACTTGTTAGCATGTACACGCAGCTTAACGCACGCTACACACACACACGCTAGCATGTACACGCGTGTGCTGCTAGCATGTACACTTGGGATGTACACGCTGCTACACTGCTAGCATGTACATGCTACATGTACACTTGCATGTACGCGCAGCATGCTACAAGCGTAGCTAGCATGTACACTTGCTAGCATGTACACACACTTGTTAGCATGTACACATGTACATGCTAGTGTGTACATGCTAGCATGTACACTAAGCATGTTCACTTGTTAGCATGTAAGCACTTGTTAGCATTTACACACACACTTGTTGGCATGTACACAGCATGTACACTTGCTAGCATGTACACTGCTATGTATAGCATAGCTAACAACATGCTTGCTAGCATGTATGCGGCTTCATGTACACTAACTAGCATGTACATGCATGTGCGCATAGCATTTACACACGTTGGCATGTACACACACTTGCTAGCATGTACACTTGCATGTACACTTTCTAGTATGTACACTTGCTAGCATGTACACTTGCTAGCATGTACACACACAGTTAGCATGTACATTTGCTAGCATGTACACACACAGTTGTTAGCATGTACACTTGTTAGCATGTACAGTAGCATGTACAGCTAGCATGTACAGTCGCTAGCATGTACAGTGTACACTTAATAGCATGTACACTTGCTAGCATGTACACACACTTGTTAGCATGTACACTTGCTAGCATGTACAGTTGCTAAGTACACGCTGCTACACTTGTTAGCATGTACACTTGCTAGCATGTACTTGTTAGCATGTACACACACATGTGTACACACACACTTGTTGGTATGTACACACACTTGTTAGCATGTACACTTGCTAGCATGTACACTTGCTAGCATGTACACTTGTTAGCATGTACACACACATTAGCATGTACACACACTTGTTGGCATGTACACACTTGTTAGCATGTACACTTTAGCATGTACACTTGCTAGCATGTACACTTGCTAGTATGTACACTTGCTAGCATGTACACTTATAGCATGTACACACACGTTAGCATGTACATTTGCTAGCATGTACACACACAGTTGTTAGCATGTACACTTGTTAGCATGTACACTTGTTAGCATGTACACTTGCTAGCATGTGCTAGCATGTACACTTGCTAGCATGTACACTTAATAGCATGTACACATGCTAGCATGTACACACACTTGTTAGCATGTACACTTGCTAGCATGTACAGTTGCTAGCATGTACACTGCTAGCATGTACACTTGCTAGCATGTACACAGCATGTACACTTGTAGCTACACACACTTGTTAGCATGTACACACACACTTGTTGGTATGTACATGTATGTACTTGCTAGCATGTACACTTTAGCATGTACACTTGTTAGCATGTATGTAGCATGTACACACACACTTGTTGGCATGTACACACACTTGTTAGCATGTACACTTTAGCATGTACACTTGTGTGTAGCTAGCATGTACACTTGCTAGCATGTACACTTGCTATCATGTACACTTAGCATGTACATGTTAGCATGCACACTTGTTAGCATGTACACACACACTTGGCATGTACACACACACTTGTTGGCATGTACACATGTAGCATGTACACTTGCTAGCATGTACACTTAGCATGTACACTTGCTAGCATGTACACTTAGCATGTACACACACTTGTTAGCATGTACACACACACACTTGTTAGCATGTACACACACTTGTTAGCATGTACACACACTTAGCATGTACACACACACTTAGCATGTAAACTTGTTAGCATATGTACTAGCATGTACACTTGTTAGCATGTACACACACACTTAGCATACACACATGTTGGCATGTACACTTAAGTACACTTGCTAGCATGTACACTTGTTAGCATGCTGCATGTACACTTGCTATCATGTACACTTAGCATGTACACTTGCTAGCATGTACACTTGTTAGCATGTACACACACACTAGCATGTACACACATACACTGGCATGTACACACACTTGTTAGCATGTACACTTGCTAGCATGTACACTTGTTAGCATGTACACTTTAGCATGTACACTTGCTAGCATGTACACTTGCTATCATGTACACTTGTTAGCATGTACCATGGCATGCACGCATGTAACACACACACTAGCAAATGTGTACACACTTACTTATATGTAGCATACACTTTAGCATGTACACACACACTTGTTAGCATGTACACACACACTTGTTAGCATGTACACACACACATTGTTAGCATGTACACACACACTTGTTAGCATGTACACACTTGTTAGCATGTACACACACACTTGTTGGCATGTAAACTTGTTAGCATGTACACTTGCTAGCATGTACACTTGCTAGCATGTACTTGTTAGCATGTACACACACACTTGTTAGCATGCACACACTTGTTGGCATGTACACACACTTGTTAGCATGTACACTTGCTAGCATGTACACTTGTTAGCATGTACACTTGCTAGCATGTACTTGCTATCATGTACACTTGTTAGCATGTACACTTGTTAGCATGTACACTTAGCATGTACACACACACTTGTTAGCATGTACACACATGTTGGCATGTACACACTTGTTAGCATGTACACTTGCTAGCATGTACTTGCTAGCATGTACACTTGTTAGCATGTACACACACATTATGTACACACACTTGTTGGCATGTACACACTTGTTAGCATGTACACTTAGCATGTACACTTGTTAGCATGTACACTTGCTAGCATGTACACTGTATGTACACACACATGTAGACACACTTGCTAAACATACTTGTATTTAACACATTCGTGTGTACTTGTTAGCACATTGTTAAGCACGCTTGTTGCGTACACACACACACACTTGTTAGCACGTACACACACATACTTGTTGTGCATTTACATGCTGTGTACACACACATAGCATATACACTTGTTAGCATGTACACTTGTTAGCATGTACACACAAACTTGTTGGCATGTACACACACTTGTTGGCATGTACACACAGACTTGTTGGCATGTACACACTTGGCATGTACACACACTCTTTGGCATGTTCACACACTTGTTGGCATGTACACACACACTTGTTGTCATGTACACACACACTTGCTGGCATGTACACACTTGTAGCTAGCTTGCTAGCATGTACACTTTGCATGTAATAGCATGTACAGCATGTTGTTAGCATGTACATACTTTGCATGTACAGTTGCTATGTGCGCTATACTTGTGCGTACATAGCGTACACATGTTAGCATTTACACACACACTTGTTGGCATGTACACACACTTGCTAGCATGCACTTGCTAGCAGCTAGTATGTACACTTGCTAGCATGTACACTTGCTAGCATGTACACACACACACAGTGCATGCTAGCATGTACACACACAGTTGTTAGCATGTACACTTGTTAGCACACTTGCTAGCATGTACTTGCTAGCATGTACATGCTAGCATGTACATTTGCTAGCATGTACACCTAGCATGTACACTTCACAGCGTGCGCGCTAGCGCACGTTGCTGCTGTGCGCCACTTGCTAGCGCACACGCTAGCACGCTGTTGGCGTACACACACACTGGCTACATGCTGCATGTACGTCTGCGCATGTACACTTGTTAGCATGTACACTTAGCATGTACCTACACGTTAACATGTACGTGCATGTTAGCATGTACACACACACACATGTTAGCATGTACACACTGTTGGCATGTACACACTTGCTAGCATGTACACTTGCTAGCATGTACGCTAGTATGTACACTTGCTAGCATTTACACTTGCATGTACACACACTTGTTAGCATGTACACTTGTTATCTACACTTGCTAGCATTTATGTATACACACACACTTGTTAGCACACACACACACAATTGTTAGCATGTACACACACACTTGCTAGCATGTACACACGTGCACTTGCTAGCATGTACACTAGCATGTACAGTTGCTAGCATGTACACTTGTTAGCAACTGTACACACACACTTGTTAGCATGTACATTTTCTAGCATGTACACACACAGTTGTTAGCATGTACACTTGTTAGCATGTACACTTGCTAGCATGTACACTTGCTAGCATGTACAGTCACTATGTGCATGCTATAACATGCTATGTAGCTATTAGCACATGCGCATACGCACATACACTTGCAGCACACTTTTATGCTAAACACACACTTGTTGGCATGTACACACACACTTGTTGGCATGTACACACACACTTGCTGGCATGTACACACACTTGCTAGCATGTACACTTGCTAGCATGTACACTTGCTAGCATGTACACGTGCTAGCATGTACACTTGTTAGCATGTACACTTGTTAGCATGTACCTACACTTGTTAACATGTACGTACACTTGTTAGCATGTACACACACACACACACACACTTGTTAGCATGTACACACACACACACTTGTTAGCATGTACACACACACTTGTTAGCATGTACACACACTTGTTGGCATGTACACACACTTGCTAGCATGTACACTGCAGCTGCACTTGCTAGTATGTACACTTGCTAGCATTTACACTTGCTAGCATGTACACACACACACTTGTTAGCATGTACACTTGTTAGCATCTACACTTGCTAGCATGTACACTTGTTAGCATGTAAACACACACATTTGTTAGCATGTACACACACACACAATTGTTAGCATGTACACACACACACAATTGCTAGCATGTACACACGTGCGCGCATGTACATGCTAGCATGTCAGTTGCTGGCATGTACACTTGCTAGCATGTACACGTTGTGGCGACGGTGTGCGCACACGCTAGCACGCGCACACGCACGCGCACTTGTTATACGCACGGTTAGCGCGCGCACTTGTTAGCATACACACTTGTTAGCACGTACACACAGACTTGTTAGCATGTATGCGCTGCTGCACGCACACTTGACACGCACACTTGTTAGCATGTACACTTGTTAGCACGCACATTTGTTAGCATGTACAATTGTTAGCATGTACACACACCCTTGTTAGCATGTACACTTGTTAGCATGTACACTTGTTAGCAGGTACACTTGCTAACGTACACTTGCTATACGTACATACTATGCACACATAGTAGCACACTTGCAGCACGCACTTGCAAACGCACATGCAAGCACGCACATTTTTAGCAAGTGTACATGCTAACAAGTGTACATGCTAACAAGGGTGTGTGTACATGCTAACAAGTGTACATGCTAACAAGTGTGCGTGTAACAAGTTGCGTGCTAACAAGTGTACATGCTGACAAGTGGTGTGTGTAATGCTAACAAGTGTGTGTAGCTGTAAACAAGTGTGCGTGCTAACAAGTGTGCTAACAAGTGTACGTATAACAAGTGCGTATAACAAGTGTGCGTGCTAACAAGTGTGCGTGCTACCAAGTGTGTGCGTGTACAGTAAGTATGCGTGCTTGCAAGTGTGCGTGCTAACAAGTGTGCGTGCTAGTGTGCGTGCTAGCTGTATGCGTGCTAGCAAGTGTGTGTACATGCTAGCAAGTGTACATGCTAACAAGTGTGTGTACATGCTAGCAAGTGTGTGTGTCTGTGTACATGCTAACAAGTGTGTGTGTGTGTGTACATGCTAACAAGTGTGTGTGTGTACATGCTAACAAGTGTGTGTGTACATGCTAGCAAGTGTACATGCTAGCAAGTGTGTGTACATGCCAGCAAGTGTGTGTGTACATGCCAACAAGTGTGTGTGTACATGCCAACAAGTGTGTGTGTACATGCTAACAAGTGTGTGTGTACATGCTAGCAAGTGTACATGCTAGTGTACAAGTGTACAAGTGTGTGTACATGCTAACAAGTGTACATGCTAACAAGTGTACATGCTAACAAGTGTACATGCTAGCAAGTGTACATGCTAGCAAGTGTACATGCTAACAAGTGTACATGCTAGCAAGTGTACATGCTAACAAGTGTGTGTACATGCCAACAAGTGTGTGTGTACATGCTAACAAGTGTGTGTGTGTACATGCTAACAAGTGTACATGCTAGCAAGTGTGTGTGTACATGCTAACAAGTGTACATGCATTTAAGTGTACATGCTAACAAGTGTACATGCTAGCAAGTGTACATGCTAGCAAGTGTACATGCTAGCAATTCTCACACATTCACACACATTCACACTTATTTATACACATTTACCCACATTCACACACATTCAATTTTTGAAAATTACGTTGGTTTATGCTATCTAAAAACTATTGTTTTACTATGGAGTAAAACCCGAAAAGCCCGGATGTAACGGCCATTTTATTGCCCATTCGTAATGACAATATTGGTGAATAGGGGACCAATGGGCGGATATCATCCATAATTATACTATCTATGACATTCACACACATTTACCCACATTCACACACATTCACACACATTTACCCACTTTCACACTTATTTATACACATTCACACACATTCACAAACATTCACCCACATTCACATACATTCACACACATTCACACACATTCACCCACATTCACCCACATTCACGCACATTCACACACATTCACACACATTCACACACATTTACCCACATTTACCCACATTCACACACATATACACACATTTACCCACATTCACACACATTTACCCACATTTACCCACATTCACACACATTTACCCACATTTGCCCACATTCACACACATTTACCCACATTCACACACATATACACACATTCACACACATTTACCCACATTCACACACATTTACCCACAATTCAATCACATTTACCCACATTTACCCACATTCTCACACATTCACCCACATTTAATAAAACATAAAACATAAATATATGCAAATTAAATCTGGACCTCGGTTCTAAACTCTGGCTACTGCTCTGATTAGAAGTAATTCAATATTATTGAGGTACTATTTCGTTCACCTCTCATTGTCGAATCTCACGGTGATCCCCTTGGCTCCCATCGGTTTGTTTACTGCACAGTACAGTGCGTGACACGCTACAATTAGCTTGTTATATTTTTATAATGCATGACATGACAAGCAGTCCAACAAATCAGTAAGTTTATGAAACTCTGAGTCTTTAAAAGAACAGTACAACTGAATGTCATCAGCATAAAAGTGATAAGACACATTTTTAAAACAGTGAATTATTTCACCAAGAGGGCGAATGTACAATAAAAACAAAAGAGGACCTAGCACTGAGCCCTGAGGAACTCCATATGACAGAGGGGTCATTTCAGACAGAATATTGTTAATAGAGACACAAAAAGATCTGTCACTCAGGTAGGAGGAAAACCACTTCAGAACTGATCCAGAGAAACCCGTTTCATATTGTAGACGCTTTAACAATACATTATGGTCCAGAGTATCAAAAGCAGACGATAAATCCAGTAGGATCAAGACAGAGTACTGCCCAGAGTCAGCCGCCATCATAATGTCACTTTAAATCTTCAGCAGGGCAGTCTCAGTTAAATGACATTTTCGGAAGCCTGACTGAAATTTATCTATAAAATTATTTTCATTAAGAAGCATGTCAGCTGCTCCGCCACCACTCTCTCCAAGATTTTAGATAAAAAAGGCAATTTAGAGATTGGCCTGTAGTTGTTTGGTTCAAAATAATCCAAATTGGGCTTATTCAGAATGGGGCTGACGACCGCTTGTTTAAAAGAGCTGGGCACAGAACCAGTTAAAAGAGAAAGGTTGATCAGTTTAACAACATGTGGACCAACTAAATCAAATACATTTAAAAGCAGCGAAGTTGGCATTACATCTAGAGGGCTTGATGATGGTTTCACCTTTTTTAGTAGACCCTTAATGTCCTCTTCAGTGACAGGTGAGAAGGTGGACCAAGAGCACTGAGGAGATAAACCCCAAGATGTGTTGACAGATGATGGGTTTATAGAGGCTCTTATATCATGTACCTTATTCACAAAGGAATGTAAAAACCTGTTGCAGTCAGATTTTGAGTGGACTGGTCCATGAGGAGCTGAAGGAGAGACAATTCTTGATATTGTGTCAAACAGGACTTTAGGATTTTTCTTGTTCAGAACAACAAGATTAGAGAAATAGGCAGATCTGTCCTGTTTTATTTTATCATTTAGTGACACGATGAGGTCCTTCAGGTGCAGTCTGTGGACTTCCAAACTTGTGCATTTCCACAAACGTTCTATTTTACTACAGTTTCTCCTGCAAGAAAAGATTTCCTCATTTATCCAAGGGCAGGGATTTTTAGGGAAGGTGTGTTTACTTTTTAGCGGAGCAACCTTGTTTAAAACAGACAGACAGTGGTTATTAAAAGACTGCATAAAAGATTCAGGCTCACTACAGCCATTAAAAACACTGGGTTCAAATAACTCTGAAAATTTCTCCGCTGTGGATCCATTTATGATGCGTCTTTGTGACATCGGTTTGGAAGGAAGATAGTCCACATTGGAAGACAAGTTAAAAAATATACAACAGTGGTCTGTCACATTAATGTCTGTAACACTCAACTGGTCAATGTTCAGGCCTAAAGAGAAAACAAGGTCCAAAGTGTGGCCTTTTGTATGTGTAGGACCAGAGACATGCTGTTTAAAATGAAGTGCTTCAGTGAGTGTTAAAAACTCAGATGCCAGATTACACGAAGCATCATCGATATGGAGGTTAAAATCCCCGAGTATCAGAACATTTTCAAGTTTGATAATTGAGGATAAAAATTTAGAGAAATCAATCAAAAGCTTAAAGCTGAGTCTGACTATTTTATTTAATTTATGATTGCTTAACGGTTGTGCTCCAGCGAAATCTGTTTATCTATACATTGTTTTGTGTATTCCCTGACAGCCGCTCACTACAGAAATCTCCAAATTGCCTTGTTCCCCTTTTGCCTTTTTAGTGAACACGCAGAGAAAGCCGCAACCAACCACGCAGGGCAGGTTTGGCCTTTGAAGACAAGTACATATATAGAATTATCTTTCTGCATTCAGCTCAAAAACAGGAACTATATAAACAAGTACTTATAAGGAGTTATCTTTCTGCATTCAGCCGAATAACAGGAACTCGGTTATTATGAGACGTCTTGGTATGACATGCACGGCTGGATTCAGCTGCGTGACATTTGAACATACTCCCTCTTAGTATTTTTTTACACACAATACATTTTAATAAACGTTTGCTCATGTAAAAGCTTGTTAGCCTTCAGTTACAATATTTTGCCTTCTTAGCTTATATACAATTTGACAACCTGTACTTACTGCAAAAGCTCTAACAGTCTCTCCAGCTGCGCTTCCTCAGGTTTCTCACCAGGATGTAGTCGCCAGGCTGGAGTTTGTGGAACTGGTGGGTGGCTGGTTCGGGCAGGGAATCAAGCACCTGAGATCTAATATCAGCAAGAACATTAGAGAGTGAGATACAATAAGATATCATTGGGTCTGGCAGAGTACTATGGGCCAGTGCTGCAGGTTTAGATGGGGGTCCAAACCCAATTCCAGGAGGTAGTCCAAACACTATCTCAAAGGGAGAAAGGTTATTTTGCGCGCGCACTCTCATCCTCAGGTACATCAAAGCAATAGGCAGACATTTTACCCAGGCTTTACCTGTTGATTCAGATATTTTTGCCAATTTGCGTTTCAGAGTGCCATTTTCTCTTTCTACAGCTCCTCCAGAAGCTGGATGGTAGGAGCAATGAGTTTTCAGGTCAAATTTTAGGTGTTCACTCAGTGTTTTCAGGATGTCTGCGTGGTTGTGTAGAACACCAAATGCATATTGACTGTCTGTGTAAATGTTAACTGTTTTACCAGATGCCAATTGACAGGCTTTGGTCAGGGCAATTAGTTCTGCTGCTTGCGCTGATAACTGCGCTGAGGACTGAGAGGAGATGACGTCACTGTTGCATGATCATCCAACACTGCATATCCAACGTGTGCAGGGCCAGTGGTTGGGTCCTTGGAAGCTGAACCATCTACATAAAAAATGAGTTCAGGATTAGAAAGAGGAGTGTCAGTTTTTTTCTTTTCCTGTCTAATAAATCAAATGAAATGGTCACTGTCTCTGTGCTCTGCTAAACAACTGTGAAAGACTGCTTATTTTAATCTGCTGCTGTATATTTTAGAATAAGTCGAGTCAAGGCAGTGAAATGTCATAAATATTGGATGAATTTTTTTTTAATGAAGTTTGTTGAATCTTTGGAGAAAAGCTGAAATAGAGGATCTGAACAGCAGGTGTCAGTGCAGCGCAGCACAAGAGACGCCCTGACTTCACAAGACTCTGCACCTGATGAGCATGTAGCTGTGCAGATCTACCAGACTCCCATTTCTCTGATTTCTAAGCTTGTCATTTACTCCTATAATATCTTCAGAAGAGACTGACGGCCCAGTGATTCAAAATGGAGGCGAGGAGGAGAAGCAGACCACAGAAGAGCTGGAGAAGGGGATGAAGGCTCTCTCGACCGACGACACCTCCACGACCCCTGCTGCTCCACCGGCCAAACCCCAAGGCAACACCCCACAGGGATCGCCGTCCAAGTCGCCATCCAAGAAGAAAAAAAAAGTTCAAGCCACCGTCGTTTCTTAAAAAGAGCAAAAAGCAGAAGGAGAAAGCTGAGACCTGAGGCGGTTTGACACAGCCCCTTGGTTAAATACAATTGTGAAACATCACCTCACTATTCCCGTTTTACTAGTAACAATTGATTAGATACTAGCACGTTTTAGTTACTAGTATGATAACTATTCCATTAGTTACTAGTAACTTATTGAACATTTTTGCCATTACAATCTATGGGGCTCTGTAGAGATCACAATTAGTGTGCAATTAGTGACTAGTAACTAAAATAATTACTAGTAACTAATGAAATAGTCACTAGTAACAAAAAATGAAGTACTAGTATGTATTCAATTGTTCATAGTAAAATGGGGAGTTACTAGAAGCTAATAAATAAGTACTAGTAGTTTTTAAATAGTGACTAGTACGTTTTAAGGAAGAAATGTTTAAATGGCTTTCTATAAAGGTTTAAGATAAACAGATTGGGATGATACACCTCCTCATTATCCAACCCAGAGTCATATCATTAAACCGTCATATAACCTAAGTTAACATTAAAGTTCGGCAGTTAAAATACTTTGCACAACATATTATTTTAAATCACATCTTATATTAACATATTCTGAATCATATCTTATATTAACATATTCTGAATCATATCTTATATTAACATATTCTGAATCATATCTTATATTAACATATTTTAAATCATATCTTATATTAACATAGTCTGAATCATATATTATAATAACATAATCTGAATCACAGTCAACTATTCGTGAAATCTATGGAATTAGTCTTTGTGTTTTGTGGCCTTTTAACCATGCACATCCAGATAATATTTTTCAATTAATTCTGTGCATTATTGTTTCAACTTAAATATTTGACATGAACTGTTTATGTATTACAGTGGTTACCTTTAGTTTACAGAGTTGTGGGTGATTCTGATGTAATTTCCGTCCTGACAGATGGGATGAGTCCCACAGAGGTCTGCTGGCAGACCCTTCTGGTCATGTAGCCAATACCATGCGCATATAAACCTAATAATACCTAGCCTATATCTAATGCTGACTAATATATTTTCTTGCTTGCATAGAGTTCCCGTAACTTTAACCCAATCCCATATAATGCTGAGTATATGAGACACAAGATGCACTTGGACCAAAATGAGAAACTGGTCATGTTTGGAGTGACTCATGTGATTGTTGTAGATGGATACAGCAGGAAAATTGTTGCAAATGCAACTATGCCTGTAAAAACAATCTAGCCATCTATGAAGAGGTGTACAGGTCAGTGTTGTATGTTATGTTTGATCGAACATATTTTATCAATTGTAATAATATTAATTATTGAGCGTTTCATATGTGTTTATGTTGACCTGCAGTAACACATTATGGAATCAACTTTGTGTGGATCATGGCAGAGTTTTACCTGTGCCTCTACAGCAAGAGACGCTGTCAGAATATAGACACAACCAGCAAAGACAGCCATACCTCCAAACACAGTCAACAAGGGTAATGTCAACCATCTGCATCTACATTACACCATTAGTGAAAAGTAACTAAGTATATTAAGCCAAGTAATTAACTTAAGTACAAGTCTGAGGAACTTGTACTTTACTTGAGCATATTCATGTCCTGCTACTTTATACTCCACTACATAATGAGTAATGTAATCATTTCAAATATATCAATAACCTGGGCCAATTGTCAAGAGTGGTTACAATCAGTATTTCAGATAATACTTATTCTAGGATTTTGTGTACAGAACTTTTTCTTATGTTTTAAACATTGTGTGGTCTTGGGGATTTTACACAACAAGGTTATTCTTAGTCTATTCACTAGTTCCCAACTGTTAATAACATATAAACACATTGTTAACAGAGCTCTATCATCTCCTTTAAAAAGAACACACACAGAATCACACAGTGGAAAGGATGTGGGCAGAAATTAACAACAGAGTGAATGATCCACTAAAGGAGGCCCTCATCCAGCTACAAGATCAGGAAGCAATAGATATGGAAGACAGTCTGACAAGGTTCTGCACATCTAATCTGACCTGCCAGATGTGCCAAATTGGCATAAACAGATTTGTGCAATCATGGAATGCTCACATGATTCCAGGTCTGTCACTTTTCCCTTACAAGTAATTCAGTTTAAGTGTTTTATCATTGAACATCACAACAAACATTTCTTGTATTGTTAAAGAAAGAGGGATACCAAATCACCTTGCAGGGACTGGAACACCAAGAAAAATCACAACCGATCTTCTACCAGATGCCACAGTTGCAGCTGACATGTATGACAGGGACTCACCAGAGTATCTTCATTCAGAAGTGATCCCTTTCTGTCTGAGGCAGACAAAGTGAGAGCGGAGCAGCACTTTGCACATTATTACACCGACCTTTCAGTTATTTTTGAAAGTGCTGTCAATTCCAACTCTGCTCCTTCAAAGAGGCCTTGATGTACCTCATTGATGTAACAAAGACTTGTTCCTAATTTCATGTGCACTGGTTTGTGAGGAGCCTTGTTACAGATTGCAGGACATATGTGTCTGTGGGCACCATTATGCAGTATATGTATAATATGTATATTATTACATGTCTTTTGTTGGGGTGCCCTTCAGTGTGATAGTTACTCCAGTTGAATTGCTGTTTGGCTATTCTTTTACATGGTTTGATTGACCCATGGGGTCTATGTTTGAATTGTAGAATAGAACGCCTGTGGAGGGACGTTTGGACAGGAGTTACTCACGTTTACTATGACGTATTACACAGCCTGGAGGAAGATGGATCCTCGACATCTCGGATAATCTCCATCTCTTCTGTGCTCAGTACACCTTCCTCCCAAGACTCAAGGCTGACTGGGCCAAGTTTTCTGCTGGATGGAATAATCATCCTTTCAGGACTGAGGGCTTCCTTACCCCAAACCAGTTGTGGAGCTTGGGATGCTGCCTCACCCCATCCATGATCCAGAGACGTCTGAGGCAGATGTGGCAGTTGAGTAATGCCAATTAATTAATAGAGATTATAGAGATAATATCTTCATTACTATTGTCCAGTGTTGTCCTGTCTCTAGAATATTTTTTCAATCTTTATACTGATAATACTCTCCTCTGTTGGTTTTAGGGAATCCATATTGAGGATATTGATTGGGAGAGCTCAGGGCCCTAACCCTAACTGGGGACAGGTGACCTGGATAGTCTTCTGTGTCACCCACCTCTGGATGTTCACCTTTTCAGAGACAGAAAGCAAACAATCATGTAAATTAAATGTTTGGTTTACCTGTACCAGCACAGAGGTAGAATTTGGAAATCTAATATCTTAAGTGTACATACAATGATAATGTAATCTACATGAAAATGTGAAAGACAGAAACTACGTGAACAGAGTTTACAAGAAGAAAACTAAATAAGCAATTACATTCTTCCAGCTCCTGCAAGAAGTCCTGTAGATGGTTCATAACGCCACTTCCACCTGTTCTTTGTTGGAGCCCTTCTCGCTGAACTCAGGTTGGCAAGCCGCAAAGACAAAGTCAGCATCAGCCTGGTGAGAGAAACAATGTGTTGAGTTTATCCAGAAAGAGAGAGCAGTGGTGGTCACGTGAGCTAGAGAGTTAATGAATAGAGCAAGCGGTGCTGGTGAGATTACTTTTGTTTGACACTATGCATTGTTTTTTTTAGGAAAATTGTGGACCTTTAATATCTTCATTACTATTGTCCAGTGACCCCACAAAGTCTATTCAAAAAAGTTAAAGTAAAGGGCATGATTGGTACTTGAAATAAGCAGAGTTTAGGACATGGAAAAACTATCGTTTTGTTATTTTTAAGTGGTATCAGTATGTCGCCGCTTGGCTCTAGGTTAGTTGATCACCAAAAGAGTACCACAGAGAAACACTGAGTTTCCAAATTTAAAAGTCTGAATTTTATTAAAAGTATGCAAGGAAAAAAAAAGAAACAAAACAAAACAATGATAAGAAGCCCAGTCTATAGGCTTTGAAGTCAATCCACAAGTTATAGGGGAAAGTCCGGGAAAACTGCGGGGAGAGCAGTCTCTTGGGGAGAGCAGTCTTTAAGTTGTAGGCCTCGGCCTCCCGTCCGCGCCGCAGGGCCGGCTTGGAGGAGTGCTGGCGCTCCCTCAGCGGTCCCAGTAGACTCCGAGGTCCCAATACGCCGCCACAGGACTACAACACACACGATAATGTCGGCTTAGCGACCACACTAATATAATCAATTAAAACCGCACAGCATGCATAAAAAATACGGGACACGTCCCTTCACTTAGCGTTTAAAATGGCGTTGTACAGGTCCCTGGTTCCTTCCTGGTCCGCGTAGATACGGCCGGTCGCTCCTTACGTCCTGGTCCGGTCTCCTCTCCGAAGGGGGAAGATGGCGCTGTGGACAGGGGAAGGCGGTCTTAGGCACACAGTTAAACACAGCTCAGGTAGGTGTAACCTCCACACAGTCATAGACACTTCCCTTTACTTAGCTGTATCAAAGCTTTGTATGCGGTAGATTCGTGCGGTTTCTCTGGCTTCCCGTTGCCTTCAGTTGGTTCAGCTTTCCGTGCTGCTCGATATCCTTTCCTTCTGCCGTCCCTTCCTCTGTATCTCTGTCCGTTCTTCCGTTGCTGCTTCTCTCTGTTTCCTTCCGGGTTCTCTCTCCTTCCTGGTTTCCTCTCCTTTGCTGTCTTTTAAGCCGGGCTGGGCCACATTTTACATTTACATTTACATTTACATTTATTCATTTAGCAGACGCTTTTATCCAAAGCGACTTACATTACATTACCAGTGTTACAGTCACTGGAGGCAAGGAGGGTTAAGTGTCTTGCCCAAGGACACAACGACAGTATGAACTGTGGGGAGAGCGGGAATCGAACCGCCTACCTTCCGGTTGAAAGACGACCGCTCTACCCACTGAGCTACTGCCCCCCAGGAAGGCCATATTCTATTGGCCTTCATGATTATTCAGGTGCGGTGGGCGTTCCCCATCACGAGTTTCCCCCGTGCGTCATCAACATTTAAAGGGGCCGTGCGTTCACCCAGAACACATAAGATACGTAGTGAGGAGGAGTCGGGCACCCTGTGACAAGTACATACCCTACATTTATTAACTCACCTTCACCTCCATCCCAGGGACAAAGAGTGGTTGGCAGATGTTTGGGTATTGGTTCATTAGATCAGCGAGACCATAAAGTTTCAGACCTTCACGTAGCTGGGAGAGAAGTATGGCATGAAGAACAACAGCACTAAAAAAAAAAAAACATAAATATTAACATCCTTGACAATAATTAGCATAATGAAAAAAAAACATTTTATTGAAGAATTTCTTCCCTCTTTTCAACATTAACAGGTCCATTATAGCCACAGCTCAAAATGTCCTCAATCAGTTCAGTCATTGTAGCCTCTGTGTACAAGTCAATCTTAAATAGACACACAGAAAAAAACATTTTACAGCACTAAAACCCTTAAGACCTCTTACCTGGGAGAGAAGTGATATATACTCAGCATCAGAGACATCCTCTTTGGAAATGTGCTGAATCTGTATCTCCCCATCACACAAGTACTTGTAGCACCAAAGTTTGAGGCAGCAGGGTGGTGGTCCGCTTTGAGCCAGACTTGCAGCCCAGATTTCACCAGCAATTCTGAAAGAAAACCGTATAAATGAGTAGAAACATAGTAATGCCCTGAGGACATACGTGCATAATACCGTGTTAAGATCACAAGCCACATCTTTTAGCCTACTGAACATAAAACAATAAAAAGTATGCACACCTACAGAGACAGACAGGTACGTAAGAGAGGACCTGAAGGGCAACAGACTGAAACAGAGGAAGCTCCCGCACACTGTCTTAACTTGCATCTAAAGTTTAATCAGGGAACAATGTTTCGGTCGCTGTCACCTTCGACAGGTTTGTGGTGTGAACAGAGATAGCAATTTAAATAGACTCAATGGACCATGTGAGCCAATCAGAGCCTATGTAGGCAACTACACTGTCAGTGCCTGAAATGATCAAATATTTTCAAAGTCATCAAACACAATTTCTTTTTTTCTTGTCATATGTGGCCTGGCTCAAGCCTGAATCCAGGCACCATGCCTGAGTTCTTTCAGCCCTCTAACATGTAAACAAAATACTGTTTGTGGACTCGGACTTATCGACCCCACTGTATGCAAACATGGCTTACCTGAAATTTGCTTGATCAAGATCCAACAGGGAATATTAAGGACATTTTCCAGTCTATAGTCACCGTAACAGCTTCTGCTCAATCCCTGCAACCATGTCTTTGAACACAAAGAATCACTCCATTCATGTAACTGTCACTTCTATTGCAATTAAAAAAAAAAAAATCTCCGCCAAGGAGGTTTTGATGGAGTGTTTTTGTTTGTTAGCAAAATAACTCAAGGTTATGAACGAATTTCAACAAAACTTTCAGGAAATTTTGATAATAGGAAAAGGAACAGATGATTCAATTTTGTTGGTGATCAGTTGAAGAAAAGTGGATAAAATAATACAATGCCGGAAATCCGAGCTGCTTGGGAGAGGCTTTCCAAGTGTTTTTCTTGTTCAAATATATGTGTACCTGTGAGGAACTCCTTCAGTAGCGCCCCTGTATCAAGGCCCGCCTCCCCTATGAACCTGATTTTTAACAGACTGGTAGGCAATGCCTTCTTTTGTCGTTTCCATTGAGCAAGGCACTGCTCCACCACATGGGATCTTGATACAGTGAGAGGAAATTCTTTGTTGTTGTTAACAGCAGCAGAGATGGCCTGCAGGACATCATTTTTCAAAGATTCAAGATTCAAAGTGTTTATTGTCATGTGTACAGACAGAAAGCATGTTTCCCTGTACAATGAAATTCTTACTTTGCGTCCACAGTAAAAAGTCACACAAGTAAGTAAAAATAAAAAATAAGACAAATATACAAGTAATAATAATGCAAGTATACAAAAAATACAAATATACAAAAAATACAAGAGGGCAAAAGGAGTAAAGTAGTAAAGTGAGGTAGTGCAGTTGTGATGGTGTAAAGTGAGGTAGTGCAGTAGGTAAACAGTTGTTCATGTAATGTTGTGATTGTGAATGTAGACTCCTATCTGCTGTTTAGGAGTCTTATGGCAGAGGGAAAGAATGAGTTCTTCATTCTGGAAGTCCTGCATTTCACACTTCTGTACCTTCGTCCTGAGGGTAGAAGTGTGAACAGACCATGTTGGGGGTGGGAGGGGTCTTTGAGGATGGAAGCAGCTCTTCTGTGGACTCTGCGGTGGTAGATGCTCTGCAGAGAGGGCAGTGGAGTCCTGGTGATCTTCTGCGCAGTCTTCACCACTCTCAAGACATCATCAAGACTGAAGAAGAAATAAATGTTAGGCAGTACGATTCTGGAAAGCGTATATTGTCTGTTTAATTCTTTCAGGTTAGAGGTTGTCTATCCCTGGTGCAAGTACGTGACTTATTCTTTCTATATTGTGTGTTAGTATTTACATTTTTGTGCCATTTACTTTTTCGTTGCTTCTGTAGGGTCATAGCTTACAGGTGATCCCTGGATTCTTTGACATGATATGAGGTACTTATCCCCAAAAGTTTAAGAGCCTTAGGTTTTTCACTTTTGAAGGAGACTATAGAAGCGTACAAACCTTGAAATGCTCATCTTTTGTTTTGAAGTTGAAGGAATGTAGTGAGTGTCGCTGAATTGACTAAAACACAAGTATGAAGTTGAGAGTGAAACCCATATCCTCTGACCTTAAATATAAATGTGTACAATAAACTCAGTACAGAAGTCACATATAAACGCGTTTAAGTTAAAATGTGGACTTTTTGAGAGAAAGTAATTTTGTTATGATCAGGACTAACTGATCAATAAAAATCATATGAAAAAAAATAGTTTACTGTTGAAATTAAATGTATATTACACACACAGCACAGTCAGCCTTTATGGTAAAAGCTCAGTCAATTTAAAAGTATTAAATACAACTGGTCAATACATTAATCCATTGGTGGGAAGACAGATGCTTGGAGGGATATCTCTAACTAAAATGCTACAGTATCTTGACATATTTTATTATTTATCGCTTGCTTGTGTCTCCAGGTCATTGGGAGGAAAATGATGGCCACAGATTGTGGGCACACGGTCTGCAACTGGCATCACATGTTTAACATAAAAAGGTGGAGAAAATAATACCTCAAAAATAAACACTCAACACATCAAACATACCTTTATCTTTGAAGACACTAAACAAACATCTTCCTCCGTAGGCTGTCAAGAGGAAGAACAAAATTGAAAAATAAATTTTGACATGATTGCATACATCTGTTGTTACTCATCATTCAACAGAGGATGTTTTTGCATAAACTGTTCATTACTTGACACAGCCTCATTGCAAATGTAGCTTAACTACCTTAAAAAAAATCCACATCACCTCAGGTGGAACTGGCCATTACACACGTTATGACCAAATCCAACTGTAATGGTGAGCCTCCTCTTTGTTCTCTTAAGACATTGTGTTCAAGCTTAATGGTCTCCCAACATTATCCATACAATGGCTCTGTACATACCTCCTGTGGATAAGTATCTGAAGGCTTACATGTTTCAACAGCAGCTCTAGGATTGGCAATGGATAGCTGGTGTGACAGGAGTGGCACATTTCCTTTGGCATACTGGAGAAGGACTGGGAGTCAGGAGGCAGTGGTTGAGTGTCTAGTTCCTCCTGTATCGAAACATGCAATATATAGGACACCCTTTCCTCCTATACTTGCAGTCTTCAGCATTAGCCCAGTATATCCACTATTGGGTATTAGCCCAATATATACTCCACAGTATATACCAGCCAGTATAACCCCAGGAGACACCATATAGTTTTCTAGAAGTTGTTTAATAGTTGAACTCTATTGAAATGTGACAGTACTCATCACTCAAGATAATGATTCAAATTATTTTATACCAAGAATAGATTGGCCATGCACAAGTTCTATGTACCTGCTCCTTTGTAAATCAGCCAGCCCCCAGACACACTTTCCAGTTTTGGATAAAGATCTTTGAGGGTTGAACATACCTTCAAGTGTAGAGAATAGAATATCGATAGAATAATAATAATAATTAAAGAGATTCTGTTCATGAGGCTCCACTTTATAACCTTCTCTCATAGTGCTGTGGAGAAAAGGGAAACATACTTGTGCTGACAAAGGCAAAGCTATTGTGGGAGGGTTCAATTAAAACTTGTTTAAATTCTTCATATCCTAGCTTAATGTACAGTTGTTGAAAAGAACAACGCTGTTGCTCATGTTCATAAACAAACTTTGTTACAAATTATGACATCATTTCCATGGTCCACACTCCCACCTGTTGGTCAAAAGGTGTAAGGTTCTGTTTAAAACATGCTCATCCTGAGTCACACTTCTGCTTCTGCAGGTGACTTAACCTGGTCCAGGGCAGGTTTAAGCTCAGGCTGCTGCTGCAAAATCTCAAATTCATTTCAGAATTTTTATTTAGTGAGATAATGTTTGCCAAGAATATGTGTTACATTTTAAATAAACATACATTGATATATAACGTTTTTCTCTTTATATAGATACAAAGAGAAATCTATATATTCTGCATATACAGTATATAGTATATATACACTGTATATATTGCCATTCCTGATGCATGTCTATTGCAGTAGTATTTAGTAGGATTTTTGTACAATTTTTACTTGTACTTGCCAAAAACTGCAAGTGGCATTTTTTTACACTGTTTTGGTAAGTAAGGATGACCTGTTTTCCCTGACCGGGAATCGAACCCGGGCGGTGAGAGCAATCCTAGCCACTAGACCACCAGGAAAGACAAGCTGCCACCTGTGAACAAGGTCTGCATGGGATTTAACTGCAGTCATTATTTGACTCAGAGCTATTGTATGTTACTGATGGCAAGACACCATGTGATTAAGTCAATTATATGCCAAAGATGTTATGAAACCTTTTGTATTAATGCTTTTGTATGAATAGGAGGCCTTTTTCCTGGAATTAAACCTGGTCCACGGCAAGGAGCCCAGGTGTATTCACTCAAACTTGGTACAGCACATCTTACTGAAAAGAATATCCCCTGATTAAGGCAACTTTACCACAAATGTTAAACTAAATATTGCCCATGTAGTTGTGGCCGGGTGGTTAAGGCGATGGACTAGAAATCCATTGGGGTTTCACAGGTTCAAATCCTGTCAACTACGCAGTCCTTTGTCTTGACAACTTTGTTCCATGCTGAGGGTGAGTGAATGGCTAACACTCACTTCAGGACATCTATTTGGTGGCCAAAAAACTATAATGTTTTCCGACATCTGTAAGCATTGCCATTTTTCTCATTGTATAGAAGCAGTCCTTCGTGCAATGTAGATGATGGCAAGCGTCTACTTTACTTTTGTTTGAAAAGATGTCCTGTTTTCTGTGACTGAGAATTGAACCCATGTATTTTGATCAAGGTCCCCATAAAATTCTGTAGATAAATACACAACATCTGATGTGAGGCCACTAGTTAGCATGCTCATTTTGCCATTGTCAATGTACAGCTAACAAGCTGATATAGGTTTCAGCCCCACACAAGAACCTACATGGGACTAAGCAATAGAAATGGAATGAATGAACACCCTTGTATGATAAATAGAGACCACGTAATCAAGACCATTGGGTGCCCAAGAAGGCATGTGGCCATGTCCCCTGTATTCATTTACTTTTGCTGAATTCTGTTCAATATATACTTGTACTTCCCAAAGAGGGAATGTGGCCATGAAACACACTGTTTTTGTAAGTAAAGACTACATGTTTTCCATGACCGGTAATCGAAACCAGTGACTAACGATCTCCTCCTTCAGATGGATGAGGACTCATCGGCTATACTGTTGTTGCAAGATCTCAGCGCTGCATTCGATACGATAGATCATGCAGTGCTAATCAACAGACTTAAATAGTTTTGGCATCTCTGGCTCCGCTCTTGCCTGGTTAGAATCCTCTCTGAGTGAAACAGTCAGGTCCATAAATATTGGACATCGACACAATTCTAATCTTTTGGCTCTATACACCACCACAATGTATTTGAAACAAACAAAATGTGCTTCAACCGCAATTTTTATCTTTAATTTAAGGGTATTTACATTCAAATCAGGTGAACGGGTAGGAATTACAACAGTTTGTATATGTGTCTTCCACTTTTAAGGGACCAAAAGTAATGGGACAATTGCCTGCTCAGCTGTTCCATGCCCAGGTGTGCGGTATTCCCACATTATCCCATTTACAAGAAGCAGATAAAAGGTTCAGAGTTTATTTCATTTGCATTCGGAAACTCACTATCAGTGAAGCATGCCCTCATTAGGCTGGAAAAAAAAAAACATCAGAGAGATAGCAAAAATCTTTAGGTGTGGCCAAATTAACTGTTTGGAACATCCTGAAAAAGAAAGAACGCACCAGAGAGCTCAGAAACACCAAAAGACCCGGAAGATCACGGAAACAACTATGTTGGATGATCAAGAATTCTTTCCCTGGTGAAGAAAACACCCTTCACAATAGTTGGCCGGATCAAGAACACTCTCCAGAAGGTAGGTGAATGTGTGTCAAAGTCAACAATCAAGAGAAGACTTCACCAGAGTGAATACAGAGGGTTCACCAAAAAATGTAAACCATTGGTGAGCCTCAAAAACAGAAAGGCCAGATTAGAGTTTGCCAAACATCTAAAAAGCCTTCACAGTTCTGGAACAACATCCTATGGACCGATGAGACCAAGATCAACTTGTACCAGAGTGATGGGAAGAGAAGAGTATGGAGAAGGAAAGGAACTGCCTATGATCCCAAGCATACCACCTCATCAGTGAATCATGGTGGTGGTAGTGTCATGGCGTGGGCATGTATGGCTGCCAATGGAACTGGTTCTCTTATTTATTGATGATGTAACTGCTGACAAAAGCAGCAGAAAGAAATCTGAAGTGTTTCCAATATTATCTGCTCATATTCAGCCAAATGCTCAGAACTCATTGGACGGCGCATGGACAATGACCCAAGCAGTAGGTATACGCTCACACTGGTTGTAGATGTAGATACACTGACACTGTGGTTTGTAGCTGTAGGCTACACACTCACATTGGCTGTAGCTGTAGATACAAACTCATACTGGTTGTAGCTGTAGGTACAAACTGACACTGGTTGTAGCTGTAGGTAAACACTGACACTGGTTTTATTTGTAGGTACACACTGACACTGGTGTTATCTGTAGATACACACTCACATTGGCTGTAGCTGTAGATACAAACTAACACTGGTTGTAGATGTAGGTACACACTGACACTGGTTGTAGCTGTAGGTACATGCTCAATCTCTCATATTTATATTAAACCTGCCTATTTTTGCAGTAGTATTTAGTAGGATTTTTGTACAATTTTTACTTGTACTTGCCAAAAACTGCAAGTGGCGTTTTCTTACACTGTTTTGGTTAGTAAGGATGACCTGTTTTCCCTGACCGGGCCGCGGCGGTGAGAGCGCCGAATCCTAGCCACTAGACCACCAGGGAAAGACAAGCTGCCACCTGTGAACAAGGTCTGCATGGGATTTATCTGCAGTCATTATTTGACTCAGAGCTATTGTATGTTACTGATGGCAAGACACCATGTGATTAAGTCAATTATATGCCAAAGATGTTATGAAACCTTTTGTATTAATGCTTTTGTATGAATAGAAGGCCTTTTTTCCTGACCGAATTAAACCTGGTCCACGGCAAGGAGCCCAGGTGTATTCACTCAAACTTGGTACAGCACATCTTACTGAAAAGAATATCCCTGATTAAGGCAACTTTAACACAAATGTTAAACTAAATATTGCCCATGTAGTTGTGGCCGAGTGGTTAAGGCGATGGACTAGAAATCCATTGGGGTTTCCCTGCACAGGTTCAAATCCTGTCAACTACGCAGTCCTTTGTCTTGACAACTTTGTTCCATGCTGAGGGTGAGTGAATGGCTAACACTCACTTGAGGGCATCTATTTGGTGGCCAAAAAACTATAATGTTTTCCGACATCTGTAAGCATTGCCATTTTTCTCATTGTATAGAAGCAGTCCTTCGGTGCAATGTAGATGATGGCAAGCGTTTACTTTACTTTTGTTTGAAAAGATGTCCTGTTTTCTCTGACTGAGAATTGAACCCATGTGTTTTGATCAAGGTCCCCATAAAATTCTGTAGATAAATACACAACATCTGATGTGAGGCCACTAGTTAGCATGCTCATTTTGCCATTGTCAATGTACAGCTAACAAGCTGATATAGGTTTCAGCCCCACACAAGAACCTACATGGGACTAAGCAATAGAAATGGAATGAATGAACACCCTTGTATGATAAATAGAGACCACGTAATCAAGACCATTGGGTGCCCAAGAAGGCATGTGGCCATGTCCCCTGTATTCATTTACTTTTGCTGAATTCTGTTCAATATATACTTGTACTTCCCAAAGAGGGAATGTGGCCATGAAACACACTGTTTTTGTAAGTAAAGACTACATGTTTTCCATGACCGGTAATCGAAACCAGTGACTAACGATCTCCTCCTTCAGATGGATGAGGACTCATCGGCTATACTGTTGTTGCAAGATCTCAGCGCTGCATTCGATACGATAGATCATGCAGTGCTAATCAACAGACTTAAATAGTTTTTGGCATCTCTGGCTCCGCTCTTGCCTGGTTAGAATCCTCTCTGAGTGAAACAGTCAGGTCCATAAATATTGGACATCGACACAATTCTAATCTTTTTGGCTCTATACACCACCACAATGGATTTGAAACAAACAAAATGTGCTTCAACCACAATTTTTATCTTTAATTTAAGGGTATTTACATTCAAATCAGGTGAACGGGTAGGAATTACAACAGTTTGTATATGTGTCTTCCACTTTTTAAGGGACCAAAAGTAATGGGACAATTGGCTGCTCAGCTGTTCCATGCCCAGGTGTGCGGTATTCCCACATTATCCCATTTACAAGAAGCAGATAAAAGGTTCAGAGTTTATTTCAAGTGTGCTATTTGCATTCGAAACTCACTATCAGTGAAGCATGCCATCATTAGGCTGGAAAAAAAAAAAACATCAGAGAGATAGCAAAAATCTTTAGGTGTGGCCAAATTAACTGTTTGGAACATCCTGAAAAGAAAGAACGCACCAGAGAGCTCAGAAACACCAAAAGACCCGGAAGATCACGGGAAACAACTATGTTGGATGATCGAAGAATTCTTTCCCTGGTGAAGAAAACACCCTTCACAATAGTTGGCCGGATCAAGAACACTCTCCAGAAGGTAGGTGAATGTGTGTCAAAGTCAACAATCAAGAGAAGACTTCACCAGAGTGAATACAGAGGGTTCACCACAAGATGTAAACCATTGGTGAGCCTCAAAAACAGAAAGGCCTGATTAGAGTTTGCCAAACAACATCTAAAAAAGCCTTCACAGTTCTGGAACAACATCCTATGGACCGATGAGACCAAGATCAACTTGTACCAGAGTGATGGGAAGAGAAGAGTATGGAGAAGGAAAGGAACTGCCTATGATCCCAAGCATACCACCTCATCAGTGAATCATGGTGGTGGTAGTGTCATGGCGTGGGCATGTATGGCTGCCAATGGAACTGGTTCTCTTGTATTTATTGATGATGTAACTGCTGACAAAAGCAGCAGAAAGAAATCTGAAGTGTTTCGGGCAATATTATCTGCTCATATTCAGCCAAATGCTCAGAACTCATTGGACGGCGCTCATAGTACGAATGGACAATGACCAAGCAGTAGGTATACGTTCACACTGGTTGTAGATGTAGATACACACACCGCTGTGGTTTGTAGCTGTAGCTACACACTCACATTGGCTGTAGCTGTAGATACAAACTCATACTGGTTGTAGCTGTAGGTACAAACTGACACTGGTTGTAGCTGTAGGTAAACACTGACACTGGTTTTATTTGTAGGTACACACTGACACTGGTTTTATCTGTAGGTACACACTCACATTGGCTGTAGCTGTAGATACAAACTAACACTGGTTGTAGCTGTAGGTACATGCTCAATCTCTCATATTTATATTAAACCTGCCTATTTTTGCAGTAGTATTTAGTAGGATTTTTGTACAATTTTTACTTGTACTTGCCAAAAACTGCAAGTGGCGTTTTCTTACACTGTTTTGGTAAGTAAGGATGACCTGTTTTCCTGACCGAATCGAACCCGGGCCGCGGCGGTGAGAGCGCCGAATCCTAGCCACTAGACCACCAGGGAAAGACAAGCTGCCACCTGTGAACAAGGTCTGCATGGGATTTATCTGCAGTCATTATTTGACTCAGAGCTATTGTATGTTACTGATGGCAAGACACCATGTGATTAAGTCAATTATATGCCAAAGATGTTATGAAACCTTTTGTATTAATGCTTTTGTATGAATAGAAGGCCTTTTTTCCTGACCGAATTAAACCTGGTCCACGGCAAGGAGCCCAGGTGTATTCACTCAAACTTGGTACAGCACATCTTACTGAAAAGAATATCCCCTGATTAAGGCAACTTTAACACAAATGTTAAACTAAATATTGCCCATGTAGTTGTGGCCGAGTGGTTAAGGTGATGGACTAGAAATCCATTGGGGTTTCCCGCACAGGTTCAAATCCTGTCAACTACGCAGTCCTTTGTCTTGACAACTTTGTTCCATGCTGAGGGTGAGTGAATGGCTAACACTCACTTGAGGGCATCTATTTGGTGGCCAAAAAACTATAATGTTTTCCGACATCTGTAAGCATTGCCATTTTTCTCATTGTATAGAAGCAGTCCTTCGGTGCAATGTAGATGATGGCAAGCGTTTACTTACTTTTGTTTGAAAAGATGTCCTGTTTTCTCTGACTGAGAATTGAACCCATGTGTTTTGATCAAGGTCCCCATAAAATTCTGTAGATAAATACACAACATCTGATGTGAGGCCACTAGTTAGCATGCTCATTTTGCCATTGTCAATGTACAGCTAACAAGCTGATATAGGTTTCAGCCCCACACAAGAACCTACATGGGACTAAGCAATAGAAATGGAATGAATGAACACCCTTGTATGATAAATAGAGACCACGTAATCAAGACCATTGGGTGCCCAAGAAGGCATGTGGCCATGTCCCCTGTATTCATTTACTTTTGCTGAATTCTGTTCAATATATACTTGTACTTCCCAAAGAGGGAATGTGGCCATGAAACACACTGTTTTTGTAAGTAAAGACTACATGTTTTCCATGACCGGTAATCGAAACCAGTGACTAACGATCTCCTCCTTCAGATGGATGAGGACTCATCGGCTATACTGTTGTTGCACGATCTCAGCGCTGCATTCGATACGATAGATCATGCAGTGCTAATCAACAGACTTAAATAGTTTTTGGCATCTCTGGCTCCGCTCTTGCCTGGTTAGAATCCTCTCTGAGTGAAACAGTCAGGTCCATAAATATTGGACATCGACACAATTCTAATCTTTTTGGCTCTATACACCACCACAATGGATTTGAAACAAACAAAATGTGCTTCAACCACAATTTTTTATCTTTAATTTAAGGGTATTTACATTCAAATCAGGTGAACGGGTAGGAATTACAACAGTTTGTATATGTGTCTTCCACTTTTAAGGGACCAAAAGTAATGGGACAATTGGCTGCTCAGCTGTTCCATGCCCAGGTGTGCGGTATTCCACATTATCCCATTTACAAGAAGCAGATAAAAGGTTCAGAGTTTATTTCAAGTGTGCTATTTGCATTCGAAACTCACTATCAGTGAAGCATGCCATCATTAGGCTGGAAAAAAAAAAAAAAAAACATCAGAGAGATAGCAAAATCTTTAGGTGTGGCCAAATTAACTGTTTGGAACATCCTGAAAAGAAAGAACGCACCAGAGAGCTCAGAAACACCAAAAGACCCGGAAGATCACGGAAACAACTATGTTGGATGATCGAAGAATTCTTTCCTGGTGAAGAAAACACCCTTCACAATAGTTGGCCGGATCAAGAACACTCTCCAGAAGGTAGGTGAATGTGTGTCAAAGTCAACAATCAAGAGAAGACTTCACCAGAGTGAATACAGAGGGTTCACCACAAGATGTAAACCATTGGTGAGCCTCAAAAACAGAAAGGCCTGATTAGAGTTTGCCAAACAACATCTAAAAAAGCCTTCACAGTTCTGGAACAACATCCTATGGACCGATGAGACCAAGATCAACTTGTACCAGAGTGATGGGAAGAGAAGAGTATGGAGAAGGAAAGGAACTGCCTATGATCCCAAGCAAACCACCTCATCAGTGAATCATGGTGGTGGTAGTGTCATGGCGTGGGCATGTATGGCTGCCAATGGAACTGGTTCTCTTGTATTTATTGATGATGTAACTGCTGACAAAAGCAGCAGAAAGAAATCTGAAGTGTTTCGGGCAATATTATCTGCTCATATTCAGCCAAATGCTCAGAACTCATTGGACGGCGCTTCATAGTACGAATGGACAATGACCCAAGCAGTAGGTATACGTTCACACTGGTTGTAGATGTAGATACACACCCGCTGTGGTTTGTAGCTGTAGCTACACACTCACATTGGCTGTAGCTGTAGATACAAACTCATACTGGTTGTAGCTGTAGGTACAAACTGACACTGGTTGTAGCTGTAGGTACACACTGACACTGGTTTTATCTGTAGGTACACACTGACACTGGTTTTATCTGTAGGTACACACTCACATTGGCTGTAGCTGTAGATACAAACTAACACTGGTGGTAGCTGTAGGTACACACTGACACTGGTTGTAGCTGTAGGTACATGCTCAATCTCTCATATTTATATTAAACCTGCCTATTTTTGCAGTAGTATTTAGTAGGATTTTTGTACAATTTTTACTTGTACTTGCCAAAAACTGCAAGTGGCGTTTTCTTACACTGTTTTGGTAAGTAAGGATGACCTTTTCCCTGACCGAATCGAACCGCAAGGTGAGAGCGCCGAATCCTAGCCACTAGACCACCAGGGAAAGACAAGCTGCCACCTGTGAACAAGGTCTGCATGGGATTTATCTGCAGTCATTATTTGACTCAGAGCTATTGTATGTTACTGATGGCAAGACACCATGTGATTAAGTCAATTATATGCCAAAGATGTTATGAAACCTTTTGTATTGATGCTTTTGTATGAATAGAAGGCCTTTTTTCCTGACCGAATTAAACCTGGTCCACGGCAAGGAGCCCAGGTGTATTCACTCAAACTTGGTACAGCACATCTTACTGAAAAGAATATCCCTGATTAAGGCAACTTTACACACAAATGTTAAACTAAATATTGCCCATGTAGTTGTGGCCGAGTGGTTAAGGCGATGGACTAGAAATCCATTGGGGTTTCCCCGCACAGGTTCAAATCCTGTCAACTACGCAGTCCTTTGTCTTGACATCTTTGTTCCATATTGAGGGTGAGTGAATGGCTAACACTCACTTGAGGGCATCTATTTGGTGGCCAAAAAACTATAATGTTTTCCGACATCTGTAAGCATTGCCATTTTTCTCATTGTATAGAAGCAGTCCTTCGGTGCAATGTAGATGATGGCAAGCGTTTACTTTACTTTTGTTTGAAAAGATGTCCTGTTTTCTCTGACTGAGAATTGAACCCATGTGTTTTGATCAAGGTCCCCATAAAATTCTGTAGATAAATACACAACATCTGATGTGAGGCCACTAGTTAGCATGCTCATTTTGCCATTGTCAATGTACAGCTAACAAGCTGATATAGGTTTCAGCCCCACACAAGAACCTACATGGGACTAAGCAATAGAAATGGAATGAATGAACACCCTTGTATGATAAATAGAGACCACGTAATCAAGACCATTGGGTGCCCAAGAAGGCATGTGGCCATGTCCCCTGTATTCATTTACTTTTGCTGAATTCTGTTCAATATATACTTGTACTTCCCAAAGAGGGAATGTGGCCATGAAACACACTGTTTTTGTAAGTAAAGACTACATGTTTTCCATGACCGGTAATCGAAACCAGTGACTAACGATCTCCTCCTTCAGATGGATGAGGACTCATCGGCTATACTGTTGTTGCAAGATCTCAGCGCTGCATTCGATACGATAGATCATGCAGTGCTAATCAACAGACTTAAATAGTTTTGGCATCTCTGGCTCCGCTCTTGCCTGGTTAGAATCCTCTCTGAGTGAAACAGTCAGGTCCATAAATATTGGACATCGACACAATTCTAATCTTTTTGGCTCTATACACCACCACAATGGATTTGAAACAAACAAAATGTGCTTCAACCACAATTTTTTATCTTTAATTTAAGGGTATTTACATTCAAATCAGGTGAACGGGGTAGGAATTACAACAGTTTGTATATGTGTCTTCCACTTTTTAAGGGACCAAAAGTAATGGGACAATTGGCTGCTCAGCTGTTCCATGCCCAGGTGTGCGGTATTCCCACATTATCCCATTTACAAGAAGCAGATAAAAGGTTCAGAGTTTATTTCAAGTGTGCTATTTGCATTCGGAAACTCACTATCAGTGAAGCATGCCCTCATTAGGCTGGAAAAAAAAAAAAAAAAAACATCAGAGAGATAGCAAAAATCTTTAGGTGTGGCCAAATTAACTGTTTGGAACATCCTGAAAAAGAAAGAACGCACCAGAGAGCTCAGAAACACCAAAAGACCCGGAAGATCACGGGAAACAACTATGTTGGATGATCGAAGAATTCTTTCCCTGGTGAAGAAAACACCCTTCACAATAGTTGGCCGGATCAAGAACACTCTCCAGAAGGTAGGTGAATGTGTGTCAAAGTCAACAATCAAGAGAAGACTTCACCAGAGTGAATACAGAGGGTTCACCACAAGATGTAAACCATTGGTGAGCCTCAAAAACAGAAAGGCCTGATTAGAGTTTGCCAAACAACATCTAAAAAAGCCTTCACAGTTCTGGAACAACATCCTATGGACCGATGAGACCAAGATCAACTTGTACCAGAGTGATGGGAAGAGAAGAGTATGGAGAAGGAAAGGAACTGCCTATGATCCCAAGCATACCACCTCATCAGTGAATCATGGTGGTGGTAGTGTCATGGCGTGGGCATGTATGGCTGCCAATGGAACTGGTTCTCTTGTATTTATTGATGATGTAACTGCTGACAAAAGCAGCAGAAAGAAATCTGAAGTGGCAATATTATCTGCTCATATTCAGCCAAATGCTCAGAACTCATTGGACGGCGCTTCATAGTACAAAATGGACAATGACCGAAGCAGTAGGTATACGTTCACACTGGTTGTAGATGTAGATACACACCCGCTGTGGTTTGTAGCTGTAGCTACACTCACATTGGCTGTAGCTGTAGATACAAACTCATACTGGTTGTAGCTGTAGGTACAAACTGACACTGGTTGTAGCTGTAGGTACACACTGACACTGGTTTTATCTGTAGGTACACACTGACACTGGTTTTATCTGTAGATACAAACTAACACTTGGCTGGTAGCTGTAGATACAAACTGACACTGGTTGTAGCTGTAGGTACATGCTCAATCTCTCATATTTATATTAAACCTGCCTATTTTTGCAGTAGTATTTAGTAGGATTTTTGTACAATTTTTACTTGTACTTGCCAAAAACTGCAAGTGGCGTTTTCTTACACTGTTTTGGTAAGTAAGGATGACCTGTTTTCCCTGACCGAATCGACCCGGCCGCGCGTGAGAGCGCCGAATCCTAGCCACTAGACCACCAGGGAAAGACAAGCTGCCACCTGTGAACAAGGTCTGCATGGGATTTATCTGCAGTCATTATTTGACTCAGAGCTATTGTATGTTACTGATGGCAAGACACCATGTGATTAAGTCAATTATATGCCAAAGATGTTATGAAACCTTTTGTATTAATGCTTTTGTATGAATAGAAGGCCTTTTTTTCCTGACCGGGAATTAAACCTGGTCCACGGCAAGGAGCCCAGGTGTATTCACTCAAACTTGGTACAGCACATCTTACTGAAAAGAATATCCCTGATTAAGGCAACTTTAACCACAAATGTTAAACTAAATATTGCCCATGTAGTTGTGGCCGAGTGGTTAAGGCGATGGACTAGAAATCCATTGGGGTTTCCTGCACAGGTTCAAATCCTGTCAACTACGCAGTCCTTTGTCTTGACAACTTTGTTCCATGCTGAGGGTGAGTTAATGGCTAACACTCACTTGAGGGCATCTATTTGGTGGCCAAAAAACTATAATGTTTTCCGACATCTGTAAGCATTGCCATTTTTCTCATTGTATAGAAGCAGTCCTTCGGTGCAATGTAGATGATGGCAAGCGTACTTTACTTTTGTTTGAAAAGATGTCCTGTTTTCTCTGACTGAGAATTGAACCCATGTGTTTTGATCAAGGTCCCCATAAAATTCTGTAGATAAATACACAACATCTGATGTGAGGCCACTAGTTAGCATGCTCATTTTGCCATTGTCAATGTACAGCTAACAAGCTGATATAGGTTTCAGCCCCACACAAGAACCTACATGGGACTAAGCAATAGAAATGGAATGAATGAACACCCTTGTATGATAAATAGAGACCACGTAATCAAGACCATTGGGTGCCCAAGAAGGCATGTGGCCATGTCCCCTGTATTCATTTACTTTTGCTGAATTCTGTTCAATATATACTTGTACTTCCCAAAGAGGGAATGTGGCCATGAAACACACTGTTTTTGTAAGTAAAGACTACATGTTTTCCATGACCGGTAATCGAAACCAGTGACTAACGATCTCCTCCTTCAGATGGATGAGGACTCATCGGCTATACTGTTGTTGCAAGATCTCAGCGCTGCATTGATACGATAGATCATGCAGTGCTAATCAACAGACTTAAATAGTTTTTGGCATCTCTGGCTCCGCTCTTGCCTGGTTAGAATCCTCTCTGAGTGAAACAGTCAGGTCCATAAATATTGGACATCGACACAATTCTAATCTTTTGGCTCTATACACCACCACAATGGATTTGAAACAAACAAAATGTCCTTCAACCACAATTTTTTATCTTTAATTTAAGGGTATTTACATTCAAATCAGGTGAACGGGGTAGGAATTACAACAGTTTGTATATGTGTCTTCCACTTTTTAAGGGACCAAAAGTAATGGGACAATTGGCTGCTCAGCTGTTCCATGCCCAGGTGTATTCCCACATTATCCCATTTACAAGAAGCAGATAAAAGGTTCAGAGTTTATTTCAAGTGTGCTATTTGCATTCGAAACTCACTATCAGTGAAGCATGCCCTCATTAGGCTGGAAAAAAAAAAAAAAAAAACATCAGAGAGATAGCAGCAAAAATCTTTAGGTGTGGCCAAATTAACTGTTTGGAACATCCTGAAAAAGAAAGAACGCACCAGAGAGCTCAGAAACACCAAAAGACCCGGAAGATCACGGGAAACAACTATGTTGGATGATCGAAGAATTCTTTCCCTGGTGAAGAAAACACCCTTCACAATAGTTGGCCGGATCAAGAACACTCTCCAGAAGGTAGGTGAATGTGTGTCAAAGTCAACAATCAAGAGAAGACTTCACCAGAGGAATACAGAGGGTTCACCACAAGATGTAAACCATTGGTGAGCCTCAAAAACAGAAAGGCCTGATTAGAGTTTGCCAAACAACATCTAAAAAGCCTTCACAGTTCCGAACAACATCCTATGGACCGATGAGACCAAGATCAACTTGTACCAGAGTGATGGGAAGAGAAGAGTATGGAGAAGGAAAGGAACTGCCTATGATCCCAAGCATACCACCTCATCAGTGAATCATGGTGGTGGTAGTGTCATGGCGTGGGCATGTATGGCTGCCAATGGAACTGGTTCTCTTGTATTTATTGATGATGTAACTGCTGACAAAAGCAGCAGAAAAGAAATCTGAAGTGTTTCGGGCAATATTATCTGCTCATATTCAGCCAAATGCTCAGAACTCATTGGACGGGCTTCATAGTACGAATGGACAATGACCCGAAGCAGTAGGTATACGTTCACACTGGTTGTAGATGTAGATACACACCCGCTGTGGTTTGTAGCTGTAGCTACACACTCACATTGGCTGTAGCTGTAGATACAAACTCATACTGGTTGTAGCTGTAGGTACAAACTGACACTGGTTGTAGCTGTAGGTAAACACTGACACTGGTTTTATTTGTAGGTACACACTGACACTGGTTTTATCTGTAGGTACACACTCACATTGGCTGTAGCTGTAGATACAAACTAACACTGATTGTAGCTGTAGGTACATGCTCAATCTCTCATATTTATATTAAACCTGCCTATTTTTGCAGTAGTATTTAGTAGGATTTTTGTACAATTTTTACTTGTACTTGCCAAAAACTGCAAGTGGCGTTTTCTTACACTGTTTTGGTAAGTAAGGATGACCTGTTTTCCCTGACCGGGAATCGAACCCGGGCATGGCGGTGAGAGCGCCGAATCCTAGCCACTAGACCACCAGGGAAAGACAAGCTGCCACCTGTGAACAAGGTCTGCATGGGATTTATCTGCAGTCATTATTTGACTCAGAGCTATTGTATGTTACTGATGGCAAGACACCATGTGATTAAGTCAATTATATGCCAAAGATGTTATGAAACCTTTTGTATTGATGCTTTTGTATGAATAGAAGGCCTTTTTTCCTGACCGAATTAAACCTGGTCCACGGCAAGGAGCCCAGGTGTATTCACTCAAACTTGGTACAGCACATCTTACTGAAAAGAATATCCCCTGATTAAGGCAACTTTACCACAAATGTTAAACTAAATATTGCCCATGTAGTTGTGGCCGAGTGGTTAAGGCGATGGACTAGAAATCCATTGGGGTTTCCCGCACAGGTTCAAATCCTGTCAACTACGCAGTCCTTTGTCTTGACAACTTTGTTCCATGCTGAGGGTGAGTGAATGGCCAACACTCACTTCAGGACATCTATTTGGTGGCCAAAAAACTATAATGTTTTCCGACATCTGTAAGCATTGCCATTTTTCTCATTGTATAGAAGCAGTCCTTCGGTGCAATGTAGATGATGGCAAGCGTTTACTTTACTTTTGTTTGAAAAGATGTCCTGTTTTCTCTGACTGAGAATTGAACCCATGTGTTTTGATCAAGGTCCCCATAAAATTCTGTAGATAAATACACAACATCTGATGTGAGGCCACTAGTTAGCATGCTCATTTTGCCATTGTCAATGTACAGCTAACAAGCTGATATAGGTTTCAGCCCCACACAAGAACCTACATGGGACTAAGCAATAGAAATGGAATGAATGAACACCCTTGTATGATAAATAGAGACCACGTAATCAAGACCATTGGGTGCCCAAGAAGGCATGTGGCCATGTCCCCTGTATTCATTTACTTTTGCTGAATTCTGTTCAATATATACTTGTACTTCCCAAAGAGGGAATGTGGCCATGAAACACACTGTTTTTGTAAGTAAAGACTACATGTTTTCCATGACCGGTAATCGAAACCAGTGACTAACGATCTCCTCCTTCAGATGGATGAGGACTCATCGGCTATACTGTTGTTGCAAGATCTCAGCGCTGCATTCGATACGATAGATCATGCAGTGCTAATCAACAGACTTAAATAGTTTTTGGCATCTCTGGCTCCGCTCTTGCCTGGTTAGAATCCTCTCTGAGTGAAACAGTCAGGTCCATAAATATTGGACATCGACACAATTCTAATCTTTTTGGCTCTATACACCACCACAATGGATTTGAAACAAACAAAATGTGCTTCAACCACAATTTTTTATCTTTAATTTAAGGGTATTTACATTCAAATCAGGTGAACGGGGTAGGAATTACAACAGTTTGTATATGTGTCTTCCACTTTTTAAGGGACCAAAAGTAATGGGACAATTGGCTGCTCAGCTGTTCCATGCCCAGGTGTGCGGTATTCCCACATTATCCCATTTACAAGAAGCAGATAAAAGGTTCAGAGTTTATTTCAAGTGTGCTATTTGCATTCGGAAACTCACTATCAGTGAAGCATGCCCTCATTAGGCTGGAAAAAAAAAAAAAAAAAACATCAGAGAGATAGCAGCAAAAATCTTTAGGTGTGGCCAAATTAACTGTTTGGAACATCCTGAAAAAGAAAGAACGCACCAGAGAGCTCAGAAACACCAAAAGACCCGGAAGATCACGGGAAACAACTATGTTGGATGATCGAAGAATTCTTTCCCTGGTGAAGAAAACACCCTTCACAATAGTTGGCCGGATCAAGAACACTCTCCAGAAGGTAGGTGAATGTGTGTCAAAGTCAACAATCAAGAGAAGACTTCACCAGAGTGAATACAGAGGGTTCACCACAAGATGTAAACCATTGGTGAGCCTCAAAACAGAAAGGCCTGATTAGAGTTTGCCAAACAACATCTAAAAAAGCCTTCACAGTTCCGGAACAACATCCTATGGACCGATGAGACCAAGATCAACTTGTACCAGAGTGATGGGAAGAGAAGAGTATGGAGAAGGAAAGGAACTGCCTATGATCCCAAGCATACCACCTCATCAGTGAATCATGGTGGTGGTAGTGTCATGGCGTGGGCATGTATGGCTGCCAATGGAACTGGTTCTCTTGTATTTATTGATGATGTAACTGCTGACAAAAGCAGCAGAAAGAAATCTGAAGTGTTTCGGGCAATATTATCTGCTCATATTCAGCCAAATGCTCAGAACTCATTGGACGGCGCTTCATAGTACGAATGGACAATGACCCGAAGCAGTAGGTATACGTTCACACTGGTTGTAGATGTAGATACACACCCGCTGTGGTTTGTAGCTGTAGCTACACACTCACATTGGCTGTAGCTGTAGATACAAACTCATACTGGTTGTAGCTGTAGGTACAAACTGACACTGGTTGTAGCTGTAGGTACACACTGACACTGGTTTTATCTGTAGGTACACACTCACATTGGCTGTAGCTGTAGATACAAACTAACACTGGTGGTAGCTGTAGGTACACACTGACACTGGTTGTAGCTGTAGGTACATGCTCAATCTCTCATATTTATATTAAACCTGCCTATTTTTGCAGTAGTATTTAGTAGGATTTTTGTACAATTTTTACTTGTACTTGCCAAAAACTGCAAGTGGCGTTTTCTTACACTGTTTTGGTAAGTAAGGATGACCTGTTTTCCCTGACCGGGAATCGAACCCGGGCCGCGGCGGTGAGAGCGCCGAATCCTAGCCACTAGACCACCAGGGAAAGACAAGCTGCCACCTGTGAACAAGGTCTGCATGGGATTTATCTGCAGTCATTATTTGACTCAGAGCTATTGTATGTTACTGATGGCAAGACACCATGTGATTAAGTCAATTATATGCCAAAGATGTTATGAAACCTTTTGTATTAATGCTTTTGTATGAATAGAAGGCCTTTTTTTCCTGACCGGGAATTAAACCTGGTCCACGGCAAGGAGCCCAGGTGTATTCACTCAAACTTGGTACAGCACATCTTACTGAAAAGAATATCCCTGATTAAGGCAACTTTACCACAAATGTTAAACTAAATATTGCCCATGTAGTTGTGGCCGAGTGGTTAAGGCGATGGACTAGAAATCCATTGGGGTTTCCCCGCACAGGTTCAAATCCTGTCAACTACGCAGTCCTTTGTCTTGACAACTTTGTTCCATGCTGAGGGTGAGTGAATGGCCAACACTCACTTCAGGACATCTATTTGGTGGCCAAAAAACTATAATGTTTTCCGACATCTGTAAGCATTGCCATTTTTCTCATTGTATAGAAGCAGTCCTTCGGTGCAATGTAGATGATGGCAAGCGTTTACTTTACTTTTGTTTGAAAAGATGTCCTGTTTTCTCTGACTGAGAATTGAACCCATGTGTTTTGATCAAGGTCCCCATAAAATTCTGTAGATAAATACACAACATCTGATGTGAGGCCACTAGTTAGCATGCTCATTTTGCCATTGTCAATGTACAGCTAACAAGCTGATATAGGTTTCAGCCCACACAAGAACCTACATGGGACTAAGCAATAGAAATGGAATGAATGAACACCCTTGTATGATAAATAGAGACCACGTAATCAAGACCATTGGGTGCCCAAGAAGGCATGTGGCCATGTCCCTGTATTCATTTACTTTTGCTGAATTCTGTTCAATATATACTTGTACTTCCCAAAGAGGGAATGTGGCCATGAAACACACTGTTTTTGTAAGTAAAGACTACATGTTTTCCATGACCGGTAATCGAAACCAGTGACTAACGATCTCCTCCTTCAGATGGATGAGGACTCATCGGCTATACTGTTGTTGCAAGATCTCAGCGCTGCATTCGATACGATAGATCATGCAGTGCTAATCAACAGACTTAAATAGTTTTGGCATCTCTGGCTCCGCTCTTGCCTGGTTAGAATCCTCTCTGAGTGAAACAGTCAGGTCCATAAATATTGGACATCGACACAATTCTAATCTTTTGGCTCTATACACCACCACAATGGATTTGAAACAAACAAAATGTGCTTCAACCACAATTTTTATCTTTAATTTAAGGGTATTTACATTCAAATCAGGTGAACGGGTAGGAATTACAACAGTTTGTATATGTGTCTTCCACTTTTAAGGGACCAAAAGTAATGGGACAATTGGCTGCTCAGCTGTTCCATGCCCAGGTGTGCGGTATTCCCACATTATCCCATTTACAAGAAGCAGATAAAAGGTTCAGAGTTTATTTCAAGTGTGCTATTTGCATTCGGAAACTCACTATCAGTGAAGCATGCCCTCATTAGGCTGGAAAAAAAAAAAAACATCAGAGAGATAGCAAAAATCTTTAGGTGTGGCCAAATTAACTGTTTGGAACATCCTGAAAAAGAAAGAACGCACCAGAGAGCTCAGAAACACCAAAAGACCCGGAAGATCACGGAAACAACTATGTTGGATGATCGAAGAATTCTTTCCTGGTGAAGAAAACACCCTTCACAATAGTTGGCCGGATCAAGAACACTCTCCAGAAGGTAGGTGAATGTGTGTCAAAGTCAACAATCAAGAGAAGACTTCACCAGAGTGAATACAGAGGGTTCACCACAAGATGTAAACCATTGGTGAGCCTCAAAAACAGAAAGGCCTGATTAGAGTTTGCCAAACAACATCTAAAAAGCCTTCACAGTTCGAACAACATCCTATGGACCGATGAGACCAAGATCAACTTGTACCAGAGTGATGGGAAGAGAAGAGTATGGAGAAGGAAAGGAACTGCCTATGATCCCAAGCATACCACCTCATCAGTGAATCATGGTGGTGGTAGTGTCATGGCGTGGGCATGTATGGCTGCCAATGGAACTGGTTCTCTTGTATTTATTGATGATGTAACTGCTGACAAAAGCAGCAGAAAGAAATCTGAAGTGTTTCGGGCAATATTATCTGCTCATATTCAGCCAAATGCTCAGAACTCATTGGACGGCGCTTCATAGTACGAATGGACAATGACCCAAGCAGTAGGTATACGTTCACACTGGTTGTAGATGTAGATACACACCGCTGTGGTTTGTAGCTGTAGCTACACACTCACATTGGCTGTAGCTGTAGATACAAACTCATACTGGTTGTAGCTGTAGGTACAAACTGACACTGGTTGTAGCTGTAGGTACACACTGACACTGGTTTTATTTGTAGGTACACACTGACACTGGTTTTATCTGTAGGTACACACTCACATTGGCTGTAGCTGTAGATACAAACTAACACTGATTGTAGCTGTAGGTACATGCTCAATCTCTCATATTTATATTAAACCTGCCTATTTTTGCAGTAGTATTTAGTAGGATTTTTGTACAATTTTACTTGTACTTGCCAAAAACTGCAAGTGGCGTTTTCTTACACTGTTTTGGTAAGTAAGGATGACCTGTTTTCCCTGACCGAATCGAACCCGGGCCGGTGAAAGCGCCGAATCCTAGCCACTAGACCACCAGGAAAGACAAGCTGCCACCTGTGAACAAGGTCTGCATGGGATTTATCTGCAGTCATTATTTGACTCAGAGCTATTGTATGTTACTGATGGCAAGACACCATGTGATTAAGTCAATTATATGCCAAAGATGTTATGAAACCTTTTGTATTAATGCTTTTGTATGAATAGAAGGCCTTTTTCCTGACCGGAATTAAACCTGGTCCACGGCAAGGAGCCCAGGTGTATTCACTCAAACTTGGTACAGCACATCTTACTGAAAAGAATATCCCTGATTAAGGCAACTTTACCACAAATGTTAAACTAAATATTGCCCATGTAGTTGTGGCCGAGTGGTTAAGGCGATGGACTAGAAATCCATTGGGGTTTCCCGCAGGTTCAAATCCTGTCAACTACGCAGTCCTTTGTCTTGACAACTTTGTTCCATGCTGAGGGTGAGTGAATGGCCAACACTCACTTCAGGACATCTATTTGGTGGCCAAAAAACTATAATGTTTTCCGACATCTGTAAGCATTGCCATTTTTCTCATTGTATAGAAGCAGTCCTTGTGCAATGTAGATGATGGCAAGCGTTTACTTTTTGTTTGAAAAGATGTCCTGTTTTCTCTGACTGAGAATTGAACCCATGTGTTTTGATCAAGGTCCCCATAAAATTCTGTAGATAAATACACAACATCTGATGTGAGGCCACTAGTTAGCATGCTCATTTTGCCATTGTCAATGTACAGCTAACAAGCTGATATAGGTTTCAGCCCCACACAAGAACCTACATGGGACTAAGCAATAGAAATGGAATGAATGAACACCCTTGTATGATAAATAGAGACCACGTAATCAAGACCATTGGGTGCCCAAGAAGGCATGTGGCCATGTCCCTGTATTCATTTACTTTTGCTGAATTCTGTTCAATATATACTTGTACTTCCCAAAGAGGGAATGTGGCCATGAAACACACTGTTTTTGTAAGTAAAGACTACATGTTTTCCATGACCGTAATCGAAACCAGTGACTAACGATCTCCTCCTTCAGATGGATGAGGACTCATCGGCTATACTGTTGTTGCAAGATCTCAGCGCTGCATTCGATACGATAGATCATGCAGTGCTAATCAACAGACTTAAATAGTTTTGGCATCTCTGGCTCCGCTCTTGCCTGGTTAGAATCCTCTCTGAGTGAAACAGTCAGGTCCATAAATATTGGACATCGACACAATTCTAATCTTTTTGGCTCTATACACCACCACAATGGATTTGAAACAAACAAAATGTGCTTCAACCACAATTTTTTATCTTTAATTTAAGGGTATTTACATTCAAATCAGGTGAACGGGGTAGGAATTACAACAGTTTGTATATGTGTCTTCCACTTTTTAAGGGACCAAAAGTAATGGGACAATTGGCTGCTCAGCTGTTCCATGCCCAGGTGTGCGGTATTCCCACATTATCCCATTTACAAGAAGCAGATAAAAGGTTCAGAGTTTATTTCAAGTGTGCTATTTGCATTCGGAAACTCACTATCAGTGAAGCATGCCCTCATTAGGCTGGAAAAAAAAACATCAGAGAGATAGCAAAAATCTTTAGGTGTGGCCAAATTAACTGTTTGGAACATCCTGAAAAGAAAGAACGCACCAGAGAGCTCAGAAACACCAAAAGACCCGGAAGATCACGGGAAACAACTATGTTGGATGATCGAAGAATTCTTTCCCTGGTGAAGAAAACACCCTTCACAATAGTTGGCCGGATCAAGAACACTCTCCAGAAGGTAGGTGAATGTGTGTCAAAGTCAACAATCAAGAGAAGACTTCACCAGAGTGAATACAGAGGGTTCACCACAAGATGTAAACCATTGGTGAGCCTCAAAAACAGAAAGGCCTGATTAGAGTTTGCCAAACAACATCTAAAAAGCCTTCACAGTTCGGAACAACATCCTATGGACCGATGAGACCAAGATCAACTTGTACCAGAGTGATGGGAAGAGAAGAGTATGGAGAAGGAAAGGAACTGCCTATGATCCCAAGCATACCACCTCATCAGTGAATCATGGTGGTGGTAGTGTCATGGCGTGGGCATGTATGGCTGCCAATGGAACTGGTTCTCTTGTATTTATTGATGATGTAACTGCTGACAAAAGCAGCAGAAAGAAATCTGAAGTGTTTCGGGCAATATTATCTGCTCATATTCAGCCAAATGCTCAGAACTCATTGGACGCTTCATAGTACGAATGGACAATGACCCGAAGCAGTAGGTATACGTTCACACTGGTTGTAGATGTAGATACACACCCGCTGTGGTTTGTAGCTGTAGCTACACACTCACATTGGCTGTAGCTGTAGATACAAACTCATACTGGTTGTAGCTGTAGGTACAAACTGACACTGGTTGTAGCTGTAGGTACACACTGACACTGGTTTTATCTGTAGGTACACACTGACACTGGTTTTATCTGTAGGTACACACTCACATTGGCTGTAGCTGTAGATACAAACTAACACTGGTTGTAGCTGTAGGTACATGCTCAATCTCTCATATTTATATTAAACCTGCCTATTTTTGCAGTAGTATTTAGTAGGATTTTTGTACAATATTTACTTGTACTTGCCAAAAACTGCAAGTGGCGTTTTCTTACACTGTTTTGGTAAGTAAGGATGACCTGTTTTCCCTGACCGAATCGAACCCGGGCCGCGCGGTGAAAGCACCGAATCCTAGCCACTAGACCACCAGGGAAAGACAAGCTGCCACCTGTGAACAAGGTCTGCATGGGATTTATCTGCAGTCATTATTTGACTCAGAGCTATTGTATGTTACTGATGGCAAGACACCATGTGATTAAGTCAATTATATGCCAAAGATGTTATGAAACCTTTTGTATTAATGCTTTTGTATGAATAGAAGGCCTTTTTTTCCTGACCGAATTAAACCTGGTCCACGGCAAGGAGCCCAGGTGTATTCACTCAAACTTGGTACAGCACATCTTACTGAAAAGAATATCCCTGATTAAGGCAACTTTACCACAAATGTTAAACTAAATATTGCCCATGTAGTTGTGGCCGAGTGGTTAAGGCGATGGACTAGAAATCCATTGGGGTTTCCGCACAGGTTCAAATCCTGTCAACTACGCAGTCCTTTGTCTTGACAACTTTGTTCCATGCTGAGGGTGAGTGAATGGCCAACACTCACTTCAGGACATCTATTTGGTGGCCAAAAACTATAATGTTTTCCGACATCTGTAAGCATTGCCATTTTCTCATTGTATAGAAGCAGTCCTTCGTGCAATGTAGATGATGGCAAGCGTTACTTTACTTTTGTTTGAAAAGATGTCCTGTTTTCTCTGACTGAGAATTGAACCCATGTGTTTTGATCAAGGTCCCCATAAAATTCTGTAGATAAATACACAACATCTGATGTGAGGCCACTAGTTAGCATGCTCATTTTGCCATTGTCAATGTACAGCTAACAAGCTGATATAGGTTTCAGCCCCACACAATAACCTACATGGGACTAAGCAATAGAAATGGAATGAATGAACACCCTTGTATGATAAATAGAGACCACGTAATCAAGACCATTGGGTGCCCAAGAAGGCATGTGGCCATGTCCCCTGTATTCATTTACTTTTGCTGAATTCTGTTCAATATATACTTGTACTTCCCAAAGAGGAATGTGGCCATGAAACACACTGTTTTTGTAAGTAAAGACTACATGTTTTCCATGACCGGTCGAAACCAGTGACTAACGATCTCCTCCTTCAGATGGATGAGGACTCATCGGCTATACTGTTGTTGCAAGATCTCAGCGCTGCATTCGATCGATAGATCATGCAGTGCTAATCAACAGACTTAAATAGTTTTTGGCATCTCTGGCTCCGCTCTTGCCTGGTTAGAATCCTCTCTGAGTGAAACAGTCAGGTCCATAAATATTGGACATCGACACAATTCTAATCTTTTTGGCTCTATACACCACCACAATGGATTTGAAACAAACAAAATGTGCTTCAACCACAATTTTTATCTTTAATTTAAGGGTATTTACATTCAAATCAGGTGAACGGGTAGGAATTACAACAGTTTGTATATGTGTCTTCCACTTTTAAGGGACCAAAAGTAATGGGACAATTGGCTGCTCAGCTGTTCCATGCCCAGGTGTGCGGTATTCCCACATTATCCCATTTACAAGAAGCAGATAAAAGGTTCAGAGTTTATTTCAAGTGTGCTATTTGCATTCGAAACTCACTATCAGTGAAGCATGCCCTCATTAGGCTGGAAAAAAAAAAAAAAACATCAGAGAGATAGCAAAAATCTTTAGGTGTGGCCAAATTAACTGTTTGGAACATCCTGAAAAGAAAGAACGCACCAGAGAGCTCAGAAACACCAAAAGACCCGGAAGATCACGGAAACAACTATGTTGGATGATCGAAGAATTCTTTCCTGGTGAAGAAAACACCCTTCACAATAGTTGGCCGGATCAAGAACACTCTCCAGAAGGTAGGTGAATGTGTGTCAAAGTCAACAATCAAGAGAAGACTTCACCAGAGTGAATACAGAGGGTTCACCACAAGATGTAAACCATTGGTGAGCCTCAAAAACAGAAAGGCCTGATTAGAGTTTGCCAAACAACATCTAAAAAAGCCTTCACAGTTCTGGAACAACATCCTATGGACCGATGAGACCAAGATCAACTTGTACCAGAGTGATGGGAAGAGAAGAGTATGGAGAAGGAAAGGAACTGCCTATGATCCCAAGCATACCACCTCATCAGTGAATCATGGTGGTGGTAGTGTCATGGCGTGGGCATGTATGGCTGCCAATGGAACTGGTTCTCTTGTATTTATTGATGATGTAACTGCTGACAAAAGCAGCAGAAAGAAATCTGAAGTGTTTCGGGCAATATTATCTGCTCATATTCAGCCAAATGCTCAGAACTCATTGGACGGCGCTTCATAGTACGAATGGACAATGACCCGAAGCAGTAGGTATACGTTCACACTGGTTGTAGATGTAGATACACACCCGCTGTGGTTTGTAGCTGTAGCTACACACTCACATTGGCTGTAGCTGTAGATACAAACTCATACTGGTTGTAGCTGTAGGTACAAACTGACACTGGTTGTAGCTGTAGGTACACACTGACACTGGTTTTATCTGTAGGTACACACTGACACTGGTTTTATCTGTAGGTACACACTCACATTGGCTGTAGCTGTAGATACAAACTAACACTGGTTGTAGCTGTAGGTACATGCTCAATCTCTCATATTTATATTAAACCTGCCTATTTTGCAGTAGTATTTAGTAGGATTTTTGTACAATTTTACTTGTACTTGCCAAAAACTGCAAGTGGCGTTTTCTTACACTGTTTTGGTAAGTAAGGATGACCTGTTTTCCCTGACCGGGAATCGAACCCGGGCGCGTGAGAGCGCCGAATCCTAGCCACTAGACCACCAGGGAAAGACAAGCTGCCACCTGTGAACAAGGTCTGCATGGGATTTATCTGCAGTCATTATTTGACTCAGAGCTATTGTATGTTACTGATGGCAAGACACCATGTGATTAAGTCAATTATATGCCAAAGATGTTATGAAACCTTTTGTATTAATGCTTTTGTATGAATAGAAGGCCTTTTTTTCCTGACCGGGAATTAAACCTGGTCCACGGCAAGGAGCCCAGGTGTATTCACTCAAACTTGGTACAGCACATCTTACTGAAAAGAATATCCCTGATTAAGGCAACTTTACCACAAATGTTAAACTAAATATTGCCCATGTAGTTGTGGCCGAGTGGTTAAGGCGATGGACTAGAAATCCATTGGGGTTTCCCGCACAGGTTCAAATCCTGTCAACTGCAGTCCTTTGTCTTGACAACTTTGTTCCATGCTGAGGGTGAGTGAATGGCCTAACACTCACTTGAGACATCTATTTGGTGGCCAAAAACTATAATGTTTTCCGACATCTGTAAGCATTGCCATTTTTCTCATTGTATAGAAGCAGTCCTTGCAATGTAGATGATGGCAAGCGTTTACTTTACTTTTGTTTGAAAAGATGTCCTGTTTTCTCTGACTGAGAATTGAACCCATGTGTTTTGATCAAGGTCCCCATAAAATTCTGTAGATAAATACACAACATCTGATGTGAGGCCACTAGTTAGCATGCTCATTTTGCCATTGTCAATGTACAGCTAACAAGCTGATATAGGTTTCAGCCCCACACAAGAACCTACATGGGACTAAGCAATAGAAATGGAATGAATGAACACCCTTGTATGATAAATAGAGACCACGTAATCAAGACCATTGGGTGCCCAAGAAGGCATGTGGCCATGTCCCCTGTATTCATTTACTTTTGCTGAATTCTGTTCAATATATACTTGTACTTCCCAAAGAGGGAATGTGGCCATGAAACACACTGTTTTTGTAAGTAAAGACTACATGTTTTCCATGACCGTAATCGAAACCAGTGACTAACGATCTCCTCCTTCAGATGGATGAGGACTCATCGGCTATACTGTTGTTGCAAGATCTCAGCGCTGCATTCGATACGATAGATCATGCAGTGCTAATCAACAGACTTAAATAGTTTTGGCATCTCTGGCTCCGCTCTTGCCTGGTTAGAATCCTCTCTGAGTGAAACAGTCAGGTCCATAAATATTGGACATCGACACAATTCTAATCTTTTTGGCTCTATACACCACCACAATGGATTTGAAACAAACAAAATGTGCTTCAACCACAATTTTTTATCTTTAATTTAAGGGTATTTACATTCAAATCAGGTGAACAGGGTAGGAATTACAACAGTTTGTATATGTGTCTTCCACTTTTAAGGGACCAAAAGTAATGGGACAATTGGCTGCTCAGCTGTTCCATGCCCAGGTGTGTATTCCCACATTATCCCATTTACAAGAAGCAGATAAAAGGTTCAGAGTTTATTTCAAGTGTGCTATTTGCATTCGGAAACTCACTATCAGTGAAGCATGCCATCATTAGGCTGGAAAAAAAAAAAAAAAAAAACATCAGAGAGATAGCAAAAATCTTTAGGTGTGGCCAAATTAACTGTTTGGAACATCCTGAAAAGAAAGAAACGCACCAGAGAGCTCAGAAACACCAAAAGACCCGGAAGATCACGGAAACAACTATGTTGGATGATCGAAGAATTCTTTCCTGGTGAAGAAAACACCCTTCACAATAGTTGGCCGGATCAAGAACACTCTCCAGAAGGTAGGTGAATGTGTGTCAAAGTCAACAATCAAGAGAAGACTTCACCAGAGTGAATACAGAGGGTTCACCACAAGATGTAAACCATTGGTGAGCCTCAAAAACAGAAAGGCCTGATTAGAGTTTGCCAAACAACATCTAAAAAAGCCTTCACAGTTCTGGAACAACATCCTATGGACCGATGAGACCAAGATCAACTTGTACCAGAGTGATGGGAAGAGAAGAGTATGGAGAAGGAAAGGAACTGCCTATGATCCCAAGCATACCACCTCATCAGTGAATCATGGTGGTGGTAGTGTCATGGCGTGGGCATGTATGGCTGCCAATGGAACTGGTTCTCTTGTATTTATTGATGATGTAACTGCTGACAAAAGCAGCAGAAAGAAATCTGAAGTGTTTCGCAATATTATCTGCTCATATTCAGCCAAATGCTCAGAACTCATTGGACGGCGCTTCATAGTACGAATGGACAATGACCGAAGCAGTAGGTATACGTTCACACTGGTTGTAGATGTAGATACACACCCGCTGTGGTTTGTAGCTGTAGCTACACACTCACATTGGCTGTAGCTGTAGATACAAACTCATACTGGTTGTAGCTGTAGGTACAAACTGACACTGGTTGTAGCTGTAGGTACACACTGACACTGGTTTTATCTGTAGGTACACACTGACACTGGTTTTATCTGTAGGTACACACTCACATTGGCTGTAGCTGTAGATACAAACTAACACTGGTTGTAGCTGTAGGTACATGCTCAATCTCTCATATTTATATTAAACCTGCCTATTTTTGCAGTAGTATTTAGTAGGATTTTTGTACAATTTTACTTGTACTTGCCAAAAACTGCAAGTGGCGTTTTCTTACACTGTTTTGGTAAGTAAGGATGACCTGTTTTCCTGACCGGGAATCGAACCGGGCATGGCGGTGGTGAGCGCGAATCCTAGCCACTAGACCACCAGGGAAAGACAAGCTGCCACCTGTGAACAAGGTCTGCATGGGATTTATCTGCAGTCATTATTTGACTCAGAGCTATTGTATGTTACTGATGGCAAGACACCATGTGATTAAGTCAATTATATGCCAAAGATGTTATGAAACCTTTTGTATTAATGCTTTTGTATGAATAGAAGGCCTTTTTCCTGACCGGGAATTAAACCTGGTCCACGGCAAGGAGCCCAGGTGTATTCACTCAAACTTGGTACAGCACATCTTACTGAAAAGAATATCCCTGATTAAGGCAACTTTACCACAAATGTTAAACTAAATATTGCCCATGTAGTTGTGGCCGAGTGGTTAAGGCGATGGACTAGAAATCCATTGGGGTTTCCCGCACAGGTTCAAATCCTGTCAACTACGCAGTCCTTTGTCTTGACAACTTTGTTCCATGCTGAGGGTGAGTGAATGGCTAACACTCACTTCAGGACATCTATTTGGTGGCCAAAAACTATAATGTTTTCCGACATCTGTAAGCATTGCCATTTTCTCATTGTATAGAAGCAGTCCTTCGGTGCAATGTAGATGATGGCAAGCGTTTACTTTACTTTTGTTTGAAAAGATGTCCTGTTTTCTCTGACTGAGAATTGAACCCATGTGTTTTGATCAAGGTCCCCATAAAATTCTGTAGATAAATACACAACATCTGATGTGAGGCCACTAGTTAGCATGCTCATTTTGCCATTGTCAATGTACAGCTAACAAGCTGATATAGGTTTCAGCCCCACACAAGAACCTACATGGGACTAAGCAATAGAAATGGAATGAATGAACACCCTTGTATGATAAATAGAGACCACGTAATCAAGACCATTGGGTGCCCAAGAAGGCATGTGGCCATGTCCCCTGTATTCATTTACTTTTGCTGAATTCTGTTCAATATATACTTGTACTTCCCAAAGAGGAATGTGGCCATGAAACACACTGTTTTTGTAAGTAAAGACTACATGTTTTCCATGACCCGTGTCGAAACCAGTGACTAACGATCTCCTCCTTCAGATGGATGAGGACTCATCGGCTATACTGTTGTTGCAAGATCTCAGCGCTGCATTCGATACGATAGATCATGCAGTGCTAATCAACAGACTTAAATAGTTTTGGCATCTCTGGCTCCGCTCTTGCCTGGTTAGAATCCTCTCTGAGTGAAACAGTCAGGTCCATAAATATTGGACATCGACACAATTCTAATCTTTTTGGCTCTATACACCACCACAATGGATTTGAAACAAACAAAATGTGCTTCAACCACAATTTTATCTTTAATTTAAGGGTATTTACATTCAAATCAGGTGAACGGGTAGGAATTACAACAGTTTGTATATGTGTCTTCCACTTTTTAAGGGACCAAAAGTAATGGGACAATTGGCTGCTCAGCTGTTCCATGCCCAGGTGTGCGGTATTCCCACATTATCCCATTTACAAGAAGCAGATAAAAGGTTCAGAGTTTATTTCAAGTGTGCTATTTGCATTCGGAAACTCACTATCAGTGAAGCATGCCATCATTAGGCTGGAAAAAAAAAAAAAAAAAAACATCAGAGAGATAGCAAAAATCTTTAGGTGTGGCCAAATTAACTGTTTGGAACATCCTGAAAAGAAAGAACGCACCAGAGAGCTCAGAAACACCAAAAGACCCGGAAGATCACGGGAAACAACTATGTTGGATGATCGAAGAATTCTTTCCCTGGTGAAGAAAACACCCTTCACAATAGTTGGCCGGATCAAGAACACTCTCCAGAAGGTAGGTGAATGTGTGTCAAAGTCAACAATCAAGAGAAGACTTCACCAGAGTGAATACAGAGGGTTCACCACAAGATGTAAACCATTGGTGAGCCTCAAAAACAGAAAGGCCTGATTAGAGTTTGCCAAACAACATCTAAAAAAGCCTTCACAGTTCTGGAACAACATCCTATGGACCGATGAGACCAAGATCAACTTGTACCAGAGTGATGGGAAGAGAAGAGTATGGAGAAGGAAAGGAACTGCCTATGATCCCAAGCATACCACCTCATCAGTGAATCATGGTGGTGGTAGTGTCATGGCGTGGGCATGTATGGCTGCCAATGGAACTGGTTCTCTTGTATTTATTGATGATGTAACTGCTGACAAAAGCAGCAGAAAGAAATCTGAAGTGTTTCGGGCAATATTATCTGCTCATATTCAGCCAAATGCTCAGAACTCATTGGACGGCGCTTCATAGTACGAATGGACAATGACCGAGCAGTAGGTATCGTTCACACTGGTTGTAGATGTAGATACACACCCGCTGTGGTTTGTAGCTGTAGCTACACACTCACATTGGCTGTAGCTGTAGATACAAACTCATACTGGTTGTAGCTGTAGGTACAAACTGACACTGGTTGTAGCTGTAGTACACACTGACACTGGTTTTATCTGTAGGTACACACTGACACTGGTTTTATCTGTAGGTACACACTCACATTGGCTGTAGCTGTAGATACAAACTGACACTGGTTGTAGCTGTAGGTACATGCTCAATCTCTCATATTTATATTAAACCTGCCTATTTTTGCAGTAGTATTTAGTAGGATTTTTGTACAATTTTTACTTGTACTTGCCAAAAACTGCAAGTGGCGTTTTCTTACACTGTTTTGGTAAGTAAGGATGACCTGTTTTCCTGACCGAATCGAACCGGGCAGCGCGGTGAGAGCGCCGAATCCTAGCCACTAGACCACCAGGAAAGACAAGCTGCCACCTGTGAACAAGGTCTGCATGGGATTTATCTGCAGTCATTATTTGACTCAGAGCTATTGTATGTTACTGATGGCAAGACACCATGTGATTAAGTCAATTATATGCCAAAGATGTTATGAAACCTTTTGTATTAATGCTTTTGTATGAATAGAAGGCCTTTTTTTCCTGACCGGGAATTAAACCTGGTCCACGGCAAGGAGCCCAGGTGTATTCACTCAAACTTGGTACAGCACATCTTACTGAAAAGAATATCCCCTGATTAAGGCAACTTTACCACAAATGTTAAACTAAATATTGCCCATGTAGTTGTGGCCGAGTGGTTAAGGCGATGGACTAGAAATCCATTGGGGTTTCCCCGCACAGGTTCAAATCCTGTCAACTCAGTCCTTTGTCTTGACAACTTTGTTCCATGCTGAGGGTGAGTGAATGGCCAACACTCACTTCAGGACATCTATTTGGTGGCCAAAAAACTATAATGTTTTCCGACATCTGTAAGCATTGCCATTTTTCTCATTGTATAGAAGCAGTCCTTCGTGCAATGTAGATGATGGCAACAGCGTTTACTTTACTTTTGTTTGAAAAGATGTCCTGTTTTCTCTGACTGAGAATTGAACCCATGTGTTTTGATCAAGGTCCCCATAAAATTCTGTAGATAAATACACAACATCTGATGTGAGGCCACTAGTTAGCATGCTCATTTTGCCATTGTCAATGTACAGCTAACAAGCTGATATAGGTTTCAGCCCCACACAGAACCTACATGGGACTAAGCAATAGAAATGGAATGAATGAACACCCTTGTATGATAAATAGAGACCACGTAATCAAGACCATTGGGTGCCCAAGAAGGCATGTGGCCATGTCCCTGTATTCATTTACTTTTGCTGAATTCTGTTCAATATATACTTGTACTTCCCAAAGAGGAATGTGGCCATGAAACACACTGTTTTTGTAAGTAAAGACTACATGTTTTCCATGACCGGTAATCGAAACCAGTGACTAACGATCTCCTCCTTCAGATGGATGAGGACTCATCGGCTATACTGTTGTTGCAAGATCTCAGCGCTGCATTCGACGATAGATCATGCAGTGCTAATCAACAGACTTAAATAGTTTTGGCATCTCTGGCTCCGCTCTTGCCTGGTTAGAATCCTCTCTGAGTGAAACAGTCAGGTCCATAAATATTGGACATCGACACAATTCTAATCTTTTTGGCTCTATACACCACCACAATGGATTTGAAACAAACAAAATGTGCTTCAACCACAATTTTTATCTTTAATTTAAGGGTATTTACATTCAAATCAGGTGAACAGGGTAGGAATTACAACTTTCTTATATGTGTCTTCCACTTTTTAAGGGACCAAAAGTAATGGGACAATTGGCTGCTCAGCTGTTCCATGCCCAGGTGTGTATTCCACATTATCCCATTTACAAGAAGCAGATAAAAGGTTCAGAGTTTATTTCAAGTGTGCTATTTGCATTCGGAAACTCACTATCAGTGAAGCATGCCTCATTAGGCTGGAAAAAAAAAAAAAACATCAGAGAGATAGCAAAAATCTTTAGGTGTGGCCAAATTAACTGTTTGGAACATCCTGAAAAGAAAGAACGCACCAGAGAGCTCAGAAACACCAAAAGACCCGGAAGATCACGGGAAACAACTATGTTGGATGATCGAAGAATTCTTTCCCTGGTGAAGAAAACACCCTTCACAATAGTTGGCCGGATCAAGAACACTCTCCAGAAGGTAGGTGAATGTGTGTCAAAGTCAACAATCAGAGAAGACTTCACCAGAGTGAATACAGAGGGTTCACCACAAGATGTAAACCATTGGTGAGCCTCAAAAACAGAAAGGCCTGATTAGAGTTTGCCAAACAACATCTAAAAAAGCCTTCACAGTTCCGGAACAACATCCTATGGACCGATGAGACCAAGATCAACTTGTACCAGAGTGATGGGAAGAGAAGAGTATGGAGAAGGAAAGGAACTGCCTATGATCCCAAGCATACCACCTCATCAGTGAATCATGGTGGTGGTAGTGTCATGGCGTGGGCATGTATGGCTGCCAATGGAACTGGTTCTCAACGGGAGGTTTACAACGCATAGATGTCAAAAGCCTGACAATTTATTCCGCCAAATCCTCGCCAGACGCATCTAAGTGCTCACTTTATCAACAAACCAACGTTTCACAGCTCTGTGCTAATCATCCACAGATGTTTTCTTTGTTTTTCCAAGGACAGGAAAACTCCGAGATAACACTCTAAATAACAATAACTCTTTCTAGACCGAGCAGATTAAAGGAGCACTATCCACCAGCGCTAGACCTGTTGGCGCCAAGACGACAGCATCTGCTTTGAAAATTTAGTGTATTGGCCAACGCAGGCCTGAGACAGTGTGAACGTTACCATACTACCCCCTAGCGACAGCAGAGAGGAACTCTGCTGAAGTCTTTTTAATCAAAACTGACTGTTCTAACTTCTTTGTAAACAAAAGTATTACACGGACTCGGACTTCTCACAAATGAACATTTATGTTTAATAAAAAGGAAATGCTTAGATGATGAACTAATGTTTCTTCCACAGGATTTCGAGTCCCGACGGAGAATCCTTCTCTCTCAGCTTTACAAGTTACAGTCAATAAATGGTTGAATGAATTTATATGTGTTAACAACATGTGTGTAAGACGTTCCCTCTTTATGACCTGCATTATCAAATATATGTGTGAGCTTATATTTGTGTTTAAAATCTTAAATGTCTTTTGTGGAACGATGATGGTTTGTTGAATTACGACTTAGGCGTTTCCCCAAACGGGCGGAACGCCCCAGAAACACACCCCCTCTCTAGCAGAACAAAACTTCCGAGCACGCAGGAAGTCGCTCTCTTGTTTTGTGGTCTCTCTTCTTTTTGTCCTTCTCTACGATACGCTCGAGTTCTTTTTCAAAATCTGTTGAAGCCTAGTCCGCTTCGCAAGATTTTTCTTCTGTAAGGCCTAAAGCCTCCTCTTGCCTCCGTCCCAAGTAATTTGGCTACTTGCGGACTTCTCTCTAGACGCCTTTCGTCTTCCAGTTTGGACCGTTTTAACCGGCCGGTTAAAACGTGATTTTATTTTTAAAGCCGCACATTGCCTTTGTTTGACGTCATCTCCGGAGACGCACGTGAAATTGTAGTTTACAGAGGACTACAAATCTACGCCAGCCCTCACAGTCGTTTGAAGCCAGAAAAACGACTATTGAGAGAATAATTTTCAGTGACTCAGTGATTATTTTTCAAAGACTCTTTGAGCTGATTCTTGCCTGATGCCAACGGCAAGTAAAGAGACTTTCAAGGATTGATACAGTCGACGCCACGACTCAATTTCCCAACAAGCCGCGCGACCAGCCAGCGGCATCCGCTAGTCAAGTAGCAGACATCTTGTGGAAGCGGGTTCTTCAAATCCAGTCGCCGCTACAGAAAATCGGAGCACACCTTCGGAGCTCTGGCGCACTCGTACTGGACAGTACCAGCGACCCAAAAGTAAGCCGCACTTGATATAAGGAGTTTGGCGTTAACTGTGTTTGATAAGCTCAAATCAATTCACCAACCTTTTAAAAGGCCCTTCCGTAATAACCCAGCCAAGTTTTAATCCAACCAATTATCATCCTCCACAATTTAGATTCAGTAACTTTGTTGGTTTTATTTTGTTTCAATCACTATTTCAATTATATGTCCATAATTTCTCCTTTGTGTCCGTCCATCCATCATTTAATTTTGTATAATTTTAATAAAACCCCATAAAATGTTAAAGATTTGATGTGGTTTTCTTTTGATTAGTTTCAGAATTATATTCGAATACAGGTTAGAATTCTCTTCCTTCAGATTAATTGAGACTTAATCTATATAATCAGTTTTCCAGAATCATCTGGTGGTGCCCCCTCTTAACGAGACAAATTTGATAATAAAATATTGATTGATAATTTACCCAAATTAGTAAATTAATATTCCTTATCACATCATATTATAGCATATACACTACAGTATATTTTGACGCCCCGTAGCGAGGCCTGAAAGGATTTATGTTCTGAAGATTAATCACTTTCATAATCATTTAATTATACCCCTTTGAAAAACCCAAATCGCTGTTCCACTGAAAAGCTGTGTTTTTGTTATCCTGGCAATGTGTCTGAAGCAATGTGGTAAATGTGTGTGCGTTGTGCCGCTTGAACTGTTATAAAGCGCTTGTGGAAATTCTCAGAACGTGAAATTCAGCTGGCCTGATTTCATAAATTAGACGTTGTAATTTTGTACGTACATTACATATGTCCTGCGAATTCCAGGTTGCTAAGTTGTTTAGTGGTTTAACATTTGGTTAATGTGAAGCCGTCAGAGCCGGTATTTGAGTTGTTGATAAATGCATGCTTAAACGCTACAAATTGCGTTTCAAATGGCCTATGACAATTGAAAATCGCCGCGTTATACCGGGATTTCGAATTAGAATTGTCCTTATCACGTGAATTTAGACATATTTTCTTAGTCATACGCGTTACACCGAGACTTAAGATTAATTTGTCCGTCTAGAATTTAAATCTGTAGGCGCCCACGGATTTAAGCTACTACTAGACTTTACGGAGACTTTAGCACTGCTAAACCTCCAAGCTAATAGCTGTTGTTGACGTTAATGCCTTTGTGTAAAACTTTCTGGCAAACCACGCTACTTTGTGCAAAGAAGCCACGTGCTTGTGTTAAAACGTGACCCGCTGAGGTCTTTGTTTAAACGTGTAAGGCTCGAGGCCTATTCTTCCCTTGAGTGAAGCTAAAGAGCTAAGTTTAGCTTACACGCGTCTTCCTGGGGGCGTGCCAGAAACGTCACCCGGAACCAGAGACTCACGAGCCTCGACTGCCCCCTTTGGAGAAAGGCGGCACAACCCAGACTCACCAAGAGTCTCTACCGCCCCTAGCGGAAACTAGAGGCGTAACACCCATAATTCCTTAGAGAGCTCTGTGCCTCCCCCTGGTGGCCACTCTAAGTAATTACACCCCTGTCCTGAAATTAATGACAAGCTAGAGCTTCTTACAAACTTAAACAATAGTTTTAAAGCTTTCATTGACACAGAGATACCTCAGTAATTAAACCTTATTGGTAATTACCCTCTGTTTTAACCCACTCAATTCAAGGACCCTATTAACTGCACTGCTGTTGGTTAATGCCTGCTTTATCTGCAAACCTCTGCTATGATAATGCTGCTGTTACATGTTGATTGAATGTTTCTGATAACGGTTTAATGCACGATATGTTTTGAGACTGAACTTAACTCATATAGTTGTTTATCCTGCCTGTTTTGAGAAGCTTTGCAATTTAACCCATACATTGAATGCAAGACTGCTTATGATTTTCTCCCTGTATAGGATCTGTTAAATTTGAATAACGCATTAAAAGCTTGTACACCCAGCTGCATGTTCACCCACTGCTGCTAAAGTTAACCAAATAACTTATTCTTGCATGTGCTCTGTCATAAGCTGTGAGATAAGCTGATTACATGTCTGCATTTTGAATTTAATTGCCACCGCTGATACCTGCTTGAAGTTATTTGACTCATCAACTAACTTCTTTTAATTGTATTGCAAGAATTCCTCCCTTTACTGATTTAAATTTGACTTAGTCAATTTAATCCACTTTTATTGAAATTTGGCATTTAATTGGAATTTTAATTTCTTTTAAAGTAATTTCGAAATTTTGATTTTAATTTTAATCTTAATTTGGATTTCAATTTTAATTTTAATCTTAATTTTAATTTTGATTTTAATTTTAATTTTGATTTTAAATCTTAATCTTAATTTTAATTTTTAATTTTATTATTTTAAGTTTACTTTATTCTTTTTCTTAGCATCCAGAAACACCGTTTCTGCTTCAGTGAGGAATTCTCTAAATACAGTCTGATTGTCACTCACCTTCTCTTTGTGTATACTCCACAAGTGTCCACGCTATCTTTACAGATAAACCCAATTAGCTGTAATTAACTTACTAGCCCAATAGAACCACATCCCTCAACATGTCAGACCAGTCCGTAGACAGTTCCATCAGCCCTCTAGACCAGTTAGATGAAGTCCTGAACGAGTTAACAGAGAAAGTAAGTCCCCAGTACGTAGAGGAAATTCGGGCCACCAAGCCCGAAGAACTCAGAGCTGCCCTAGGCTCCCTGGTTAGCATAGCACTAACCACCTCGCAAAGGACAAAAGCCTACCAATGCTGCTAGGGCAAATGGCTATTGTCATGCGCCCAACAGAAACACACAGAGGGTCTCTTGGTACGCAGTCATGACAAAATAAAGAGCACGACCTCACCACCCTCCAACGCAACCACTCAATGTTGGTTCAGGAGCTCCGGTCGACCAAGGAATCCAAGGAGGATTTCGAAAAACAAACCCAAGAGCTACAGTCTTTGGTCAACACCCTCCAAGGGACTGACCCGGACTCTGAGGAGTTACGGACAAAACTCCAGCAAACTGAGGAAACTCTCGACGAGGTAAAACAGGAACTGATCGACACGAAAGTTGCGCGCACCATGGCAGAAATTGAGCTCCGTCGCCAAGCAGATGAGTATGAACCTCTGCAGGAGGAACTCAACAAATCAGGACATAGGGCACAGGTGACCGCAGAAAGGCTAGCTCAGGCGGCTCAGCGAACAGAGTCCCTGGAAGCAAAACTGGAGACTCTCACTCACCAGAGAGACCGAGATCTCAGGCTCCTTGACCAACTTCAAGCCCAAATAACCGGAACCGCTCAAAAGCGACCAGGTAAGATAACGGAGTTTAAAAACACTCCGAACCTAGAGCCGGTTACTCCAGTATACCGACCTACAGTGCAAGAGGACAGCTTCCTGGAGGGAGCTACCTCACGAACCATCCCACCGTTCCTAATTCAGCCACGGTACTTTGACGCAACGGAGAGAGAACGAGCCTCGAGCCCGACCCTCTTTTCGCATGCTACCACGCGTAGGCCACCGGACTTTCCCCCCCATGCTACCACGCGTGGGCAATCGGACTTTGACCCACCACCAGCTCCAACTCGGAGACATGTGGGCTACGGTCTCACTGACCGAGACCTCGACAGACTCGCGCGTCATATCACTCGCTTTGAGCCCCATCAAGGAGCGGCTCACGACACTAGCGCGTATCTTCGAGACATTGACTTCTACCTCCAGAGGGTACCAAACGCTACCGCAGAGGATAGAATCTTCTTAATTAAGCTCACATCGAGCAGAGATGTTAGTAGCTTTATCGAACGTCAACCGCCTCGAGTCCAAGCTGACTTCGACCTCCTTCGTGAAGCCCTCATGGAGGAATTCTCCGACGTCACAGTAAATGTGGGTCTGACCGCCGCCCTGTTGGTCAAACAGGCACGGCAAGAGTCCCCACAGCTTTATTATCAACATTTACGCAAAGCGTACTTTGGTCCACGCAACGAACCAGACATGGAGGAAGACCAAAATTTCAAAGCTCTTTTGTTCAAAACCTCCATCCAACTACCAGCCACCATCTTGGCGTTTCTGCATGTCCGCTAACGCAGACCAGCCGTCAACTCCGAGCTGGCCATGCGAGCATTCACTAAACAGAGGCTAACTCAGACCAGACATCATGAGCCACCCGCGCTCTTAACTGTGGATCGGAGTTTAGCACTCGAAGAGCACCCACCTCCAGACAAAGGGGACCAGAGACCTCCGCTTCCCGGACGGGAAGAAGGGACCTCGGCCACCAGAGGTGAACCAGGTCAACACTCGACCTGGACTGAGCGTAGACCAAAGCGATCAGGGTCCTCAAAGGAAACCCCGGTTCGAGAATAAACCTCGAACCAATGCACACCGAAGCAAAGGGGGGTCCTACCCAGATCGTGAAGACCGGAGAAAGCATTCCCGTGGGTCACAAGACCAACGATCTTCCGGCAGTCCACCCGCCGAAAGACGTAACAATACGAGAGACCGAGCCCCTGAAGCTCAGACTGATCGCGCGCGAAACACCGCTGGCGAAGGTAGTCTGACTACAGAGGAAGCTCAGGCCATAGAACGCATACTCAGACAGATGCGCGAAAAGTCTAAAGGTAAGGCTGATCTGTATGCGGTCGGAACCTGTAAGGCCCCGATCCAGAAACAGTCACCACCGCTCCAAACCGACTTAACTCGCGATGTAAATGCAGAGTCCACCGAGGGGGGTGAACACACCCCGGACCTGTACTTAGGCTCTGACCATCCAGAGCCACCCAATAACATCCAGGACCCTACGGAGGAAAGTGACCCAGATCACAAAGACCTCACTCCGTCCAGCGCCGTCCTGGTGGTTCAAGCGAACCCAAATTCTGGGCTGTGCCATGACCACACCCAGACTATCGAATGTGAAACACCCTTTCACCAATTCCTGGGTCACCTAACTGAAAAGGGGGTAGCTCGAAAGCTTTACCTCTCTGTCTTGTTGGAAGACCACCTGACACACGAAGCACTTCTCGACACAGCCGCTGACATCAGCCTAATCTCAGGCAACCTGTTCAGATCACTCCAGGTTATAGCGAGAAGATCCCACAGGGACTTGAAGTCCCACCCGTGCGTCCTAGAAATAAGGCCTTACTCGGATGATCGGACGATCATCAACGAAGTTGCCTTAGTACAACTGTCCATCGGACCAATGACATTAATACACCCAGTGTACGTGTCCCACCTTGACAACGTCGCACTCCTAATTGGCAAAGACATTCTCAATCGCTTCGAACCGCTGATCGATTTCAAGCAGCTAAAGATTTGGGCACAAGTGCGAGCACCACTTCCAATCTCTCTGACTGAATCTCAGTGCTATGCGATTGAAAGGCCTCGCCAGTAGACAAGGTCGCCACCGACAACGCTGGAACTGCAACCACGCAACCTCGGTGCGAACCAAATCCCTTTGAATCGCGTGATAGCTTCCTATGCACGCTGGAGAACCCCAGCGATGACACCCAAAATCATCAAGGGCATCGCACTGGAAGCAACTCCAGTCGACGATGTCGTCATGGCCTTATGGGCCGACAAATCTGCCATCAGCCTAGAGCTGTATGACACTTTGACGCGGGTAAACCCGAGCCTGACCTTCGTAAAGAAACACCTTCGGTTCCCGGCTAACCCCACACCGACTCATGTGTTAACCACCGTGAGGTCTCTGCTCTGTCACCACGCAATGGAACAAAGAGAACTGACACACACCTTTGCTGTCATCCCTGATCTTCCACATTCAGTGTACATTGGGGCTGACATGCTGGTCAGACTCGGCGTCAAGTCGATACCATCAACAACGTTCTTTGGTCCCTAACGGGTGTACAAAAATTCACCCGAGCTGACCGAAGAAAACTTGAAATCGGGACAAACCATACCCGACGTGTGCCAGGTAAGTAACGACTACCACCTCACGGTACCGCCGCGTAGCACATTGTCCATACGTTTAAAAGTCGCCCCGACAACAAGCTACCTCCTCACAAGCGTTCTTCCAACCTTCGCCTCTGTTCTTTGAGTTAGGCTTGTCTGTTCAGGCAACACCCTTGGTCGAACTCCACTCGATCAACGCAGGTGCTAGTGCAGAACCCCACTGCAGATAGCATCCATGTCCCAAGATCCACCCCTTTGGGTTGGCTGGTCGACACCAGATTTCATGACTTTGAGCTCAGACTCCCGGTCATAGGACGATGCCACCTCACTCCTACCTGAACAGCAGGAAACCGAGGTCGTATACACTAAACCTTCCGGGGTAATTGCCATATACCCCTCACTTACGGTTGACACCGACAATATCTGCCGGGTCGATCTGGCTGACGACAGGGAAATGGTCTTACAGACAGTCTCCCTGCTCTCCATCGATGCAGATACGAATTCGACCGCGACAATACCGAGTGACGTCACCACGGACGGTCCAGTAACAACAAAGACTGGCTCTGAAACCAAACCGGATTTCGAGTCCCAGTTGGAACAGACGCTGGACCTGGCTGACGCGATCAACACCGAGGAGGAACGCGACCTGGTGCGCCAGGTCCTCCTCAAATATCGTACATCCTTTGCGAAGGACTCCCTGGATTGTGGTTTAACTCCCATTCATACAGTCCGCATTCCAACAGCCGCAAACGCGCCTCCAGCTTATGTACGTCAATACAAAATACCCCTGGCGTCTTATGAACCTATACAGGAAATCATAGACGACCTTTTGAACAAGGGCATAATCCGCCCATGCAACAGTACTTATTCAGCTCCTATCTGGCCAGTACTCAAGCCCAACGGCAAGTGGCGACTGACAATTGACTATCGTCAGCTGAACAAAAGCGTCCCACTGTCCAGGTGGCCAATGACCCAACTTGGCCAAGAACTGCCCAAGGTACGAGACGCCAAGTACTTCTCTACACTAGATATAGCCTCCGGCTTCTGGACCATCCCGGTAGATCCACAGGATCAACACAAACTTGCTTTTACGTTCGCCAATCGGCAATATTCTTTCACCAGATGCCCATTCGGGTACTTGAATTCCCCTGCCGAATTTAACATTTTCCTGAACAAAGCATGCCCGGATGCCACTAGCCGCGGAACGCTCATCTACGTAGATGACATTCTAATGCGCACTGCGACATTTCATGCGCACATTGAAGAGATTGATCACGTGCTGGAACAGCTCACTACCGCTGGCGCGAAGATCTCTCTGGAAAAATGTCAATGGTGTAGAAAGAAGGTAAACTACGTGGGCCTTCTAGTCGGCGCTGCTGGTGTTGAACCACAGGTCAGTCGACTTCAGGGCATCGCCAATCTAAAACCGCCATCCAACTTGTCAGAACTCCGCAGCTTCCTGGGAGTCTGCAACTACTCGACAATTCGTCGAGGATTATGCGGCATTGGCAAAACCACTGACTGACCTTCTCAAAAAGGACACCGCCTTTGAGTGGGGTCCCCAACAGGAACAGGCAATGAAGGCTCTCCAGCAAAAGCTGTGCGAAGCCCCTTGTCTAGCCTACCCGGACCACACCAAAGTCTTCCACCTGGAGGTAGGCTTCTCAAGCCACAGCCTCAGTTCAGGCCTCTATCAGGTCCACGACACGGACAAGAGAGTAGTGGCCTACGCCAGCAAAACTCTCTCCGGTCCAGAGACTAAGTACACGGAATGTGAAAAAGCCCTCCTAGCCACAGTTTGGGCTGTGAAACACTTTGCCCATTACTTAGGAGGCCAAAAGACGATTGTCAACACCAATCACCAACCGGTGACTTTCTTAACGAGTCAGAGACTCAGGGACGGCGTAGTGACTAACGCCCGTGTGGCATCTTGGCTCATGGCTCTCCAAAGCTTCGACGTGGAGATACGCTATGCCCAAAACCACAGGTCATATTTGGGCATGGAACTCGCCGCATGTCAACAATGCGCACAATTGACACACGCCACAGCCGCCCCACCAAACGAATTCACACCCACCGTACCAACACGCCACCACTACTTCGATGAGAACGTATGCCAAGACATGACAACCGCATATGTCGATGGATGCTCGTTCCACCACGAAGCTCTGGTTCGCGCCGGTGCAGGTGTGGTTTGGCTCAATGACACTCCCTATGAGCCACAAAAATTCCAGTTAGGACCCCAATCTTCGCAATACGCTGAGATTGCAGCTGTCCTTATAACCATCCAGTTGGCAGTGGCCAAGCAGATCAAACTGCTCGTGATTTGTACCGACTCAAATTACGCCCTCAGTTTCTCATGCCACCTGCCACTATGGAAGAACAATGGTTTTCTCACATCCGCGAAGAAAACCATTAAACACAAAGACATGTTCCTGGTATGCGACGGTCTGGTCGAAGACCACGACATGCAAGTATACTGGAAGAAGGTCAGAGGCCACCGCGGGCCCCTGGACTTGACAAAGATCTGAATGACCACGCAGACCGTATGGCGAAGAAGGTGCTCTGGATGGTACACCCTGGCATTTCCAGCCCAACCCGTGTACAATCGACCCTTCCCACCCATCCCACCCATTCTGTCTGTCTAGTCACTCGATCAGCGCGACGCAACCGACGCCTCGGTTCCGGCCCCAGCAGCTGCATTGGTGGTTGCTCCAACTTTTGCTGATTCCGACCTCGTTGCCCTTCAGGCAGCAGACCGGCAATAAACAAACTGATCCTCCATCTGTCAGACCCCGCGTCTCACACCATTGTAGACACTGACACTTCCTCCGACGCGTACCTCAAAAAGCTTTGGGCTGTTCGTGCCAGACTTCAGCTGCGTCATGGCTTGCTTGTCTCATGTCTCTGACACCCTTACTTCACCTGCGTTCGTAGTGCCTCAGAGCCTAAGGGGGGTCATGCTAACGCACGCACATGACGCTCCAGTAGCAGGCCACAGAGGTGTACGAGCAACACACCAGGCACTCCAGCAGGTAGCCTACTGGCCACAAATGCAAATGGACGTGGCAGAATATATCAAAGGCTGTTTGGTATGCTGCCAGTTCCAACCTGCAAGACCACTCCACCGTGCACCCTTACAAAGAAGGGGCATCTCATTCCCGTGGTCCGACCTCCAAATCGATTGGATGGGACCCCTGACTAAATCAACAAGGGGCAACAAATACATCCTAATGGTCACCTGTGCCTTCACCAAATGGGTGGAAGGACTTCCTGCCCCAAACAACGGCACAGACCACAGCCTTTCTACTCATGAACCACGTGTTCTCCAGATTCGGCCTACCTTGCAAGGTCGATTCTGACCGTGGTACTCACTTTACGGCGGAGGTGATGGGACAACTGTGGCAAACCATGGGCGTGAAAGCGAACTTCCATGTCAGCCACCATCCCCAGTCCTCAGGCCAAGTAGAAAGAGCCAACCGAACGGTGATCGACATCTTAAAGAAGTATGTCGCGTCCAATCACCGAGACTGGGGCGTCAAACTGCCCTTGGTCCTGATGGCTATCAGAGCCACGCCACACGCGGCGACCGGAGTCTCCCCATTCGAGCTCATGACCGGTAGACAGATGACGCTTCCCCTTCAGTACCAACCAGGAGAGGCTAACATTGCTACGGCCTACACCACACATCAGTACATGACTGATCTCCAAGCACACCTCAGAACCACCTTCGCCTTTGCCCAGGAAAAACTAGGCAAAGTGCAGAAGGCCGGAAGGCCTATTATGACCAAAAGTCATCTAGGGATGAACTGCAGGTGGGAGACAAGGTGTGGTATTACATGTTTAGCCAACTCACCGGACAAACGGCGGTGGTACCAACCGACTGACGCGAAATTTCTCCCGTTGGGCGGGACCATACGCCATTGTCAACAAGCTCTCCCCCGTGGTGTATCAGATAAAGATCACCAAAGGACGAAAGGAACCCACTCTCAAATGGATACACCGCCAGATTAAGTTACACAAAGCCCCCATGGGATCTACAGGGATGTTCAAACTCCCAAGTAGTTCCCACTAGGCCCTCAGTCACAACTAACCACTCACTAACAACTGTTGATTCAACCCTCTTTTCATTTTTCACTTTTTCATTGGTAGCTGCAGACAACGCTAACTAACTGGTAACTCAGGTATCCTTTGTCAGTGAATCCGTTATTAAAAGATCCTCTTTTTCTCACCAGGATGATGTGGACGATACTCCTCCTGGTTACCAGCCTTACGGGCATGGGATCACCGGATATTATAGAACCCGGACCAACAGCCGGAATCGTTCTAAAGGACCAACCCGGACTGTTGATCACAAACTGTCGCCTGCACACCCAAAGGGTCTTTGTCAGGTTAAACCCAGCGGACGTGTGCCGGAAACACATCAGTGCCACCCTCAGTCTAACCAGTTGGGCTGGCGCTAAATGGACCACAAATGTCCTTAATCATGCAGAATCTGACGTTTCCCATATGCTTGCTCAGCTTGAAAAATTCACCATCACTCAGGCTGAACTTACTGTAGATCACCCCAGATCTAAACGGTTTGTAGGGGGACTTCTTATGGCAGCGGCTGCTGTAGGCACTTTGTTTAACCTCGGGTTATCCACGGTCAACACGGCAGTAGCTCAGTGGGTAGAGCATGTCACTGAACTAGTAGGATCGATTCCCGCATGCCCCACAGAACAAATCTTTAAGCAGCGCAATTGCAAGCGGTAGGGAAAACTTGAAGGACACTGTGTTGGTGGTAAACACTGGTAATGTGAGGTAACAAAACCTCGCTTTGGATAAAAGGCTTCTGACCATCTTTCAGGTGGATGTAACACACAAATGTAAATGATGAATGACATAGTGACCATTTGCAGTTCACTGTGGACCAGCCATGGGCAGAATGTATTCCCTTATTCCAGTTCAACGGAGGTTTACAACGCCATAGATGTCAACACTGACAATTTATGCCACCAAATCCTCGCCTAGGCAGCGCATCGTGCACTTTATCAACAAACCAACGTTTCCGCTCTGAAATGCTAATCATCCACAGATGTTTTCTTTGTTTTTCCAAGGACAGGAAAACTCCGAGATAACACTCTAAATAACAATAACTCTTTCAGCCGAGCAGATTAAAGTGCACTATCCACCAGCGCTAGACCTGTTGGCATACCAAGATGCCAACCCCAATCTGCTTTGAAAATTTAGTGTATTGGACCACGCGGGCCTAGACAGTGTGAATGCATACTATGTCCCAGTAAACCCAGCGAGGACAACTCTGCTGAATCTGTTTAATCAAAACTGACTGTTCTAACTTCAACAAAAGTATTACACGGACTCACTTCTCACAAATGAACATTTATGTTTAATAAAAAGGATGCTTGGCGATCGATGATGAACTAATGTTTCTTCCACAGGATTTGGTCCCGACGAACCTGATCAGCGACACCTCATCGAGTAAATTTACAGATCAGACCTTTTGAATTTATATGTGTTAACAACATGTGTGATGTAAGACGTTACCTCTTTAATGACCTGAACAATATAAGCGAAATACTTTCAGATTTGTGTTTAAAATCTTAAATGTCTTTTGTGGAATTCAATTTGATGGTTTGTTGAATTGACTGGCACCTCTAGATAACGTACTGAAAGAGATAGAGCAACAGCAGAAACAAGCTCCTGTCCTCTTAGTAGCAGAACAAAACTCTTGCAACCACTGTAGGAATAGTCGCTTCTGGCCATTCTCATCTCTCATACTCTTTAGGAGTGTCCAAGATCTCAGGGCTAGACTCGCCAATGCAAGGCGTTCTGTAAGTCCGGCTTACAGAGAACCCTACCATGCCTCGAGGTCTACACCTTGAATGAAGGTTTCTCCGCCCCTATGAAACCGATCCAACTCCAGCCCTCCTTGTTGACAGACCCATAATGCAATGTGTTAAAACTGCAATGTTTCTTGTACTTTATAACCACATTGCCTTTGTTTGACGTATCTCCGAGACTCCCTAAAATTGTATGCAAATCCTACAAATTATGACTCACTAAGCCCTCACAGTCGTTTAAACGACTTCCAGAAATAAATTTGAGATAATCAACCTGAGACCTCCCTCTTGTTTATTTATCAAAGACTCTTTGAGCATTGAACTTAACCTATCTTTCTGATGCCACGGCATATAGGACAGACTTTCAAGTGATTGATACAGTCACGCCTATACACACCTGTGGTTCTTTTTAATTATGTTTACATCCATACATGTACTGTAACGCCAAACTCTTTGTGTCTTAGACATCTTGGTTTGCTCTGGTCACTAATCCAGTCGCCGCTACAGAAAATCGTGAGCACACCTTCGAGAGTGACCACATTTGCAGTTCACTGTGACCAGCAGCAGCCATAAAAGTAAGCCCTTGACATAAGGAGTTTGGCGTTAACTGTGTTTGATGTCAAGCTCAAATCAATTCACCAACCTTTTTAAAAGGCCCTCGCCAGACGCATCTAAGTGCTCACTTTAATCCAACCAATTATCATCCTCCACAATTTAGATTCAGTAACTTTGATGTTTTTATTTTGTTTCAATCACTATTTCAATTATATGTCCATAACATTTCTCCTTTGTGTCCGATCCATCATTTAATTTTAGCACTATCCACCACGCTAGACCTGTTATAAGACGACATGTTAAAGATTTGAAAATTTAGTGTATTCAGAATTATTCAGAATATAGCGTTAGAATACTACCCCTAGATTAATTGAGACTTAATCTATATAATCAGTTTTAATCAATCATCTGGTGGTGCCCTCTAACTTCTTTGATAATAAAATATTGATTGATAATTTCTCACAAATTAGAACATTTAATATTCCTTATCAATCATATTATAGATATGAACTAATGTTTCTTCCATCAGTGAATCATGGTGGTGGTAGTGTCATGGCGGAGAATCCTTCCTCTCTCAGCTTTACAAGTTACAGTCAATAAATGGTTGATGAATTTATATGCTGTTAACAAAAGCAGCAGAAAGAAATCTGAAGTGTTTCGGCAATATTATCTGCTCATATTCAGCCAAATGCTCAGAACTTATATTTGTGTTTAAAATCTTAAATGTCTTTTGTGGACAATGATGGTTTGTTGAATCACACTGGTTGTAGATGTAGATACACACCCGCTGTGGTTTGTAGCTACACACTCACATTGGCTGTAGCTGTAGATACAAAACTCATACTGCAGGAAGTCTGTAGGTACAAACTGACACTGGTTGTAGCTGTGGTACACACTGACACTGGTTTTGTCCTGTAGGTACACACTGACACTGGTTTTATCTGTAGGTACACACTCATTGGCTGTAGCTGTAGATACAAACTAACACTGGTTGTAGATGTAGGATTTATATTAAACCTGCCTATTTTTGCAGTAGTATTTAGTATTGACCTGTTTTCCTGACCGAATCCAGCAATTATATGCCAAAGATGTTATGAAACCTTTTGTATTAATGCTATTGTATGAATAGAAGGCCTTTTTTCCTGACCGAATTAAACCTGGTCCACGGCAAGGAGCCCAGGTGTATTCACTCAAACTTGGTACAGCACATCTTACTGAAAAGAATATCCCTGATTAAGGCAACTTTAACACAAATGTTAAACTAAATATTGCCCATGTAGTTGTGGCCGAGTGGTTAAGGCGATGGAATAGAAATCCATTGGGGTTTCCCGCACAGGTTCAAATCCTGTCAACTACGCAGTCCTTTGTCTTGACAACTTTGTTCCATGCTGAGGGTGAGTGAATGGGCAACACTAACTTCAGGACATCTATTTGGTGGCCAAAAAACTATAATGTTTTCCGACATCTGTAAGCATTGCCATTTTTCTCATTGTATAGAAGCAGTCCTTCGGTGCAATGTAGATGATGGCAAGCGTTTACTTTACTTTTGTTTGAAAAGATGTCCTGTTTTCTCTGACTGAGAATTGAACCCATGTGTTTTGATCAAGGTCCCCATAAAATTCTGTAGATAAATACACAACATCTGATGTGAGGCCACTAGTTAGCATGCTCATTTTGCCATTGTCAATGTACAGCTAACAAGCTGATATAGGTTTCAGCCCCACACAAGAACCTACATGGGACTAAGCAATAGAAATGGAATGAATGAACACCCTTGTATGATAAATAGAGACCACGTAATCAAGACCATTGGGTGCCCAAGAAGGCATGTGGCCATGTCCCCTGTATTCATTTACTTTTGCTGAATTCTGTTCAATATATACTTGTACTTCCCAAAGAGGAATGTGGCCATGAAACACACTGTTTTTGTAAGTAAAGACTACATGTTTTCCATGACCGTAATCGAAACCAGTGACTAACGATCTCCTCCTTCAGATGGATGAGGACTCATCGGCTATACTGTTGTTGCAAGATCTCAGCGCTGCATTCGACGATAGATCATGCAGTGCTAATCAACAGACTTAAATAGTTTTGGCATCTCTGGCTCCGCTCTTGCCTGGTTAGAATCCTCTCTGAGTGAAACAGTCAGGTCCATAAATATTGGACATCGACACAATTCTAATCTTTTTGGCTCTATACACCACCACAATGGATTTGAAACAAACAAAATGTCCTTCAACCACAATTTTTATCTTTAATTTAAGGGTATTTACATTCAAATCAGGTGAACGGGTAGGAATTACAACAGTTTGTATATGTGTCTTCCACTTTTTAAGGGACCAAAAGTAATGGGACAATTGGCTGCTCAGCTGTTCCATGCCCAGGTGTGCGGTATTCCCACATTATCCCATTTACAAGAAGCAGATAAAGGTTCAGAGTTTATTTCAAGTGTGCTATTTGCATTCGAAACTCACTATCAGTGAAGCATGCCCTCATTAGGCTGGAAAAAAAAAAAAAAAAACATCAGAGAGATAGCAGCAAAAATCTTTAGGTGTGGCCAAATTAACTGTTTGGAACATCCTGAAAAAGAAAGAACGCACCAGAGAGCTCAGAAACACCAAAAGACCCGGAAGATCACGGAAACAACTATGTTGGATGATCAAGAATTCTTTCCTGGTGAAGAAAACACCCTTCACAATAGTTGGCCGGATCAAGAACACTCTCCAGAAGGTAGGTGAATGTGTGTCAAAGTCAACAATCAAGAGAAGACTTCACCAGAGTGAATACAGAGGGTTCACCACAAGATGTAAACCATTGGTGAGCCTCAAAACAGAAAGGCCTGATTAGAGTTTGCCAAACAACATCTAAAAAAGCCTTCACAGTTCCGGAACAACATCCTATGGACCGATGAGACCAAGATCAACTTGTACCAGAGTGATGGGAAGAGAAGAGTATGGAGAAGGAAAGGAACTGCCTATGATCCCAAGCATACCACCTCATCAGTGAATCATGGTGGTGGTAGTGTCATGGCGTGGGCATGTATGGCTGCCAATGGAACTGGTTCTCTTGTATTTATTGATGATGTAACTGCTGACAAAAGCAGCAGAAAGAAATCTGAAGTGTTTCGGGCAATATTATCTGCTCATATTCAGCCAAATGCTCAGAACTCATTGGACGGCGCTTCATAGTACGAATGGACAATGACCCAAGCAGTAGGTATACGTTCACACTGGTTGTAGATGTAGATACACACCCGCTGTGGTTTGTAGCTGTAGCTACACACTCACATTGGCTGTAGCTGTAGATACAAACTCATACTGGTTGTAGCTGTAGGTACAAACTGACACTGGTTGTAGCTGTAGGTAAACACTGACACTGGTTTTATTTGTAGGTACACACTGACACTGGTTTTATCTGTAGGTACACACTCACATTGGCTGTAGCTGTAGATACAAACTAACACTGGTTGTAGCTGTAGGTACATGCTCAATCTCTCATATTTATATTAAACCTGCCTATTTTTGCAGTAGTATTTAGTAGGATTTTTGTACAATTTTTACTTGTACTTGCCAAAAACTGCAAGTGGCGTTTTCTTACACTGTTTTGGTAAGTAAGGATGACCTGTTTTCCCTGACCGGGAATCGAACCCGGGCCGCGGTGGTGAAAGCACCGAATCCTAGCCACTAGACCACCAGGGAAAGACAAGCTGCCACCTGTGAACAAGGTCTGCATGGGATTTATCTGCAGTCATTATTTGACTCAGAGCTATTGTATGTTACTGATGGCAAGACACCATGTGATTAATTCAATTATATGCCAAAGATGTTATGAAACCTTTTGTATTAATGCTATTGTATGAATAGAAGGCCTTTTTTTCCTGACCGGGAATTAAACCTGGTCCACGGCAAGGAGCCCAGGTGTATTCACTCAAACTTGGTACAGCACATCTTACTGAAAAGAATATCCCCTGATTAAGGCAACTTTAACACAAATGTTAAACTAAATATTGCCCATGTAGTTGTGGCCGAGTGGTTAAGGCGATGGACTAGAAATCCATTGGGGTTTCCCCGCACAGGTTCAAATCCTGTCAACTACGCAGTCCTTTGTCTTGACAACTTTGTTCCATGCTGAGGGTGAGTGAATGGCCAACACTAACTTCAGGACATCTATTTGGTGGCCAAAAAACTATAATGTTTTCCGACATCTGTAAGCATTGCCATTTTTCTCATTGTATAGAAGCAGTCCTTCGGTGCAATGTAGATGATAACAAGCGTTTACTTTACTTTTGTTTGAAAAGATGTCCTGTTTTCTCTGACTGAGAATTGAACCCATGTGTTTTGATCAAGGTCCCCATAAAATTCTGTAGATAAATACACAACATCTGATGTGAGGCCACTAGTTAGCATGCTCATTTTGCCATTGTCAATGTACAGCTAACAAGCTGATATAGGTTTCAGCCCCACACAAGAACCTACATGGGACTAAGCAATAGAAATGGAATGAATGAACACCCTTGTATGATAAATAGAGACCACGTAATCAAGACCATTGGGTGCCCAAGAAGGCATGTGGCCATGTCCCCTGTATTCATTTACTTTTGCTGAATTCTGTTCAATATATACTTGTACTTCCCAAAGAGGGAATGTGGCCATGAAACACACTGTTTTTGTAAGTAAAGACTACATGTTTTCCATGACCGTGTGAAACCAGTGACTAACGATCTCCTCCTTCAGATGGATGAGGACTCATCGGCTATACTGTTGTTGCAAGATCTCAGCGCTGCATTCGATACGATAGATCATGCAGTGCTAATCAACAGACTTAAATAGTTTTTGGCATCTCTGGCTCCGCTCTTGCCTGGTTAGAATCCTCTCTGAGTGAAACAGTCAGGTCCATAAATATTGGACATCGACACAATTCTAATCTTTTTGGCTCTATACACCACCACAATGGATTTGAAACAAACAAAATGTGCTTCAACCACAATTTTTTATCTTTAATTTAAGGGTATTTACATTCAAATCAGGTGAACGGGTAGGAATTACAACAGTTTGTATATGTGTCTTCCACTTTTAAGGGACCAAAAGTAATGGGACAATTGGCTGCTCAGCTGTTCCATGCCCAGGTGTGCGGTATTCCCACATTATCCCATTTACAAGAAGCAGATAAAAGGTTCAGAGTTTATTTCAAGTGTGCTATTTGCATTCGGAAACTCACTATCAGTGAAGCATGCCATCATTAGGCTGGAAAAAAAAAAAAAACATCAGAGAGATAGCAAAATCTTTAGGTGTGGCCAAATTAACTGTTTGGAACATCCTGAAAAGAAAGAACGCACCAGAGAGCTCAGAAACACCAAAAGACCCGGAAGATCACGGAAACAACTATGTTGGATGATCGAAGAATTCTTTCCTGGTGAAGAAAACACCCTTCACAATAGTTGGCCGGATCAAGAACACTCTCCAGAAGGTAGGTGAATGTGTGTCAAAGTCAACAATCAAGAGAAGACTTCACCAGAGTGAATACAGAGGGTTCACCACAAGATGTAAACCATTGGTGAGCCTCAAAACAGAAAGGCCTGATTAGAGTTTGCCAAACAACATCTAAAAAAGCCTTCACAGTTCTGGAACAACATCCTATGGACCGATGAGACCAAGATCAACTTGTACCAGAGTGATGGGAAGAGAAGAGTATGGAGAAGGAAAGGAACTGCCTATGATCCCAAGCATACCACCTCATCAGTGAATCATGGTGGTGGTAGTGTCATGGCGTGGGCATGTATGGCTGCCAATGGAACTGGTTCTCTTGTATTTATTGATGATGTAACTGCTGACAAAAGCAGCAGAAAGAAATCTGAAGTGTTTCGGGCAATATTATCTGCTCATATTCAGCCAAATGCTCAGAACTCATTGGACGGGCGCTTCATAGTACGAATGGACAATGACCCAAGCAGTAGGTATACGTTCACACTGGTTGTAGATGTAGATACACACCCGCTGTGGTTTGTAGCTGTAGCTACACACTCACATTGGCTGTAGCTGTAGATACAAACTCATACTGGTTGTAGCTGTAGGTACAAACTGACACTGGTTGTAGCTGTAGGTAAACACTGACACTGGTTTTATTTGTAGGTACACACTGACACTGGTTTTATCTGTAGGTACACACTCACATTGGCTGTAGCTGTAGATACAAACTAACACTGGTTGTAGCTGTAGGTACATGCTCAATCTCTCATATTTATATTAAACCTGCCTATTTTTGCAGTAGTATTTAGTAGGATTTTTGTACAATTTTACTTGTACTTGCCAAAACTGCAAGTGGCGTTTTCTTACACTGTTTTGGTAAGTAAGGATGACCTGTTTTCCTGACCGAATCGAACCCGGCCGCGGCGGTGAGAGCGCCAATCCTAGCCACTAGACCACCAGGGAAAGACAAGCTGCCACCTGTGAACAAGGTCTGCATGGGATTTATCTGCAGTCATTATTTGACTCAGAGCTATTGTATGTTACTGATGGCAAGACACCATGTGATTAAGTCAATTATATGCCAAAGATGTTATGAAACCTTTTGTATTGATGCTTTTGTATGAATAGAAGGCCTTTTTTCCTGACCGAATTAAACCTGGTCCCAGGTGTATTCACTCAAACTTGGTACAGCACATCTTACTGAAAAGAATATCCCTGATTAAGGCAACTTTACCACAAATGTTAAACTAAATATTGCCCATGTAGTTGTGGCCGAGTGGTTAAGGCGATGGACTAGAAATCCATTGGGGTTTCCGCACAGGTTCAAATCCTGTCAACTACGCAGTCCTTTGTCTTGACAACTTTGTTCCATGCTGAGGGTGAGTGAATGGCTAACACTCACTTGAGGGCATCTATTTGGTGGCCAAAAAACTATAATGTTTTCCGACATCTGTAAGCATTGCCATTTTTCTCATTGTATAGAAGCAGTCCTTGGTGCAATGTAGATGATGGCAAGCGCTACTTTACTTTTGTTTGAAAAGATGTCCTGTTTTCTCTGACTGAGAATTGAACCCATGTGTTTTGATCAAGGTCCCCATAAAATTCTGTAGATAAATACACAACATCTGATGTGAGGCCACTAGTTAGCATGCTCATTTTGCCATTGTCAATGTACAGCTAACAAGCTGATATAGGTTTCAGCCCCACACAAGAACCTACATGGGACTAAGCAATAGAAATGGAATGAATGAACACCCTTGTATGATAAATAGAGACCACGTAATCAAGACCATTGGGTGCCCAAGAAGGCATGTGGCCATGTCCCCTGTATTCATTTACTTTTGCTGAATTCTGTTCAATATATACTTGTACTTCCCAAAGAGGGAATGTGGCCATGAAACACACTGTTTTTGTAAGTAAAGACTACATGTTTTCCATGACCGGTAATCGAAACCAGTGACTAACGATCTCCTCCTTCAGATGGATGAGGACTCATCGGCTATACTGTTGTTGCAAGATCTCAGCGCTGCATTCGATCGATAGATCATGCAGTGCTAATCAACAGACTTAAATAGTTTTTGGCATCTCTGGCTCCGCTCTTGCCTGGTTAGAATCCTCTCTGAGTGAAACAGTCAGGTCCATAAATATTGGACATCGACACAATTCTAATCTTTTTGGCTCTATACACCACCACAATGGATTTGAAACAAACAAAATGTGCTTCAACCACAATTTTTATCTTTAATTTAAGGGTATTTACATTCAAATCAGGTGAACGGGTAGGAATTACAACAGTTTGTATATGTGTCTTCCACTTTTAAGGGACCAAAAGTAATGGGACAATTGGCTGCTCAGCTGTTCCATGCCCAGGTGTGCGGTATTCCCACATTATCCCATTTACAAGAAGCAGATAAAAGGTTCAGAGTTTATTTCAAGTGTGCTATTTGCATTCGGAAACTCACTATCAGTGAAGCATGCCATCATTAGGCTGGAAAAAAAAAAAAAACATCAGAGAGATAGCAAAAATCTTTAGGTGTGGCCAAATTAACTGTTTGGAACATCCTGAAAAGAAAGAACGCACCAGAGAGCTCAGAAACACCAAAAGACCCGGAAGATCACGGAAACAACTATGTTGGATGATCGAAGAATTCTTTCCTGGTGAAGAAAACACCCTTCACAATAGTTGGCCGGATCAAGAACACTCTCCAGAAGGTAGGTGAATGTGTGTCAAAGTCAACAATCAAGAGAAGACTTCACCAGAGTGAATACAGAGGGTTCACCACAAGATGTAAACCATTGGTGAGCCTCAAAAACAGAAAGGCCTGATTAGAGTTTGCCAAACAACATCTAAAAAAGCCTTCACAGTTCTGGAACAACATCCTATGGACCGATGAGACCAAGATCAACTTGTACCAGAGTGATGGGAAGAGAAGAGTATGGAGAAGGAAAGGAACTGCCTATGATCCCAAGCATACCACCTCATCAGTGAATCATGGTGGTGGTAGTGTCATGGCGTGGGCATGTATGGCTGCCAATGGAACTGGTTCTCTTGTATTTATTGATGATGTAACTGCTGACAAAAGCAGCAGAAAGAAATCTGAAGTGTTTCGGGCAATATTATCTGCTCATATTCAGCCAAATGCTCAGAACTCATTGGACGGCGCTTCATAGTACGAATGGACAATGACCCGAAGCAGTAGGTATACGTTCACACTGGTTGTAGATGTAGATACACACCCGCTGTGGTTTGTAGCTGTAGCTACACACTCACATTGGCTGTAGCTGTAGATACAAACTCATACTGGTTGTAGCTGTAGGTACAAACTGACACTGGTTGTAGCTGTAGGTAAACACTGACACTGGTTTTATTTGTAGGTACACACTGACACTGGTTTTATCTGTAGGTACACACTCACATTGGCTGTAGCTGTAGATACAAACTAACACTGGTTGTAGCTGTAGGTACATGCTCAATCTCTCATATTTATATTAAACCTGCCTATTTTTGCAGTAGTATTTAGTAGGATTTTTGTACAATTTTTACTTGTACTTGCCAAAAACTGCAAGTGGCGTTTTCTTACACTGTTTTGGTAAGTAAGGACGACCTGTTTTCCTGACCGAATCGAACCCGGCCGCGCGGTGAGAGCGCTAATCCCAGCCACTAGACCACCAGGGAAAGACAAGCTGCCACCTGTGAACAAGGTCTGCATGGGATTTATCTGCAGTCATTATTTGACTCAGAGCTATTGTATGTTACTGATGGCAAGACACCATGTGATTAAGTCAATTATATGCCAAAGATGTTATGAAACCTTTTGTATTGATGCTTTTGTATGAATAGAAGGCCTTTTTTCCTGACCGAATTAAACCTGGTCCACGGCAAGGAGCCCAGGTGTATTCACTCAAACTTGGTACAGCACATCTTACTGAAAAGAATATCCCTGATTAAGGCAACTTTACCACAAATGTTAAACTAAATATTGCCCATGTAGTTGTGGCCGAGTGGTTAAGGCGATGGACTAGAAATCCATTGGGGTTTCCCGCACAGGTTCAAATCCTGTCAACTACGCAGTCCTTTGTCTTGACAACTTTGTTCCATGCTGAGGGTGAGTGAATGGCTAACACTCACTTGAGGGCATCTATTTGGTGGCCAAAAAACTATAATGTTTTCCGACATCTGTAAGCATTGCCATTTTTCTCATTGTATAGAAGCAGTCCTTCGGTGCAATGTAGATGATGGCAAGCGTTACTTTACTTTTGTTTGAAAAGATGTCCTGTTTTCTCTGACTGAGAATTGAACCCATGTGTTTTGATCAAGGTCCCCATAAAATTCTGTAGATAAATACACAACATCTGATGTGAGGCCACTAGTTAGCATGCTCATTTTGCCATTGTCAATGTACAGCTAACAAGCTGATATAGGTTTCAGCCCCACACAAGAACCTACATGGGACTAAGCAATAGAAATGGAATGAATGAACACCCTTGTATGATAAATAGAGACCACGTAATCAAGACCATTGGGTGCCCAAGAAGGCATGTGGCCATGTCCCTGTATTCATTTACTTTTGCTGAATTCTGTTCAATATATACTTGTACTTCCCAAAGAGGGAATGTGGCCATGAAACACACTGTTTTTGTAAGTAAAGACTACATGTTTTCCATGACCGTAATCGAAACCAGTGACTAACGATCTCCTCCTTCAGATGGATGAGGACTCATCGGCTATACTGTTGTTGCAAGATCTCAGCGCTGCATTCGATACGATAGATCATGCAGTGCTAATCAACAGACTTAAATAGTTTTTGGCATCTCTGGCTCCGCTCTTGCCTGGTTAGAATCCTCTCTGAGTGAAACAGTCAGGTCCATAAATATTGGACATCGACACAATTCTAATCTTTTTGGCTCTATACACCACCACAATGGATTTGAAACAAACAAAATGTGCTTCAACCACAATTTTTATCTTTAATTTAAGGGTATTTACATTCAAATCAGGTGAACGGGTAGGAATTACAACAGTTTGTATATGTGTCTTCCACTTTTTAAGGGACCAAAAGTAATGGGACAATTGGCTGCTCAGCTGTTCCATGCCCAGGTGTGTCCCCACATTATCCCATTTACAAGAAGCAGATAAAAGGTTCAGAGTTTATTTCAAGTGTGCTATTTGCATTCGGAAACTCACTATCAGTGAAGCATGCCATCATTAGGCTGGAAAAACAAAAAAAAAACATCAGAGAGATAGCAAAAATCTTTAGGTGTGGCCAAATTAACTGTTTGGAACATCCTGAAAAAGAACGCACCAGAGAGCTCAGAAACACCAAAAGACCCGGAAGATCACGGGAAACAACTATGTTGGATGATCGAAGAATTCTTTCCTGGTGAAGAAAACACCCTTCACAATAGTTGGCCGGATCAAGAACACTCTCCAGAAGGTAGGTGAATGTGTGTCAAAGTCAACAATCAAGAGAAGACTTCACCAGAGTGAATACAGAGGGTTCACCACAAGATGTAAACCATTGGTGAGCCTCAAAACAGAAAGGCCTGATTAGAGTTTGCCAAACAACATCTAAAAAGCCTTCACAGTTCTGGAACAACATCCTATGGACCGATGAGACCAAGATCAACTTGTACCAGAGTGATGGGAAGAGAAGAGTATGGAGAAGGAAAGGAACTGCCTATGATCCCAAGCATACCACCTCATCAGTGAATCATGGTGGTGGTAGTGTCATGGCGTGGGCATGTATGGCTGCCAATGGAACTGGTTCTCTTGTATTTATTGATGATGTAACTGCTGACAAAAGCAGCAGAAAGAAATCTGAAGTGTTTGGGCAATATTATCTGCTCATATTCAGCCAAATGCTCAGAACTCATTGGACGGCGCTTCATAGTACGAATGGACAATGACCAAGCAGTAGGTATACGTGCTCACACTGGTTGTAGATGTAGATACACACCCGCTGTGGTTTGTAGCTGTAGCTACACACTCACATTGGCTGTAGCTGTAGATACAAACTCATACTGGTTGTAGCTGTAGGTACAAACTGACACTGGTTGTAGCTGTAGGTAAACACTGACACTGGTTTTATTTGTAGGTACACACTGACACTGGTTTTATCTGTAGGTACACACTCACATTGGCTGTAGCTGTAGATACAAACTAACACTGGTTGTAGCTGTAGGTACATGCTCAATCTCTCATATTTATATTAAACCTGCCTATTTTTGCAGTAGTATTTAGTAGGATTTTTGTACAATTTTTACTTGTACTTGCCAAAAACTGCAAGTGGCGTTTTCTTACACTGTTTTGGTAAGTAAGGATGACCTGTTTTCCTGACCGAATCGAACCCGGCCGCGCGGTGAGAGCGCGAATCCTAGCCACTAGACCACCAGGGAAAGACAAGCTGCCACCTGTGAACAAGGTCTGCATGGGATTTATCTGCAGTCATTATTTGACTCAGAGCTATTGTATGTTACTGATGGCAAGACACCATGTGATTAAGTCAATTATATGCCAAAGATGTTATGAAACCTTTTGTATTGATGCTTTTGTATGAATAGAAGGCCTTTTTTTCCTGACCGGGAATTAAACCTGGTCCACGGCAAGGAGCCCAGGTGTATTCACTCAAACTTGGTACAGCACATCTTACTGAAAAGAATATCCCTGATTAAGGCAACTTTACCACAAATGTTAAACTAAATATTGCCCATGTAGTTGTGGCCGAGTGGTTAAGGCGATGGACTAGAAATCCATTGGGGTTTCCCGCACAGGTTCAAATCCTGTCAACTACGCAGTCCTTTGTCTTGACAACTTTGTTCCATGCTGAGGGTGAGTGAATGGCTAACACTCACTTCAGGACATCTATTTGGTGGCCAAAAACTATAATGTTTTCCGACATCTGTAAGCATTGCCATTTTCTCATTGTATAGAAGCAGTCCTTCGGTGCAATGTAGATGATGGCAAGCGTTTACTTTACTTTTGTTTGAAAAGATGTCCTGTTTTCTCTGACTGAGAATTGAACCCATGTGTTTTGATCAAGGTCCCCATAAAATTCTGTAGATAAATACACAACATCTGATGTGAGGCCACTAGTTAGCATGCTCATTTTGCCATTGTCAATGTACAGCTAACAAGCTGATATAGGTTTCAGCCCCACACAAGAACCTACATGGGACTAAGCAATAGAAATGGAATGAATGAACACCCTTGTATGATAAATAGAGACCACGTAATCAAGACCATTGGGTGCCCAAGAAGGCATGTGGCCATGTCCCCTGTATTCATTTACTTTTGCTGAATTCTGTTCAATATATACTTGTACTTCCCAAAGAGGGAATGTGGCCATGAAACACACTGTTTTTGTAAGTAAAGACTACATGTTTTCCATGACCGTAATCGAAACCAGTGACTAACGATCTCCTCCTTCAGATGGATGAGGACTCATCGGCTATACTGTTGTTGCGATCTCAGCGCTGCATTCGACGATAGATCATGCAGTGCTAATCAACAGACTTAAATAGTTTTTGGCATCTCTGGCTCCGCTCTTGCCTGGTTAGAATCCTCTCTGAGTGAAACAGTCAGGTCCATAAATATTGGACATCGACACAATTCTAATCTTTTTGGCTCTATACACCACCACAATGGATTTGAAACAAACAAAATGTGCTTCAACCACAATTTTTATCTTTAATTTAAGGGTATTTACATTCAAATCAGGTGAACGGGTAGGAATTACAACAGTTTGTATATGTGTCTTCCACTTTTAAGGGACCAAAAGTAATGGGACAATTGGCTGCTCAGCTGTTCCATGCCCAGGTGTGTATTCCCACATTATCCCATTTACAAGAAGCAGATAAAAGGTTCAGAGTTTATTTCAAGTGTGCTATTTGCATTCGGAAACTCACTATCAGTGAAGCATGCCATCATTAGGCTGGAAAAAAAAAAAAAAACATCAGAGAGATAGCAAAATCTTTAGGTGTGGCCAAATTAACTGTTTGGAACATCCTGAAAAGAAAGAACGCACCAGAGAGCTCAGAAACACCAAAAGACCCGGAAGATCACGGGAAACAACTATGTTGGATGATCGAAGAATTCTTTCCTGGTGAAGAAAACACCCTTCACAATAGTTGGCCGGATCAAGAACACTCTCCAGAAGGTAGGTGAATGTGTGTCAAAGTCAACAATCAAGAGAAGACTTCACCAGAGTGAATACAGAGGGTTCACCACAAGATGTAAACCATTGGTGAGCCTCAAAAACAGAAAGGCCTGATTAGAGTTTGCCAAACAACATCTAAAAGCCTTCACAGTTCTGGAACAACATCCTATGGACCGATGAGACCAAGATCAACTTGTACCAGAGTGATGGGAAGAGAAGAGTATGGAGAAGGAAAGGAACTGCCTATGATCCCAAGCATACCACCTCATCAGTGAATCATGGTGGTGGTAGTGTCATGGCGTGGGCATGTATGGCTGCCAATGGAACTGGTTCTCTTGTATTTATTGATGATGTAACTGCTGACAAAAGCAGCAGAAAGAAATCTGAAGTGTTTCGGGCAATATTATCTGCTCATATTCAGCCAAATGCTCAGAACTCATTGGACGGCGCTTCATAGTACGAATGGACAATGACCGAAGCAGTAGGTATACGTTCACACTGGTTGTAGATGTAGATACACACCGCTGTGGTTTGTAGCTGTAGCTACACACTCACATTGGCTGTAGCTGTAGATACAAACTCATACTGGTTGTAGCTGTAGGTACAAACTGACACTGGTTGTAGCTGTAGGTACACACTGACACTGGTTTTATTTGTAGGTACACACTGACACTGGTTTTATCTGTAGGTACACACTCACATTGGCTGTAGCTGTAGATACACACTGACACTGGTTGTAGCTGTAGGTACATGCTCAATCTCTCATATTTATATTAAACCTGCCTATTTTTGCAGTAGTATTTAGTAGGATTTTTGTACAATTTTTACTTGTACTTGCCAAAAACTGCAAGTGGCGTTTTCTTACACTGTTTTGGTAAGTAAGGATGACCTGTTTTCCTGACCGAATCGAACCCGGGCCGCGCGGTGAGAGCCGAATCCTAGCCACTAGACCACCAGGGAAAGACAAGCTGCCACCTGTGAACAAGGTCTGCATGGGATTTATCTGCAGTCATTATTTGACTCAGAGCTATTGTATGTTACTGATGGCAAGACACCATGTGATTAAGTCAATTATATGCCAAAGATGTTATGAAACCTTTTGTATTGATGCTTTTGTATGAATAGAAGGCCTTTTTTCCTGACCGAATTAAACCTGGTCCACGGCAAGGAGCCCAGGTGTATTCACTCAAACTTGGTACAGCACATCTTACTGAAAAGAATATCCCCTGATTAAGGCAACTTTACCACAAATGTTAAACTAAATATTGCCTATGTAGTTGTGGCCGAGTGGTTAAGGCGATGGACTAGAAATCCATTGGGGTTTCCCGCACAGGTTCAAATCCTGTCAACTACGCAGTCCTTTGTCTTGACAACTTTGTTCCATGCTGAGGGTGAGTGAATGGCTAACACTCACTTCAGGACATCTATTTGGTGGCCAAAAACTATAATGTTTTCCGACATCTGTAAGCATTGCCATTTTTCTCATTGTATAGAAGCAGTCCTTGTGCAATGTAGATGATGGCAAGCGCTTTTACTTTTGTTTGAAAAGATGTCCTGTTTTCTCTGACTGAGAATTGAACCCATGTGTTTTGATCAAGGTCCCCATAAAATTCTGTAGATAAATACACAACATCTGATGTGAGGCCACTAGTTAGCATGCTCATTTTGCCATTGTCAATGTACAGCTAACAAGCTGATATAGGTTTCAGCCCCACACAAGAACCTACATGGGACTAAGCAATAGAAATGGAATGAATGAACACCCTTGTATGATAAATAGAGACCACGTAATCAAGACCATTGGGTGCCCAAGAAGGCATGTGGCCATGTCCCTGTATTCATTTACTTTTGCTGAATTCTGTTCAATATATACTTGTACTTCCCAAAGAGGGAATGTGGCCATGAAACACACTGTTTTTGTAAGTAAAGACTACATGTTTTCCATGACCGGTAATCGAAACCAGTGACTAACGATCTCCTCCTTCAGATGGATGAGGACTCATCGGCTATACTGTTGTTGCAAGATCTCAGCGCTGCATTCGATACGATAGATCATGCAGTGCTAATCAACAGACTTAAATAGTTTTTGGCATCTCTGGCTCCGCTCTTGCCTGGTTAGAATCCTCTCTGAGTGAAACAGTCAGGTCCATAAATATTGGACATCGACACAATTCTAATCTTTTTGGCTCTATACACCACCACAATGGATTTGAAACAAACAAAATGTGCTTCAACCACAATTTTTTATCTTTAATTTAAGGGTATTTACATTCAAATCAGGTGAACGGGGTAGGAATTACAACAGTTTGTATATGTGTCTTCCACTTTTTAAGGGACCAAAAGTAATGGGACAATTGGCTGCTCAGCTGTTCCATGCCCAGGTGTGCGGTATTCCCACATTATCCCATTTACAAGAAGCAGATAAAAGGTTCAGAGTTTATTTCAAGTGTGCTATTTGCATTCGGAAACTCACTATCAGTGAAGCATGCCATCATTAGGCTGGAAAAAAAAAAAAAACATCAGAGAGATAGCAAAATCTTTAGGTGTGGCCAAATTAACTGTTTGGAACATCCTGAAAAAGAAAGAACGCACCAGAGAGCTCAGAAACACCAAAAGACCCGGAAGATCACGGGAAACAACTATGTTGGATGATCGAAGAATTCTTTCCCTGGTGAAGAAAACACCCTTCACAATAGTTGGCCGGATCAAGAACACTCTCCAGAAGGTAGGTGAATGTGTGTCAAAGTCAACAATCAAGAGAAGACTTCACCAGAGTGAATACAGAGGGTTCACCACAAGATGTAAACCATTGGTGAGCCTCAAAAACAGAAAGGCCTGATTAGAGTTTGCCAAACAACATCTAAAAAAGCCTTCACAGTTCTGGAACAACATCCTATGGACCGATGAGACCAAGATCAACTTGTACCAGAGTGATGGGAAGAGAAGAGTATGGAGAAGGAAAGGAACTGCCTATGATCCCAAGCAAACCACCTCATCAGTGAATCATGGTGGTGGTAGTGTCATGGCGTGGGCATGTATGGCTGCCAATGGAACTGGTTCTCTTGTATTTATTGATGATGTAACTGCTGACAAAAGCAGCAGAAAGAAATCTGAAGTGTTTCGGGCAATATTATCTGCTCATATTCAGCCAAATGCTCAGAACTCATTGGACGGCGCTCATAGTACGAGAATGGACAATGACCCGAAGCAGTAGGTATACGCTCACACTGGTTGTAGATGTAGATACACACACGCTGTGGTTTGTAGCTGTAGCTACACACTCACATTGGCTGTAGCTGTAGATACAAACTCATACTGGTTGTAGCTGTAGGTACAAACTGACACTGGTTGTAGCTGTAGGTACACACTGACACTGGTTTTATTTGTAGGTACACACTCACATTGGCTGTAGCTGTAGATACAAACTAACACTGGTGGTAGCTGTAGGTACACACTGACACTGGTTGTAGCTGTAGGTACATGCTCAATCTCTCATATTTATATTAAACCTGCCTATTTTTGCAGTAGTATTTAGTAGGATTTTTGTACAATTTTTACTTGTACTTGCCAAAAACTGCAAGTGGCGTTTTCTTACACTATTTTGGTAAGTAAGGATGACCTGTTTTCCCTGACCGAATCGAACCCGGCCATGGCGGTGAGAGCGCCGAATCCTAGCCACTAGACCACCAGGGAAAGACAAGCTGCCACCTGTGAACAAGGTCTGCATGGGATTTATCTGCAGTCATTATTTGACTCAGAGCTATTGTATGTTACTGATGGCAAGACACCATGTGATTAAGTCAATTATATGCCAAAGATGTTATGAAACCTTTTGTATTGATGCTTTTGTATGAATAGAAGGCCTTTTTTTCCTGACCGGGAATTAAACCTGGTCCACGGCAAGGAGCCCAGGTGTATTCACTCAAACTTGGTACAGCACATCTTACTGAAAAGAATATCCCCTGATTAAGGCAACTTTACCACAAATGTTAAACTAAATATTGCCCATGTAGTTGTGGCCGAGTGGTTAAGGCGATGGACTAGAAATCCATTGGGGTTTCCCCGCACAGGTTCAAATCCTGTCAACTACGCAGTCCTTTGTCTTGACATCTTTGTTCCATGCTGAGGGTGAGTGAATGGGCAACACTAACTTCAGGACATCTATTTGGTGGCCAAAAAACTATAATGTTTTCCGACATCTGTAAGCATTGCCATTTTTCTCATTGTATAGAAGCAGTCCTTCGTGCAATGTAGATGATGGCAAGCTACTTTTACTTTTGTTTGAAAAGATGTCCTGTTTTCTCTGACTGAGAATTGAACCCATGTGTTTTGATCAAGGTCCCCATAAAATTCTGTAGATAAATACACAACATCTGATGTGAGGCCACTAGTTAGCATGCTCATTTTGCCATTGTCAATGTACAGCTAACAAGCTGATATAGGTTTCAGCCCCACACAAGAACCTACATGGGACTAAGCAATAGAAATGGAATGAATGAACACCCTTGTATGATAAATAGAGACCACGTAATCAAGACCATTGGGTGCCCAAGAAGGCATGTGGCCATGTCCTGTATTCATTTACTTTTGCTGAATTCTGTTCAATATATACTTGTACTTCCCAAAGAGGGAATGTGGCCATGAAACACACTGTTTTTGTAAGTAAAGACTACATGTTTTCCATGACCGGTAATCGAAACCAGTGACTAACGATCTCCTCCTTCAGATGGATGAGGACTCATCGGCTATACTGTTGTTGAAGATCTCAGCGCTGCATTCGATACGATAGATCATGCAGTGCTAATCAACAGACTTAAATAGTTTTTGGCATCTCTGGCTCCGCTCTTGCCTGGTTAGAATCCTCTCTGAGTGAAACAGTCAGGTCCATAAATATTGGACATCGACACAATTCTAATCTTTTGGCTCTATACACCACCACAATGGATTTGAAACAAACAAAATGTGCTTCAACCACAATTTTTATCTTTAATTTAAGGGTATTTACATTCAAATCAGGTGAACGGGTAGGAATTACAACAGTTTGTATATGTGTCTTCCACTTTTTAAGGGACCAAAAGTAATGGGACAATTGGCTGCTCAGCTGTTCCATGCCCAGGTGTGCGGTATTCCCACATTATCCCATTTACAAGAAGCAGATAAAAGGTTCAGAGTTTATTTCAAGTGTGCTATTTGCATTCGAAACTCACTATCAGTGAAGCATGCCTCATTAGGCTGGAAAAAAAAAAAAAAAAAACATCAGAGAGATAGCAAAAATCTTTAGGTGTGGCCAAATTAACTGTTTGGAACATCCTGAAAAGAAAGAACGCACCAGAGAGCTCAGAAACACCAAAAGACCCGGAAGATCACGGAAACAACTATGTTGGATGATCAAGAATTCTTTCCTGGTGAAGAAAACACCCTTCACAATAGTTGGCCGGATCAAGAACACTCTCAGAAGGTAGGTGAATGTGTGTCAAAGTCAACAATCAAGAGAAGACTTCACCAGAGTGAATACAGAGGGTTCACCACAAGATGTAAACCATTGGTGAGCCTCAAAAACAGAAAGGCCTGATTAGAGTTTGCCAAACAACATCTAAAAAAGCCTTCACAGTTCCGGAACAACATCCTATGGACCGATGAGACCAAGATCAACTTGTACCAGAGTGATGGGAAGAGAAGAGTATGGAGAAGGAAAGGAACTGCCTATGATCCCAAGCATACCACCTCATCAGTGAATCATGGTGGTGGTAGTGTCATGGCGTGGGCATGTATGGCTGCCAATGGAACTGGTTCTCTTGTATTTATTGATGATGTAACTGCTGACAAAAGCAGCAGAAAGAAATCTGAAGTGTTTCGGGCAATATTATCTGCTCATATTCAGCCAAATGCTCAGAACTCATTGGACGGCGCTTCATAGTACGAATGGACAATGACCCGAAGCAGTAGGTATACGCTCACACTGGTTGTAGATGTAGATACACACCCGCTGTGGTTTGTAGCTGTAGCTACACACTCACATTGGCTGTAGCTGTAGATACAAACTCATACTGGTTGTAGCTGTAGGTACAAACTGACACTGGTTGTAGCTGTAGGTACACACTGACACTGGTTTTATTTGTAGGTACACACTGACACTGGTTGTATCTGTAGGTACACACTCACTGGTGGTAGCTGTAGGTACACACTGACACTGGTTGTAGCTGTAGGTACATGCTCAATCTCTCATATTTATATTAAACCTGCCTATTTTTGCAGTAGTATTTAGTAGGATTTTTGTACAATTTTTACTTGTACTTGCCAAAAACTGCAAGTGGCGTTTTCTTACACTGTTTTGGTAAGTAAGGATGACCTGTTTTCCTGACCGAATCGAACCCGGGCCGCGGCGGTGAAAGCGCGAATCCTAGCCACTAGACCACCAGGGAAAGACAAGCTGCCACCTGTGAACAAGGTCTGCATGGGATTTATCTGCAGTCATTATTTGACTCAGAGCTATTGTATGTTACTGATGGCAAGACACCATGTGATTAAGTCAATTATATGCCAAAGATGTTATGAAACCTTTTGTATTGATGCTTTTGTATGAATAGAAGGCCTTTTTTCCTGACCGAATTAAACCTGGTCCACGGCAAGGAGCCCAGGTGTATTCACTCAAACTTGGTACAGCACATCTTACTGAAAAGAATATCCCCTGATTAAGGCAACTTTACCACAAATGTTAAACTAAATATTGCCCATGTAGTTGTGGCCGAGTGGTTAAGGCGATGGACTAGAAATCCATTGGGGTTTCCCGCACAGGTTCAAATCCTGTCAACTACGCAGTCCTTTGTCTTGACAACTTTGTTCCATGCTGAGGGTGAGTGAATGGCTAACACTCACTTCAGGACATCTATTTGGTGGCCAAAAAACTATAATGTTTTCCGACATCTGTAAGCATTGCCATTTTTCTCATTGTATAGAAGCAGTCCTTCGGTGCAATGTAGATGATGGCAAGCGCTACTTTACTTTTGTTTGAAAAGATGTCCTGTTTTCTCTGACTGAGAATTGAACCCATGTGTTTTGATCAAGGTCCCCATAAAATTCTGTAGATAAATACACAACATCTGATGTGAGGCCACTAGTTAGCATGCTCATTTTGCCATTGTCAATGTACAGCTAACAAGCTGATATAGGTTTCAGCCCCACACAAGAACCTACATGGGACTAAGCAATAGAAATGGAATGAATGAACACCCTTGTATGATAAATAGAGACCACGTAATCAAGACCATTGGGTGCCCAAGAAGGCATGTGGCCATGTCCCCTGTATTCATTTACTTTTGCTGAATTCTGTTCAATATATACTTGTACTTCCCAAAGAGGGAATGTGGCCATGAAACACACTGTTTTGTAAGTAAAGACTACATGTTTTCCATGACCGTAATCGAAACCAGTGACTAACGATCTCCTCCTTCAGATGGATGAGGACTCATCGGCTATACTGTTGTTGCAAGATCTCAGCGCTGCATTCGATCGATAGATCATGCAGTGCTAATCAACAGACTTAAATAGTTTTGGCATCTCTGGCTCCGCTCTTGCCTGGTTAGAATCCTCTCTGAGTGAAACAGTCAGGTCCATAAATATTTGACATCGACACAATTCTAATCTTTTTGGCTCTATACACCACCACAATGGATTTGAAACAAACAAAATGTGCTTCAACCCAATTTTTATCTTTAATTTAAGGGTATTTACATTCAAATCAGGTGAAGGGGTAGGAATTACAACAGTTTGTATATGTGTCTTCCACTTTTTAAGGGACCAAAAGTAATGGGACAATTGGCTGCTCAGCTGTTCCATGCCCAGGTGTGCGGTATTCCCACATTATCCCATTTACAAGAAGCAGATAAAAGGTTCAGAGTTTATTTCAAGTGTGCTATTTGCATTCGAAACTCACTATCAGTGAAGCATGCCCTCATTAGGCTGGAAAAAAAAAAAAAAACATCAGAGAGATAGCAGCAAAATCTTTAGGTGTGGCCAAATTAACTGTTTGGAACATCCTGAAAAGAAAGAACGCACCAGAGAGCTCAGAAACACCAAAAGACCCGGAAGATCACGGAAACAACTATGTTGGATGATCGAAGAATTCTTTCCCTGGTGAAGAAAACACCTTCACAATAGTTGGCCGGATCAAGAACACTCTCCAGAAGGTAGGTGAATGTGTGTCAAAGTCAACAATCAAGAGAAGACTTCACCAGAGTGAATACAGAGGGTTCACCACAAGATGTAAACCATTGGTGAGCCTCAAAACAGAAAGGCCTGATTAGAGTTTGCCAAACAACATCTAAAAAGCCTTCACAGGAACAACATCCTATGGACCGATGAGACCAAGATCAACTTGTACCAGAGTGATGGGAAGAGAAGAGTATGGAGAAGGAAAGGAACTGCCTATGATCCCAAGCATACCACCTCATCAGTGAATCATGGTGGTGGTAGTGTCATGGCGTGGGCATGTATGGCTGCCAATGGAACTGGTTCTCTTGTATTTATTGATGATGTAACTGCTGACAAAAGCAGCAGAAAGAAATCTGAAGTGTTTCGGGCAATATTATCTGCTCATATTCAGCCAAATGCTCAGAACTCATTGGACGGCGCTTCATAGTACGAATGGACAATGACCAAGCAGTAGGTATGCTCACACTGGTTGTAGATGTAGATACACACCCGCTGTGGTTTGTAGCTGTAGGTACACACTCACATTGGCTGTAGCTGTAGATACAAACTCATACTGGTTGTAGCTGTAGGTACACACTGACACTGGTTGTAGCTGTAGGTACACACTGACACTGGTGGTAGCTGTAGGTACACACTGACACTGGTTGTATCTGTAGGTACACACTCGCACTGGTAGTAGCTGTAGGTACACACTGACACTGGTTGTAGCTGTAGGTACATGCTCAATATCTCATATTTATATTAAACCTGCCTATTTTTGCAGAAGTATTTAGTAGGATTTTTGTACAATATTTACTTGTACTTGCCAAAAACTGCAAGTGGCTATGTCTTACACTGTTTTGGTAAGTAAGGATGACCTGTGTTCCCTGACCGAATCGAACCCGGGCCGCGGAGGTGAGCGCCGAATCCTAGCCACTAGACCACCAGGGAAAGACAAGCTGCCACCTGTGAACAAGGTCTGCATGGGATTTATCTGCAGTCATTATTTGACTCAGAGCTATTGTATGTTACTGATGGCAAGACACCATGTGATTAAGTCAATTATATGCCAAAGATGTTATGAAACCTTTTGTATTATAGCTTTTGTATGAATAGAAGGCCTTTTTTTCCTGACCGGGAATTAAACCTGGTCCACGGCAAGGAGCCCAGGTGTATTCACTCAAACTTGGTACAGCACATCTTACTGAAAAGAATAGCCCCTGATTAAGGCAACTTTACCACAAATGTTAAACTAAATATTGCCCATGTAGTTGTGGCCGAGTGGTTAAGGCGATGGACTAGAAATCCATTGGGGTTTCCCGCACACAGGTTCAAATCCTGTCAACTACGCAGTCCTTTGTCTTGACAACTTTGTTCCATGCTGAGGGTGAGTGAATGGCTAACACTCACTTCAGGACATCTATTTGGTGGCCAAAAACTATAATGTTTTCCGACATCTGTAAGCATTGCCATTTTCTCATTGTATAGAAGCAGTCCTTCGGTGCAATGTAGATGATGGCAAGCGTCTACTTTACTTTTGTTTGAAAAGATGTCCTGTTTTCTCTGACTGAGAATTGAACCCATGTGTTTTGATCAAGGTCCCCATAAAATTCTGTAGATAAATACACAACATCTGATGTGAGGCCACTAGTTAGCATGCTCATTTTGCCATTGTCAATGTACAGCTAACAAGCTGATATAGGTTTCAGCCCCACACAAGAACCTACATGGGACTAAGCAATAGAAATGGAATGAATGAACACCCTTGTATGATAAATAGAGACCACGTAATCAAGACCATTGGGTGCCCAAGAAGGCATGTGGCCATGTCCCCTGTATTCATTTACTTTTGCTGAATTCTGTTCAATATATACTTGTACTTCCCAAAGAGGGAATGTGGCCATGAAACACACTGTTTTTGTAAGTAAAGACTACATGTTTTCCATGACCGGTAATCGAAACCAGTGACTAACGATCTCCTCCTTCAGATGGATGAGGACTCATCGGCTATACTGTTGTTGCAAGATCTCAGCGCTGCATTTGATACGATAGATCATGCAGTGCTAATCAACAGACTTAAATAGTTTTTGGCATCTCTGGCTCCGCTCTTGCCTGGTTAGAATCCTCTCTGAGTGAAACAGTCAGGTCCATAAATATTGGACATCGACACAATTCTAATCTTTTGGCTCTATACACCACCACAATGGATTTGGAAACAAACAAAATGTGCTTCAACCGCAAACTTTTTATCTTTAATTTAAGGGTATTTACATTCAAATCAGGTGAACGGGGTAGGAATTACAACAGTTTGTATATGTGTCTTCCACTTTTTAAGGGACCAAAAGTAATGGGACAATTGGCTGCTCAGCTGTTCCATGCCCAGGTGTGGTATTCCCACATTATCCCATTTACAAGAAGCAGATAAAAGGTTCAGAGTTTATTTCAAGTGTGCTATTTGCATTCGGAAACTCACTATCAGTGAAGCATGCCCTCATTAGGCTGGAAAAAAAAAAAAAAAAAACATCAGAGAGATAGCAAAAATCTTTAGGTGTGGCCAAATTAACTGTTTGGAACATCCTGAAAAGAAAGAACGCACCAGAGAGCTCAGAAACACCAAAAGACCCGGAAGATCACGGAAACAACTATGTTGGATGATCGAAGAATTCTTTCCTGGTGAAGAAAACACCCTTCACAATAGTTGGCCGGATCAAGAACACTCTCCAGAAGGTAGGTGAATGTGTGTCAAAGTCAACAATCAAGAGAAGACTTCACCAGAGTGAATACAGAGGGTTCACCACAAGATGTAAACCATTGGTGAGCCTCAAAACAGAAGGCCTGATTAGAGTTTGCCAAACAACATCTAAAAAAGCCTTCACAGTTCTGGAACAACATCCTATGGACCGATGAGACCAAGATCAACTTGTACCAGAGTGATGGGAAGAGAAGAGTATGGAGAAGGAAAGGAACTGCCTATGATCCCAAGCATACCACCTCATCAGTGAATCATGGTGGTGGTAGTGTCATGGCGTGGGCATGTATGGCTGCCAATGGAACTGGTTCTCTTGTATTTATTGATGATGTAACTGCTGACAAAAGCAGCAGAATGAAATCTGAAGTGTTTCGGGCAATATTATCTGCTCATATTCAGCCAAATGCTCAGAACTCATTGGACGGCGCTTCATAGTACGAATGGACAATGACCCGAAGCAGTAGGTATACGTTCACACTGGTTGTAGATGTAGATCACACTGTTTGTAGCTGTAGATACACACCTGCTGTGGTTTGTAGCTGTAGCTACACACTCACATTGGCTGTAGCTGTAGATACAAACTCATACTGGTTGTAGCTGTAGGTACAAACTGACACTGGTTGTAGATGTAGGTACACACTGACACTGGTTTTATCTGTAGGTACACACTGACACTGGTTGTATCTGTAGGTACACTCTGGTGGTAGCTGTAGGTACACACTGACACTGGTTGTAGCTGTAGGTACATGCTCAATCTCTCATATTTATATTAAACCTGCCTATTTTTGCAGTAGTATTTAGTAGGATTTTTGTACAATATTTACTTGTACTTGCCAAAAACTGCAAGTGGCGTTTTCTTACACTGTTTTGGTAAGTAAGGATGACCTGTTTTCCCTGACCGGGAATCGAACCCGGCCGCATGGCGGTGAGCGCCGAATCCTAGCCACTAGACCACCAGGGAAAGACAAGCTGCCACCTGTGAACAAGGTCTGCATGGGATTTATCTGCAGTCATTATTTGACTCAGAGCTATTGTATGTTACTGATGGCAAGACACCATGTGATTAAGTCAATTATATGCCAAAGATGTTATGAAACCTTTTGTATTGATGCTTTTGTATGAATAGAAGGCCTTTTTTCCTGACCGGGGAATTAAACCTGGTCCACGGCAAGGAGCCCAGGTGTATTCACTCAAACTTGGTACAGCACATCTTACTGAAAAGAATATCCCCTGATTAAGGCAACTTTACCACAAATGTTAAACTAAATATTGCCCATGTAGTTGTGGCCGAGTGGTTAAGGCGATGGACTAGAAATCCATTGGGGTTTCCCCGCACAGGTTCAAATCCTGTCAACTACGCAGTCCTTTGTCTTGACATCTTTGTTCCATGCTGAGGGTGAGTGAATGGCCAACACTAACTTCAGGACATCTATTTGGTGGCCAAAAAACTATAATGTTTTCTGACATCTGTAAGCATTGCCATTTTTCTCATTGTATAGAAGCAGTCCTTCGGTGCAATGTAGATGATGGCAAGCGCTACTTTACTTTTGTTTGAAAAGATGTCCTGTTTTCTCTGACTGAGAATTGAACCCATGTGTTTTGATCAAGGTCCCCATAAAATTCTGTAGATAAATACACAACATCTGATGTGAGGCCACTAGTTAGCATGCTCATTTTGCCATTGTCAATGTACAGCTAACAAGCTGATATAGGTTTCAGCCCCACACAAGAACCTACATGGGACTAAGCAATAGAAATGGAATGAATGAACACCCTTGTATGATAAATAGAGACCACGTAATCAAGACCATTGGGTGCCCAAGAAGGCATGTGGCCATGTCCCCTGTATTCATTTACTTTTGCTGAATTCTGTTCAATATATACTTGTACTTCCCAAAGAGGGAATGTGGCCATGAAACACACTGTTTTTGTAAGTAAAGACTACATGTTTTCCATGACCGGTAATCGAAACCAGTGACTAACGATCTCCTCCTTCAGATGGATGAGGACTCATCGGCTATACTGTTGTTGCAAGATCTCAGCGCTGCATTCGATACGATAGATCATGCAGTGCTAATCAACAGACTTAAATAGTTTTTGGCATCTCTGGCTCCGCTCTTGCCTGGTTAGAATCCTCTCTGAGTGAAACAGTCAGGTCCATAAATATTGGACATCGACACAATTCTAATCTTTTTGGCTCTATACACCACCACAATGGATTTGAAACAAACAAAATGTGCTTCAACCACAATTTTTATCTTTAATTTAAGGGTATTTACATTCAAATCAGGTGAACGGGTAGGAATTACAACAGTTTGTATATGTGTCTTCCACTTTTAAGGGACCAAAAGTAATGGGACAATTGGCTGCTCAGCTGTTCCATGCCCAGGTGTGGTATTCCCACATTATCCCATTTACAAGAAGCAGATAAAAGGTTCAGAGTTTATTTCAAGTGTGCTATTTGCATTCGGAAACTCACTATCAGTGAAGCATGCCCTCATTAGGCTGGAAAAAAAAAAAAAAAAACATCAGAGAGATAGCAGCAAAAATCTTTAGGTGTGGCCAAATTAACTGTTTGGAACATCCTGAAAAAGAAAGAACGCACCAGAGAGCTCAGAAACACCAAAAGACCCGGAAGATCACGGAAACAACTATGTTGGATGATCGAAGAATTCTTTCCTGGTGAAGAAAACACCCTTCACAATAGTTGGCCGGATCAAGAACACTCTCCAGAAGGTAGGTGAATGTGTGTCAAAGTCAACAATCAAGAGAAGACTTCACCAGAGTGAATACAGAGGGTTCACCACAAGATGTAAACCATTGGTGAGCCTCAAAAACAGAAAGGCCTGATTAGAGTTTGCCAAACAACATCTAAAAAAGCCTTCACAGTTCCGGAACAACATCCTATGGACCGATGAGACCAAGATCAACTTGTACCAGAGTGATGGGAAGAGAAGAGTATGGAGAAGGAAAGGAACTGCCTATGATCCCAAGCATACCACCTCATCAGTGAATCATGGTGGTGGTAGTGTCATGGCGTGGGCATGTATGGCTGCCAATGGAACTGGTTCTCTTGTATTTATTGATGATGTAACTGCTGACAAAAGCAGCAGAAAGAAATCTGAAGTGTTTCGGGCAATATTATCTGCTCATATTCAGCCAAATGCTCAGAACTCATTGGACGACGCTTCATAGTACGAATGGACAATGACCCGAAGCAGTAGGTATACGTTCACACTGGTTGTAGATGTAGATACACACCCGCTGTGGTTTGTAGCTGTAGCTACACACTCACATTGGCTGTAGCTGTAGATACAAACTCATACTGGTTGTAGCTGTAGGTACAAACTGACACTGGTTGTAGCTGTAGGTAAACACTGACACTGGTTTTATTTGTAGGTACACACTGACACTGGTTTTATCTGTAGGTACACACTCACATTGGCTGTAGCTGTAGATACAAACTAACACTGATTGTAGCTGTAGGTACATGCTCAATCTCTCATATTTATATTAAACCTGCCTATTTTTGCATTAGTAGTATTTAGTAGGATTTTTGTACAATTTTTACTTGTACTTGCCAAAAACTGCAAGTGGCGTTTTCTTACACTGTTTTGGTAAGTAAGGATGACCTGTTTTCCCTGACCGGGAATCGAACCCGGGCCGCGGCGGTGAGAGCGCCGAATCCTAGCCACTAGACCACCAGGGAAAGACAAGCTGCCACCTGTGAACAAGGTCTGCATGGGATTTATCTGCAGTCATTATTTGACTCAGAGCTATTGTATGTTACTGATGGCAAGACACCATGTGATTAAGTCAATTATATGCCAAAGATGTTATGAAACCTTTTGTATTGATGCTTTTGTATGAATAGAAGGCCTTTTTTTCCTGACCGGGAATTAAACCTGGTCCACGGCAAGGAGCCCAGGTGTATTCACTCAAACTTGGTACAGCACATCTTACTGAAAAGAATATCCCCTGATTAAGGCAACTTTACCACAAATGTTAAACTAAATATTGCCCATGTAGTTGTGGCCGAGTGGTTAAGGCGATGGACTAGAAATCCATTGGGGTTTCCCGCACAGGTTCAAATCCTGTCAACTACGCAGTCCTTTGTCTTGACAACTTTGTTCCATGCTGAGGGTGAGTGAATGGCTAACACTCACTTGAGGGCATCTATTTGGTGGCCAAAAAACTATAATGTTTTCCGACATCTGTAAGCATTGCCATTTTTCTCATTGTATAGAAGCAGTCCTTCGGTGCAATGTAGATGATGGCAAGCGCTTACTTTACTTTTGTTTGAAAAGATGTCCTGTTTTCTCTGACTGAGAATTGAACCCATGTGTTTTGATCAAGGTCCCCATAAAATTCTGTAGATAAATACACAACATCTGATGTGAGGCCACTAGTTAGCATGCTCATTTTGCCATTGTCAATGTACAGCTAACAAGCTGATATAGGTTTCAGCCCCACACAAGAACCTACATGGGACTAAGCAATAGAAATGGAATGAATGAACACCCTTGTATGATAAATAGAGACCACGTAATCAAGACCATTGGGTGCCCAAGAAGGCATGTGGCCATGTCCCCTGTATTCATTTACTTTTGCTGAATTCTGTTCAATATATACTTGTACTTCCCAAAGAGGGAATGTGGCCATGAAACACACTGTTTTTGTAAGTAAAGACTACATGTTTTCCATGACCGGTAATCGAAACCAGTGACTAACGATCTCCTCCTTCAGATGGATGAGGACTCATCGGCTATACTGTTGTTGCAAGATCTCAGCGCTGCATTCGATACGATAGATCATGCAGTGCTAATCAACAGACTTAAATAGTTGTTGGCATCTCTGGCTCCGCTCTTGCCTGGTTAGAATCCTCTCTGAGTGAAACAGTCAGGTCCATAAATATTGGACATCGACACAATTCTAATCTTTTTGGCTCTATACACCACCACAATGGATTTGAAACAAACAAAATGTGCTTCAACCGCAATTTTTATCTTTAATTTAAGGGTATTTACATTCAAATCAGGTGAACGGGTAGGAATTACAACAGTTTGTATATGTGTCTTCCACTTTTAAGGGACCAAAAGTAATGGGACAATTGGCTGCTCAGCTGTTCCATGCCCAGGTGTGCGGTATTCCCACATTATCCCATTTACAAGAAGCAGATAAAAGGTTCAGAGTTTATTTCAAGTGTGCTATTTGCATTCGGAAACTCACTATCAGTGAAGCATGCCCTCATTAGGCTGGAAAAAAAAAAAAAAAAACATCAGAGAGATAGCAGCAAAATCTTTAGGTGTGGCCAAATTAACTGTTTGGAACATCCTGAAAAGAAAGAACGCACCAGAGAGCTCAGAAACACCAAAAGACCCGGAAGATCACGGAAACAACTATGTTGGATGATCGAAGAATTCTTTCCTGGTGAAGAAAACACCCTTCACAATAGTTGGCCGGATCAAGAACACTCTCCAGAAGGTAGGTGAATGTGTGTCAAAGTCAACAATCAAGAGAAGACTTCACCAGAGTGAATACAGAGGGTTCACCACAAGATGTAAACCATTGGTGAGCCTCAAAAACAGAAAGGCCTGATTAGAGTTTGCCAAACAACATCTAAAAGCCTTCACAGTTCCGGAACAACATCCTATGGACCGATGAGACCAAGATCAACTTGTACCAGAGTGATGGGAAGAGAAGAGTATGGAGAAGGAAAGGAACTGCCTATGATCCCAAGCATACCACCTCATCAGTGAATCATGGTGGTGGTAGTGTCATGGCGTGGGCATGTATGGCTGCCAATGGAACTGGTTCTCTTGTATTTATTGATGATGTAACTGCTGACAAAAGCAGCAGAAAGAAATCTGAAGTGTTTCGGGCAATATTATCTGCTCATATTCAGCCAAATGCTCAGAACTCATTGGACGACGCTTCATAGTACGAATGGACAATGACCCGAAGCAGTAGGTATACGTTCACACTGGTTGTAGATGTAGATACACACCCGCTGTGGTTTGTAGCTGTAGCTACACACTCACATTGGCTGTAGCTGTAGATACAAACTCATACTGGTTGTAGCTGTAGGTACAAACTGACACTGGTTGTAGCTGTAGGTAAACACTGACACTGGTTTTATTTGTAGGTACACACTGACACTGGTTTTATCTGTAGGTACACACTCACATTGGCTGTAGCTGTAGATACAAACTAACACTGATTGTAGCTGTAGGTACATGCTCAATCTCTCATATTTATATTAAACCTGCCTATTTTTGCAGTAGTATTAGTAGGATTTTTGTACAATTTTTACTTGTACTTGCCAAAAACTGCAAGTGGCGTTTCTTACACTGTTTTGGTAAGTAAGGATGACCTGTTTTCCCTGACCGAATCGAACCCGGCCGCGCGGTGAGCGCCGAATCCTAGCCACTAGACCACCAGGGAAAGACAAGCTGCCACCTGTGAACAAGGTCTGCATGGGATTTATCTGCAGTCATTATTTGACTCAGAGCTATTGTATGTTACTGATGGCAAGACACCATGTGATTAAGTCAATTATATGCCAAAGATGTTATGAAACCTTTTGTATTAATGCTTTTGTATGAATAGAAGGCCTTTTTTCCTGACCGGAATTAAACCTGGTCCACGGCAAGGAGCCCAGGTGTATTCACTCAAACTTGGTACAGCACATCTTACTGAAAAGAATATCCCCTGATTAAGGCAACTTTACCACAAATGTTAAACTAAATATTGCCCATGTAGTTGTGGCCGAGTGGTTAAGGCGATGGACTAGAAATCCATTGGGGTTTCCCGCACAGGTTCAAATCCTGTCAACTACGCAGTCCTTTGTCTTGACAACTTTGTTCCATGCTGAGGGTGAGTGAATGGCTAACACTCACTTGAGGGCATCTATTTGGTGGCCAAAAAACTATAATGTTTTCCGACATCTGTAAGCATTGCCATTTTTCTCATTGTATAGAAGCAGTCCTTGTGCAATGTAGATGATGGCAAGCGCTACTTTACTTTTGTTTGAAAAGATGTCCTGTTTTCTCTGACTGAGAATTGAACCCATGTGTTTTGATCAAGGTCCCCATAAAATTCTGTAGATAAATACACAACATCTGATGTGAGGCCACTAGTTAGCATGCTCATTTTGCCATTGTCAATGTACAGCTAACAAGCTGATATAGGTTTCAGCCCCACACAAGAACCTACATGGGACTAAGCAATAGAAATGGAATGAATGAACACCCTTGTATGATAAATAGAGACCACGTAATCAAGACCATTGGGTGCCCAAGAAGGCATGTGGCCATGTCCCCTGTATTCATTTACTTTTGCTGAATTCTGTTCAATATATACTTGTACTTCCCAAAGAGGGAATGTGGCCATGAAACACACTGTTTTTGTAAGTAAAGACTACATGTTTTCCATGACCGTAATCGAAACCAGTGACTAACGATCTCCTCCTTCAGATGGATGAGGACTCATCGGCTATACTGTTGTTGCAAGATCTCAGCGCTGCATTCGATACGATAGATCATGCAGTGCTAATCAACAGACTTAAATAGTTGTTGGCATCTCTGGCTCCGCTCTTGCCTGGTTAGAATCCTCTCTGAGTGAAACAGTCAGGTCCATAAATATTGGACATCGACACAATTCTAATCTTTTTGGCTCTATACACCACCACAATGGATTTGAAACAAACAAAATGTGCTTCAACCGCAATTTTTATCTTTAATTTAAGGGTATTTACATTCAAATCAGGTGAACGGGTAGGAATTACAACAGTTTGTATATGTGTCTTCCACTTTTTAAGGGACCAAAAGTAATGGGACAATTGGCTGCTCAGCTGTTCCATGCCCAGGTGTGGTATTCCCACATTATCCCATTTACAAGAAGCAGATAAAAGGTTCAGAGTTTATTTCAAGTGTGCTATTTGCATTCGAAACTCACTATCAGTGAAGCATGCCATCATTAGGCTGGAAAAAAAAAAAAAAAAACATCAGAGAGATAGCAAAATCTTTAGGTGTGGCCAAATTAACTGTTTGGAACATCCTGAAAAGAAAGAACGCACCAGAGAGCTCAGAAACACCAAAAGACCCGGAAGATCACGGAAACAACTATGTTGGATGATCGAAGAATTCTTTCCTGGTGAAGAAAACACCCTTCACAATAGTTGGCCGGATCAAGAACACTCTCCAGAAGGTAGGTGAATGTGTGTCAAAGTCAACAATCAAGAGAAGACTTCACCAGAGTGAATACAGAGGGTTCACCACAAGATGTAAACCATTGGTGAGCCTCAAAAACAGAAAGGCCTGATTAGAGTTTGCCAAACAACATCTAAAAAGCCTTCACAGTTCGGAACAACATCCTATGGACCGATGAGACCAAGATCAACTTGTACCAGAGTGATGGGAAGAGAAGAGTATGGAGAAGGAAAGGAACTGCCTATGATCCCAAGCATACCACCTCATCAGTGAATCATGGTGGTGGTAGTGTCATGGCGTGGGCATGTATGGCTGCCAATGGAACTGGTTCTCTTGTATTTATTGATGATGTAACTGCTGACAAAAGCAGCAGAAAGAAATCTGAAGTGTTTCGGGCAATATTATCTGCTCATATTCAGCCAAATGCTCAGAACTCATTGGACGGCGCTTCATAGTACGAATGGACAATGACCAAGCAGTAGGTATACGTTCACACTGGTTGTAGATGTAGATACACACCCGCTGTGGTTTGTAGCTGTAGCTACACACTCACATTGGCTGTAGCTGTAGATACAAACTCATACTGGTTGTAGCTGTAGGTACAAACTGACACTGGTTGTAGCTGTAGGTACACACTGACACTGGTTTATCTGTAGGTACACACTGACACTGGTTTATCTGTAGGTACACACTCACATTGGCTGTAGCTGTAGGTACACACTGACACTGGTTGTAGCTGTAGGTACATGCTCAATCTCTCATATTTATATTAAACCTGCCTATTTTTGCAGTAGTATTTAGTAGGATTTTTGTACAATTTTTACTTGTACTTGCCAAAAACTGCAAGTGGCGTTTTCTTACACTGTTTTGGTAAGTAAGGATGACCTGTTTTCCTGACCGAATCGAACCCGGCCGGCGGTGAAAGCGCCGAATCCTAGCCACTAGACCACCAGGGAAAGACAAGCTGCCACCTGTGAACAAGGTCTGCATGGGATTTATCTGCAGTCATTATTTGACTCAGAGCTATTGTATGTTACTGATGGCAAGACACCATGTGATTAAGTCAATTATATGCCAAAGATGTTATGAAACCTTTTGTATTAATGCTTTTGTATGAATAGAAGGCCTTTTTTCCTGACCGAATTAAACCTGGTCCACGGCAAGGAGCCCAGGTGTATTCACTCAAACTTGGTACAGCACATCTTACTGAAAAGAATATCCCTGATTAAGGCAACTTTACCACAAATGTTAAACTAAATATTGCCCATGTAGTTGTGGCCGAGTGGTTAAGGCGATGGACTAGAAATCCATTGGGGTTTCCGCACAGGTTCAAATCCTGTCAACTACGCAGTCCTTTGTCTTGACAACTTTGTTCCATGCTGAGGGTGAGTGAATGGCCAACACTCACTTCAGGACATCTATTTGGTGGCCAAAAACTATAATGTTTTCCGACATCTGTAAGCATTGCCATTTTCTCATTGTATAGAAGCAGTCCTTCGGTGCAATGTAGATGATGGCAAGCGTTACTTTACTTTTGTTTGAAAAGATGTCCTGTTTTCTCTGACTGAGAATTGAACCCATGTGTTTTGATCAAGGTCCCCATAAAATTCTGTAGATAAATACACAACATCTGATGTGAGGCCACTAGTTAGCATGCTCATTTTGCCATTGTCAATGTACAGCTAACAAGCTGATATAGGTTTCAGCCCCACACAATAACCTACATGGGACTAAGCAATAGAAATGGAATGAATGAACACCCTTGTATGATAAATAGAGACCACGTAATCAAGACCATTGGGTGCCCAAGAAGGCATGTGGCCATGTCCTGTATTCATTTACTTTTGCTGAATTCTGTTCAATATATACTTGTACTTCCCAAAGAGGGAATGTGGCCATGAAACACACTGTTTTTGTAAGTAAAGACTACATGTTTTCCATGACCGGTAATCGAAACCAGTGACTAACGATCTCCTCCTTCAGATGGATGAGGACTCATCGGCTATACTGTTGTTGCAAGATCTCAGCGCTGCATTTGATAGATCATGCAGTGCTAATCAACAGACTTAAATAGTTTTTGGCATCTCTGGCTCCGCTCTTGCCTGGTTAGAATCCTCTCTGAGTGAAACAGTCAGGTCCATAAATATTGGACATCGACACAATTCTAATCTTTTTGGCTCTATACACCACCACAATGGATTTGAAACAAACAAAATGTGCTTCAACCAACAATTTTTATCTTTAATTTAAGGGTATTTACATTCAAATCAGGTGAACGGGGGTAGGAATTACAACAGTTTGTATATGTGTCTTCCACTTTTAAGGGACCAAAAGTAATGGGACAATTGGCTGCTCAGCTGTTCCATGCCCAGGTGTGCGGTATTCCCACATTATCCCATTTACAAGAAGCAGATAAAAGGTTCAGAGTTTATTTCAAGTGTGCTATTTGCATTCGGAAACTCACTATCAGTGAAGCATGCCCTCATTAGGCTGGAAAAAAAAAAAAAAAACATCAGAGAGATAGCAAAAATCTTTAGGTGTGGCCAAATTAACTGTTTGGAACATCCTGAAAAAGAAAGAACGCACCAGAGAGCTCAGAAACACCAAAAGACCCGGAAGATCACGGGAAACAACTATGTTGGATGATCGAAGAATTCTTTCCCTGGTGAAGAAAACACCCTTCACAATAGTTGGCCGGATCAAGAACACTCTCCAGAAGGTAGGTGAATGTGTGTCAAAGTCAACAATCAAGAGAAGACTTCACCAGAGTGAATACAGAGGGTTCACCACAAGATGTAAACCATTGGTGAGCCTCAAAAACAGAAAGGCCTGATTAGAGTTTGCCAAACAACATCTAAAAAAGCCTTCACAGTTCCGGAACAACATCCTATGGACCGATGAGACCAAGATCAACTTGTACCAGAGTGATGGGAAGAGAAGAGTATGGAGAAGGAAAGGAACTGCCTATGATCCCAAGCATACCACCTCATCAGTGAATCATGGTGGTGGTAGTGTCATGGCGTGGGCATGTATGGCTGCCAATGGAACTGGTTCTCTTGTATTTATTGATGATGTAACTGCTGACAAAAGCAGCAGAAAGAAATCTGAAGTGTTTCGGGCAATATTATCTGCTCATATTCAGCCAAATGCTCAGAACTCATTGGACGGCGCTTCATAGTACGAATGGACAATGACCGAAGCAGTAGGTATACGTTCACACTGGTTGTAGATGTAGATACACACCGCTGTGGTTTGTAGCTGTAGCTACACACTCACATTGGCTGTAGCTGTAGATACAAACTCATACTGGTTGTAGCTGTAGGTACAAACTGACACTGGTTGTAGCTGTAGGTACACACTGACACTGGTTTTATCTGTAGGTACACACTGACACTGGTTTTATCTGTAGGTACACACTGACACTGGTTGTAGCTGTAGGTACACACTGACACTGGTTGTAGCTGTAGGTACATGCTCAATCTCTCATATTTATATTAAACCTGCCTATTTTTGCAGTAGTATTTAGTAGGATTTTTGTACAATTTTACTTGTACTTGCCAAAAACTGCAAGTGGCGTTTGTCTTACACTGTTTTGGTAAGTAAGGATGACCTGTTTTCCTGACCGGGAATCGAACCCGGGCCGCGGCGGTGAGAGCGCCGAATCCTAGCCACTAGACCACCAGGGAAAGACAAGCTACCACCTGTGAACAAGGTCTGCATGGGATTTATCTGCAGTCATTATTTGGCTCAGAGCTATTGTATGTTACTGATGGCAAGACACCATGTGATTAAGTCAATTATATGCCAAAGATGTTATGAAACCTTTTGTATTAATGCTTTTGTATGAATAGAAGGCCTTTTTTCCTGGACCGGGAATTAAACCTGGTCCACGGCAAGGAGCCCAGGTGTATTCACTCTAACTTGGTACAGCACATCTAACTGCAAAGAATAGCCCCTGATTAAGGCAACTTTACCACAAATGTTAAACTAAATATTGTCAATGTAGTTGTGGCCGAGTGGTTAAGGCGATGGACTAGAAATCCATTGGGGTTTCCCCGCACAGGTTCAAATCCTGTCAACTACGCAGTCCTTTGTCTTGACAACTTTGTTCCATGCTGAGGGTGAGTGAATGGCCAACACATTTACTTCAGGACATCTATTTGGTGGCCAAAACTATAATGTTTTCCGACATCTGTAAGCATTGCCATTTTCTCATTGTATAGAACCAGTCCTTCGGTGCAATGTAGATGATGGCAAGCGTCTACTTTACTTTTGTTTGAAAAGATGTCCTGTTTTCTCTGGCTGAGAATTGAACCCATGCATTTTGATCGAGGTCCCCATAAAATCTGTAGATAAATACACAACATCTGATGTGAGGCCACTAGTTAGCATGCTCATTTTGCCATTGTCAATGTACAGCTAACAAGCTGATATAGGTTTCAGCCCCACACAATAACCTACATGGGACTAAGCAATAGAAATTGAATGAATGAACACCCTTGTATGATAAATAGAGACCACGTAATCAAGACCATTGGGTGCCCAAGAAGGCATGTGGCCATGTCCCTGTATTCATTTACTTTTGCTGAATTCTGTTCAATATATACTTGTACTTCCCAAAGAGGAATGTGGCCATGAAACACACTGTTTTTGTAAGTAAAGACTACATGTTTTCCATGACCGGTAATCGAAACCAGTGACTAACGATCTCCTCCTTCAGATGGATGAGGACTCATCGGCTATACTGTTGTTGCAAGATCTCAGCGCTGCATTTGATACGATAGATCATGCAGTGCTAATCAACAGACTTAAATAGTTTTGGCATCTCTGGCTCCGCTCTTGCCTGGTTAGAATCCTCTCTGAGTGAAACAGTCAGGTCCATAAATATTGGACATCGACACAATTCTAATCTTTTTGGCTCTATACACCACCACAATGGATTTGGAACAAACAAAATGTGCTTCAACCGCAAACTTTTATCTTTAATTTAAGGGTATTTACATTCAAATCAGGTGAACAGGGTAGGAATTACAACAGTTTGTATATGTGTCTTCCACTTTTAAGGGACCAAAAGTAATGGGACAATTGGCTGCTCAGCTGTTCCATGCCCAGGTGTGTGGTATTCCCACATTATCCCATTTACAAGAAGCAGATAAAAGGTTCAGAGTTTATTTCAAGTGTGCTATTTGCATTCGGAAACTCACTATCAGTGAAGCATGCCATCATTAGGCTGGAAAAACAAAAAAAAAACATCAGAGAGATAGCAAAAATCTTTAGGTGTGGCCAAATTAACTGTTTGGAACATCCTGAAAAAGAAAGAACGCACCAGAGAGCTCAGAAACACCAAAAGACCCGGAAGATC